>JARHVA010000864.1:2682500-2865000 GCA_037957365.1 Torreya grandis
TGTTTTTGCCTTTTCTTGTATTTTAATGTTTAGATAAAGGTATAAATACATATGTTGAGTTGAGTTAACATAAAATTAATGTTTAATAATATTTAATATCATAATATTCCTTTTTTAGTATCCATTTTCTCTCAAAAAGGCTTATATACCTATTCTTCCTTTGAACCCCTATATCATATTTGGTATTAGAGCAAGGATTGGTTATACTTCAAGGTGACCTAAGGAGAAATATTTCATTGAGAAGAGTGAAAATTATGTTTTGAAAATTAAAATTTTAATAAATTGAAATAATAAAACTTAGAGGATCACTTAAAGGTGGTGCTAAAAGAGGTCAAAGAAGACAACTATGAGAAGCATTGCTGGAAGAGATGAGAAACTTATAAGCACATTTGGAGGAAATATATATTTATAAAATATGGTGTGTTATTATGGGTGATGTGAGTGAAGGAGAGGGATAACCACAATAATAGGTTACAAAATAAGAAAAGGAAGAAAGAATGGAATAAAGACTCTTAAAAGTGGGAAATAGGATCCAAACCCAAATTGAAGGTTCCAATATATGGAGCCAGTCTAAATGTGAAGAACTTATGTATTGGATAGCTACAATGGATAAAGAATTTAATTTTTAAGGAATAGCTAAAGACAAGAAGGTCAAGTTTGCTTGTACATTGTTAAAGGGACATGCATCTTTTTGATGGGATAGTGTACAAGAGGAAAGAAAGAAAATAAATATAGATAAAATCAAGTCATGGATAAAATGGTAATAAACCATAAATAAAAATTAATGCTTATATATTACTAAAAAATTTTGTTCAATATAATCCAAAACTTGAATAAAAAATACATGAGTGTAAAGGACTACACTAAAGAATTTT
Source organism: Torreya grandis (assembly GCA_037957365.1). Classification (NCBI taxonomy): domain Eukaryota; kingdom Viridiplantae; phylum Streptophyta; class Pinopsida; order Cupressales; family Taxaceae; genus Torreya; species Torreya grandis. Next base: position 2,683,376 of record JARHVA010000864.1, read on the forward strand.
ACAAACTTACAATTAGAGCTCGTCATGTAGAAGAATATGTTAAGAAAATAATAGGGTACATCAATGGTATGAAGTTTAATATTTAGGATGAGATAATTTTATTGTCACCAAGATTAGTTGAAGAGAATTATCAATTTTATCTCAAGGTAAAAGAAAAACTAACTATAAGATAACCTCAAAAATCTAGAGAATAAGGAAAAAAATTTAGAGCTAGAGGATAATAAGGTGTTAAAAGTCAGTTGCATGTTCATAATGAAGAAGAAATCAACTCTCAATGTCAAGAAAATATTATAAGAGGATAATATTCATATATAGGAATAAGGCCATATATAAGAGGCAGAAGAGAAAGCTTTTGAAGAAAATGTTTCAAATATAACACGTATGCTAGCCATGGGTCATATGAATATCTTTACAATCCACAAATAACCCATACAAGAACTAAAGGCAACAATAAATTTGTTCAAGATGTAGAATAAAGTTTGGTATCACCATCACATGTGGAAGAACCTAAAATAGAATATTCCTTATTGTTAAAAAGAGTAACACTAAATCCAAATAAAGAGATGAAATAAGTAACCCAAAGGAAGACATTGTTTAGGACTACATGCATATCTAAAGGTAAGTGTTGTAAAGTTATCATTGATAGTGATAGTATAGATAACTTGGTTTCTTTATAAATGGTTGAAAAATTAGGAATAAAAATATTGACACAATGACACATCCTACACCATATAAATTATCTTGGCTCCAACATAGACATCAAGTACTAGTCAATGAGAAATGTAAGTTTGATTTTTACTTTGGTAGTTATAACGATGAAGTATTTTGTGATTATGTCTATGGATGTTTTCCATGAATTTTTGGATATACCTCGATATATTGATAGGAAGGCTATACATGATGGAAAGAGTAACCCATATACATTTGAGAAGGATGGCAAGGAGCATACCTTGACACCATTGAAAGATGAAAAATGAAGCAACTAAAAACAATATTAAGGTGAAAAATAATTATTAAAATTGATAATAAGAATATATTGGTTTTGAATTGGTTACTAAACTGAAAATAATCATTACAACCACTAAGTTGACTGATTTGCCATTGAAAATTCAAATTTTATTGGACTAGTATGTGGATATATTGGTTGATGAGTTGCTTAATTATTTTCCACCAATGAGGAGCATAATCCATTATATGAATTTTATTTTAGAATTTAGTTTTTCAAACAAATTATCCTATAAAATGACACTTAAGGAGAATGAAGAGATATGAAGGTAAGTACAGGAACTGTTAGATAAAATTAGTCAATCAAAGAAAGTTGTCATAAAAGGCAATAAGAGAGGGAAGTTTCCTAGTGAGAATCTCAAATATAATTTGAAAAATAGAAAAGAGAATCATGTGAATGAGGATAAAAATGTTTTCTTCAAGGACAAGATGAGAGTGAGATTCTCATGTGAAGAGCCCAAAGTTGATTTTAAAAACAACAAAGAGTAAGAAAGTTATGAGAAACCCTTCGAGAAAAGAGTTATCATGAAGAATAAGATATATGTTATATATAGAGATAAATATGATGGTACATATGAATATTTGAAAATAAATTAAAGGAACAACTAATTAGTGTTATAAATTTCTATGAAGGAAACATGGGAGATAAAAGTTGTACAAGTTAGTGTACACAAGAATATGATAGTGGAATATCAACTATTAAAAGGATAAAACATAATATATATATATATATATATATATATGATGATAATAAAACCTTGGATTTTTATACATAAATATTTTAAGAGCCCATGGTGAGAGTGAAATATGTGAGAAACATGCTAGCATTGGTGAAGAGTTGGAAAACATGTCTCTAGAGCATGATGAAGAAGTTGTTGAGGTAAAAGAGGGAAATCTTGTTTTCCATAATATGTTTATGCATTGTTTATTTCTATCCATAGATGGGATAATAAATATAAGGACTAAGTGTGGGGTTTCCCATCATGTTCATATATATGAGAAGAAAATTGAAGAGATAAAACAAGAAGATACCATTGTTAACTATTACAATAATAGAGAAGTGTATTTATAAGTTATAGAGATGGTTGATATGGACATGGACGTATAAGATAAGTGTATTTAGATTAACATGGAGACAAATTAGAGTGATAAAATTATGTTACATGAATTTTCTCAAGAGTACATACAATAGGGTGTTCATTTTTAGTAGCTAGAGGTGGGAGAAAATACTCTCACAAGGACAAATGAAAGAGATTTTAAAAAAGATAAATTACTCAATTTAATATATATATATATATATATATATATATATATATACATATATATATATATATATACATATATATATATATATATACATATATATATATATATATATACATATATATATATATATATATATATATATATATATATATATATATATATATATATAAGAATAAATATTAAAAATACCTATAAATATTGATGAATATGTAATTAATTGGGATTAGTATTGAAGACCTTGTGAGTAGAAGTTCATGAATACTTTTGAACTCAGGTAGCCTGATGAAGAAGAATATGCTTATAAGACTCATTTTGTTTTATTTATTTTTGTTTTTAGATTTTATTAGGTATAGGAGGTATTTTTTAGTCATTCATAAGGTTTTAAAATCACTAGCATTTCAAAATTTTGTCATTTAAGTTTAATAATGATTTTCTTGCCAAAACTATTTATTTGAAAAATTGAATTTATAGATGACATTTATAGATTATTACTCATATTTTAATTAAAATAAAGGTCATAATAATTATTTAATATTAAATTAATGTATTATTACATGATTTGAATAATTATAAGGTCTTAACTCATTAACTCATACTAACTTGTCAAACTCAATTAAGGTTGTTATCTTGAGTAAAGACGTAGGTTAAGTTTATGAGTTGGTTAAATAGTTTTGAGAGTTTTAGAATGAATTAGAGATAATTATGAATATATAAGTATGTGTGTATGAGGATAAAATTATATTATATACCAATAAACTCCAATATTTGGAAGACAAGAAAGAGAAAGTTATATAAAATAGGGTATTTGGTAGATGGTGTAATACATTGCAACATTAACAATGAATGAATGTAATTTTGAGTACCATGATTCAATTATAATTTTAAAATACATGAACATGAGTGAATTTTTTTTAATAATCACATTCATTTTTTTGGAATAGTTTTTAGCATGTTGCAAGCTTGAAAACATAGTACAGGTTAGATACAATCAAGAAAAGATCTTTTACAGTCAAGAAAAGTTACTTTTTACCATATTTTAAGATTAATAAAGATTAAAAAAATGAGTGTAAAAGTAATATACAAGTGTTTAGAGTATTCTTAAATAAATAATCTTTAAAAATGGATCTCAATTTTTTTATTTAGTGCTCTTGGCCTATACACAATCAACTAAGGTTTTGAAGGACTAAAACCTCTATAACTTGAAAATAAACCCTTAAAATTGCATGAAATTTTTTAGATAGGTGATGAAGATAAATTTAAGGGTTTAAATTTTATTTCAATTTTTTGAGGACATCTAAATATAAATTATTAAATAAAATCAATCTGTAGACCTAATTTTAAGGTCTAGAAACCCCATTTCACCTTTTCTTATATTTTCAAGTTTGGATAAAAGCATAAATTAGTATGTTGAGTTTATTTAACATGAAATTAATGTGAAATAAAATTTTATATAATAAATATTCCTTGTTTATTATTCATTTGCTCTCAATAAGGCTTGTAGACCTATTTTTCCTTTGAAACCCTACATCAAAAACTCAATTTGGATACAAAATATTATAGTTGAATCTAAAAAAAGACTACTAAAAAAATACATATCTACAAAATTTAACCATATTTTCTTTGGAAATAATAGGATGAGGTTTGTTTGATTTGTAGACTCTCTAATATATGAATCCATAGTCACAAATAGTGAACAGGTCCAAAGGGCATTGACTACAAAGATTTCCAACATCCTGTAACCATACTATATTATTTTTGAGGTATTAGAGAGTAATTTCATGGGTCTAACCACTTACCAATGCACCAAAGAATAAAATGGTTGAGAGGCTTCTTATCTCCAAAAAAATAAAAACCATATGAACTTCCTATATACTATGAGGTAAGTGGAAGCTAAGATCTATATATAGTATTTTCAGATGACTTAAGTATTGGGGAAATACTCCTTACACAATATATCAAGGACAATTATTATCACTTTACCTATAATTACAACTCTTGTGAATTTTACAACTATCAAAACATAGCTGTAACCTAGGATATTTATATGAAATAAAAATTGATTCAACCCTTATTACCCTACTAAATTCACCAATTTTTCATCAACCAAAATTACATAAGGGTGAAGTGAGAGCATATTATTTTGTATTTGTATTAATCCACTAAATTTGGGATTAAAACCTAAAATTCAAAATAAATAAATAAACTATAGATCTAAAAATTAAAAATACTGTTGATTATACAAATAAACAAATGAAAAAATATGGATTCGATCTTTTAGCTTGTATGCAAAATGAGATGAAAATTATATAACTATAATACCATAATAAATTATTGGATAGCTATATAATCATGTAAGGTAACATAAGACAAACACCCATAATACTTGCATAGTAAATTTATAAAATCTTGAATGAAAAATAACTCATATTCATCTAAGTAACATATCTACCTCTTTTGATTAAAGACACTGGCCTGATTCTAATAATATATCTAATAACTCTCATCCAAAATATATCTCACCTTTTAACCCTCTATGCTATTATAAAGATAAGATACGAGGCTAGGGTTAGGGTTAGATTTTTGGAGAGTAGTTATAATAAGAATAAGATAAAACTATTATTAGCATAAGTCAATTAAGTATTTACTTAAATGATAATATTCTCTAATAATGCATCAATTAGTGCCTACCAATGAATAATAATTAAATAATGAAATTTCATATTAAAACCATACAATAATGTATGAGTAATTAAATACACTAATAAATCATCTTAAGGTATTATGGCTGATTTTATATCTATATTCTTCCCTTACATGTTTGATCAATCCATAGTTACCATTTTATATTATGTACGTGCATTATTTAAAGGTTACCTTAGGTTTTAACATCTTCTTTATTGCATCATATAGTTACAATGGATACTACCAATGATGTTAATATAGTTATGGTTGATATTGTAGCTAAAATGTAATCCCTTATTGAGAAAATACCAATTGATATATTTTATGCAAGTGGAAATCTAACCTATGAAGATCCTGAACATAAAGGAAAAGTTGTTATGTGTAGGGTAACAACATTATATTTTTTTAAAAACATTAATTGATCAAAACACATGAAGTATAGAGAATTATTTCATAAACTAAAAAAATATAGCATAAGGTTAGAATAAAATATTATTTAAATGAGAAAAATCCATTGAATGAATATATTCCTTCTACCTTAGGTGGTGATGTTAGTGTTCCTCCTAAAAATATTATTCATAAGCCTCCACATAGATCACCTACACCTCTTTCAATAGGTACTTATATTTATATTTTGATTGTACCTAACAACCTAATGACCAATGTACCTCTAATAAAAATATACATTAATTCTCTTGATCTTGGGCATAATAATAGCATAGAAAATGCACTGATGAGATGTGGGTGAGTTGTTAAAGTGACTTGGTTACTTCAAGAACCACCCAAGTTCAAATCTCAGTTTGGTATTGGAGGTTAGTTTTGGTTGATCATTGATATTCTTGGGTTGGTTATGCCCATTGATGGTATTTTAAAGCCTGTTATGGCTATTCATTGTCAGGCCAGTTATGACCATTTTTTGTAATTATGGTACTTGTGATAGATGATCACTTGGGAATTTGGGCCCCCAATTATTTCTTAAACTGGTTAGAGCTCTAGTCAAAATTGAATAGGGTAATAATACCACCAAAACTAATATCTATAAAAAATAATAACATGGAAAATGCCTCACACAATAATTACAATCATACCAAGGCACCTCTTCATGTGAATACCAATATCAGCACCAATACTAACCATACATTGTATGGTGTATCTACTAATTCTAGAATACAACAACTAATTAATGACATGAAAAGGAAATTATTGTAAATATCACAAACATCCAACAAACTAACCCATATGGTATCATATTTAAACATATTTTTTGATGCATTGAAATGTTTTAATGTTACAATTTAAATTTTAAACATAACAAAGAATATCTACTTAGTGTGGGACTTCTCTTTATAGAGAACACCTAAAGCTAGTTGTTTATGTTTACAAATCTAGTTTTACTATACCTAAGATAAGTGCATAAAGGGAAATATTGTAAAGGAAAAGAATTAGAAAGATATGTAAAAATAAAAATGGAAATGCACTAAAAGGAAGTAAGTTGATCCCTTACCTGTATAAAATTAGAACTATCTTTTAGAAAAGAAGGGAATTGAACACAAAATAAATAAACAATATACAAGAGGTAAGATACAACTCATATATAAGCATGGAGTTATAGAAACATGACAAAAACAAAAGTGTAGATAAAAAATAGACATATGAGATTTCATTAATTATAAAAAATATGTACATATGCAATATAATGTAGTATGAAGGATTGAATCAATATTGCATAGAAAACTAGTAGAGGCTTTATATCCATATTTAATAAATATATGTATTTAGAGGTCCAAGGAATCAAGTCTTTTCTCAAATGAGCTCATGAAATATATAGAATAAGAAGAGGGTGAAAAAGTGAATGTTTAGGTGTGCATTTACAAATTAAAGGATATTTTAATGAAAAGGTTGTCATTTTATCCATGCTTTATCTAGTTCGATCCATATTTTTTTATTGTAGCTTCCTTTCATGCCCATGCTTCTTTACTTGTTGTAAAAGCTTCCATTTTTACATTGACTTTAATGTACACCCACATTATTTTGAATGTTTAAATAATTTTTTTTCTCCCATGGATGCTCTTTTTAATATGAAAGCTTTAATTAAATCTTTGTTAGTTCATGTGATCTTATTTTTAGATAATATAAAAATATTTCAGCTAACAAATGCGCCTATAGACTTTCCTTCCTTTTAGCTATCTTTCACCTTTAAAAATATTTTTATTTTAAAGTAATATTTTGTTTAAATAAGTGGAATGATTCCACTAATTAAATAATGAAATTATATATATATATATATATATATATATATATATATATATATATATATATATATATATTAATGCATATGATGAATATAGGTATGTGTTTAATAATAAATGCACATAATAGTGAACATAAATCATTGTACACAACACATGAAAAATAATGATTATTATTTAAATAATTGAGAAACTCAACTCTGTACCCAATACAATTATTCAACTTCTCACTTCTTATTAGATAATATTTCATAAAATATTTAGATTGAATATGACCAATAATTTCATATTCACAAGTTGGTTTCACAATAAAGGTTTTACCCTATTTATAATTAAATACCAAGGGAGGTGATCCTTGCAAAATTAACAGGTCCATCCATTATAATTAAAAGATTTAATTAAAATTTGATAATAATAATTAAATAATTATAACTCTATTATTTATTATCATGAGGTTTACACCTTTTGGTAATACATTATATATTATTATTTATTTATTTAATACCAAGGCTAAGGATCAATTAATCCCACTTAGAATTAAATGTTCTAACACTCCTTAATGCTAAGTGGGGATAAATGTCATAGTCACCTTAAAATAAAGAATTACACTATGTACATAATCGAAGGATTTAAAAACCTTCATCATGCCAAACACCACCTTTTAAAATAAAAAGAATTATAGTCCATAAACTACTCAAAAGTAAGTTTAGGCTAGCATGATCGCGAGACTGTATCTCATAATTTCTCATGAATAATCATCTAAGCATATTTGGAGCCTTATATAACATAAAAACCTCCATTACAAAGTATGATTTTTTGTATTGTGTACAAAATTAAAACTTTGACATGAAGTTTACAATAACATAACTTCCTCACAAAGTTTACAATGATTTACAATGAGAATAAGTATAAAGAAGAAGAAGAAAGACATGGCCATTAGTAAGTGTCATTTTCATACACACTTCCCCTCAATGACAACTTTGAGAGGTCCTAAATTTCATGAAACTATGAAAAAATTAGTTGCACCAAATGGCTTTATGAAGATATCTACCACTAGTTCATCCATAGTATAAAACTATAGATCTATATCACCATTGAGGACTTTCTCTTAGATAAAATGCACATAAAATTTAATATTCTTAAATTTTTATTTTTGTGCACCTACATAAAATTTAAACACATCCAAAAATAGATTAATGATAGCATAGTATGGTTAGCATCACAATAACTAAATACATAAAAATATGACATATGTTTTCTATGGTAAAATACATTTAAAACAATCAAGTCATATTTTAGGTAAACAAGTTTACTAATTTTATTAAAAAGTTAGTGTAAAAAACATAAATTATTGCATGCAATTAATTAATAGATTTCTCTAATATTGACAAGATAAACATCCCCAACTGTCATGTGATGCACATACTATAATTTAGTGATAAAAGGGGACGAAGTTAAACTAAATATTAGATATATTATTAATTTGAGTCTTATCAAAAATTTATAATTTTAATATGCTTCAACAAAAAATTGAGGTATAACCTCTCATATATCAAATATGTATAATTTTAACATGATATGAAATTATCCAATTAAACAGACATGAGTTTGAAATAAATAATTTTAGAGATGTATTAATATAATAATTAGTAAATTAAATTATTAAGAATTAATAATACAAGCTCCATTTACACTTTGCATGTCATAACATATCTTATAATCAAATGAAGCCTATAAGAATGTTAGCATAAACAATGAAATGATAAAATAATCAAATGGGAGTATCTAATCATATGAGCATGGAATTTATCCACTAATCAAATGAAATAATCTCAATAATTGAAACACAAAATATTCAAACTTAATAAGCATGATCTTCTCACCAAATGTTATAACTAAATATGATCATCTTGTTAAATTAAACATGATATTATGCATATAATGTATTTCAATGCTAACTCATATGAATTGAAAATAATCGTAATATTTATATATTTATTTGATTTATCATATAAGACAAATATATATATATATATATATATATATATATATATAAAAAATTGGAATAAGTATTTTTTAAGAATCAAACTAAATCATTTTACTAACAAATACGATGTAGATGAGATATTATCAATATAGTTAGTATATCTAGAGTAGCATAAAAATAATTTTATTAAAGAAAATGAAATGCCATGATCATACATGTATTTTGATGTAAAAAATTTTAAATATTAAACATAAATTAATTTCATAAAATGAATAAAAATATTCATGGCTTCGGCTTATAAGAACTAGGAGAACCATTTGTAGAATACAACATTGTTCTAGCCATCTAAATAATAGCACAATTTTTCCTTCTAGTAATACCATTTTGATAAGGGGAATATGGAGTTGTTAATTATCTTTGAATACCGAAAATAATGTAAAAATAATAAATCTTTACTAATATATTCATCACAATTATTAGTTCAATCTCTAATAGAAAAATCAGATACATTTTCAACAAAATCTTTTAATTTTTTTGAATTTAGATAGCACATCAAATTTATTTTTAATGAAATATGACCAAATAATTATACTATAATCATAAAAAAAAGTGATATTATACAAATAAACATTAAGACATACAACTCCAAGGGGTTTTAAAATATCACTCTAAATTAATTTTAAAGGATGTGAGGAATTCACATCATGATTCTTGTGAAAGGGGTTAGTGAGTTGCTTACTACGTAAGTAACCCTCACAAGTTTCATTATGAGAGGGGATAGAATGAAGTCCAAAAACAAGATTAATTACATACATGTCATATAAATTTTTAAAATTAACATGTCCTAATCTTTCATGTCATAATTGAGATTCATTCTTACTATGTGATGAAAGAAAACATATAGAAGGAGAGAAGACTTATAAACCATTATTTTAAACACCTTCAACAATCAAAGAACCAGATTGATTTCTAATGGAACATATATATTTAAAAAATGTTACAATAAAATTATCATTAGTAAGTTTAGAAAAAGATAACAAGTTTTTTTAATCTTAGGTACATATAAAACATCATTTATAATAACATTTCAAAATTTAGTTTTTCCCTATTTAGTTATTTCTAAAAAAGAATTAACTCCCAAGTATATATTTTCAGAGATATATTTAGAATAACACAAAATATTAGATAAGCAAGTCATATGGTGTGATGCACCTCTATCTAAAATCCACTCATTTTTAATTGAAGCAAATAAAGCAACATATAAATCAATAACATTTTGAAGTTGATTGTTATTTTGGTTAGGCTTTTGATTCTTCTACTTATTTTGATTATATTTCTTCCCTTTGTTATTTTTATAAGATTGATTATTATTTATATCATCATTTTCATAATAGGTTTATCTTCTATGGTTAAATTTACCACATATATTACAATTTTCATTAAATTTAGGTTTATGATGTTGATGTAAATTCAAAGAGAAAATACAAATATTTATCTCATGAAATGGACAATAGATATGAATATATAGATAAAATAATTTAAACACAATAATATTTTTTCTATTTTCTCTAATTCTCATTAAATTAAATCATATGGAACATATTACAAATATATAGGAATATTATTCCTAAAACTTCTCCCCTATTTTCTCTCACTTGAATCATATAAATAAGAAACCCACTAAATATGATATATTGTTATAAATAGTAACAATTTATCAACAATATAATATTCTATTATAATACAAACTTATCATATTAACTACACAGTTATAACCAACATGTAACTATTATTTACCTCTCGATAAATCAACCAACTACTATTTACCTTTCAGTAAATACCAAAACTAATATGATGTAAAAGTTATTCCTAACATTCCCCCCATAGTTTTTACATAGTGTAAGAACATTCACACTCTTATCTCACCTCTTGTATCATGCCCTATTTGGATCATGACCTTGATACAAAGATATCTTCACTCCTCCCATGGTTTTATAGGTTTACCACAAACCTTGACATGAACAAAACTAATCAACTATTTACCTCTTGTGGTTTTTTGGACTTCTATCACAAACCCTTTCAAGATTCCTGAACTGACTTACATTGGTATTTTCTATCTTTTCACAATGTTTTCACCTCAAGGAATCATGTTTGAAATTTACACACAAATTATATATCATGAATAGGCATTATTCTTCTATTCTTATTTTGTAAATATATTATATAAATAAAAGCCACACCACACAAAAAATAACACACTCCACTAAGTGTCACCACATCATTGGTGTGGCCCCATCATTATCAACTGATGAGAGGTCATTGAAATACCTCCATCTTCCATTTATCCTCTAACCTCTAGTATTTCATTTCTCTCTCAATTGGTATGTTGATGTAGCTCAAGTACATGATTTTTTTGAAAGAAATACCACCCATAATGTGGACATGCTAACCAGATGTCAAGTATACCTAAAAATACATTTGTTAATCAATTTTATTTATTTTTTACTTTTGGCAATAATGGCTTGTTAAAAAGACATAAAAAACTCATTATTAACATTGACCAAATGACTATTAAAACTATATACAAAATTAGATTTGTTAAAAAAATTTAATTACAAATCTATTTATTTAGACATTACAACTAACAAAAACTTAAAATACAAAAAATAAACTTCTCATATAAATGACTTATTACTAACTTAGACTATACCATATGAATAAAGTTATAAACATAAAAGAATTTTAGATAAAACTATATTGTTATAACACATATTGAACCAAACAAAGTATTTTACCAAACCTAAACTTAAATAAAATGACTCAAGACTAAAGACATAAATGACAAACTTTATAAACTTGACTTTTTAAACCTAATACAAGATGCAACATATATGACTGAACTAAAATTTTAAAAAAACTAGATGCTTTAAAAAATTACTTCTAAATTAATTCTAAATTGCTTTGAATATGGTGAGAACATCAATATGGCTCATGAAAAGATTGGAAAATGCATTGCAATAGTTATCAATATTGCATGGTTCATGGGTCATAACAGATGCCACTTTTGACAAGGTAAATATTAACCTGTAGATGTTGAGGGTAGAATAAATAGAAGTAGTCACTAAAATTTATAGCTTATGGCTTATTCAATTCAACTTCAAATATAACATGCAATATTATATAACTACCGAAAGAGACTTCTTCAAATAGGTACTCACTAACATAGCATGAGTTATATAGAAAATACTAGATTGGTATAATTGATGATTTTCATGGCATGAGTGATAGTCTATAACTAAGCTTAAGAGAGGAAGTCATGTACTAGTTTGAAGAGGAATTTGATTCACATTCACTAGAATAAAATATCTAAATGTTGAATAAATCATAGTTCAACGCATCGATGTGAATAAATCACTATTAGTCTAATTATGGGAGTATCATGACTGCAAAAATTTATTCTATTTTCCAAATGACCAAGCTTGATGGTGGATTAGATAACCACTGCTTCTCCTACTATCCATAGGACTTCAATGCAAATTCCTTAATCTATGCTAATACTAAAACAAAGAAACTACTTCAACCTATATTGAAAAATTCTTCACAAATAATTGTTTTCTCATTTTTAAGGGTGAATCATAGGTTAACCACCCCATTTAATTCTCAAACTCCCATAACCACTTTGATACCAATGATGTAAATTCAAAGAGAAGATATAAATATTTATCTCATGAAATAGATAATAGAGCCAAACACACAGATCAAATAATTTAAACACAATAATATTTCTACTATTTTTTGATTCTCATTAAATTAAATCATATGGAACATATTAAAAATATATAAGAATATTATTCCTATAAATTTTCCCCTATTTTCTCTCACTTGAATCCTATAAATAAGCAAACCACTAAATATGATATATTATTACAACTATTAATAATATATCAACAATATTATATTCTATCATAATACAAACTTATGTTATTAACCATATAATTATAACCACCCTATAACTATTATTTACCTCTTAATAAATCAACCAGTTACTATTTACTTTTAGTAAATAACAAAACTAACATAATGTAAAAGCTATTCCTAATAGATTCTTATTACCAGATTTCATATTCCCATTTTTGCCTTTAGAAGAATTAGGGTTAGATTTATGGTTTTTATTGTTATCAAAAACACTATTTAAGGTGATAAGTGTTTGAATGACATTCTCTTTAGAATCAAAATTAGTCATAACTTGATCTCATTTAATTAGGAGAGAAAACAAGATGGTAAAGTCAGGGATATCTTTCTCAATTTGATATTTAGAATTCAAAATTGAAATAAAATTACTAAAATTTTCATGAATATTTCATTGAATGATAAAATAAAGTAGTCAATCTTAAATCAAATTATAATTACATCCATATAGCTAAGCTTTAATATTATTACTTTTAACAATAAAATTAACAAACTTTTCATCAAATTTCATAGGTGTAGTTAGTAAATCAAGTATTAACTTAATAATTTTTGAGAGAAAAGTGCCATCATGCATGGATTCAAGGAATTTCCAAGCATCAGTAGGAGACTCCTGATTAGAAATATGGAAAAAGAATTCATCCTTAACATTATGCAAGATAATGGACATAACTTCCTACATTTTTTTTATTGAAATACATTAGTAAGCTTAAGGGCTAGATATTGTCTAGATGGGGATATTTTATTGGAGAGTTATCATTAATGTCATGAAGGTGTCCAAGTGAGTGAATGAAGTGCCTTTATAGTATAAGTATCAATGACAAAGTGTGCAGTGTGTTTTTCCTAGTATGCTTGAAGTAGGCTTGGTTGATATTTAATTTTGGCATGATTAAGGATGGGTCTAAGGTATTGATCATGTGTGAGGGGTCCTATCAGAGGTCGAGGATGATTGGAGAGATTTTTTAAGTGCATGGTATTCATCTAGTTCTTCATTATGTTCATCTTTTCATAGTTGGTTCAATGGCAATAAAATCTGAGTAGGCATTTTATTGACATCACCATTTCCATGTATGGATGAGTCAAGGGGTGGTTATATGGGTGTGATCACATTAGCCCCAAGTTTTTATGGTCTATTTTTTAGATCATGCAGTTGAGTGGAGCAAAATATATGTAGGTGCAAATTTGGCCTCTTAGCAAAAGTTCACTAAGTTTCTATACTTAGCTAGACCATCATTGCACATAATGTAAACATGTATGAACTAAAAATTTTGTACATTTATTGTAGGTACTTAATAAGTCAAAAATGGGAAAATGTTTTCATGGTGATGTTTTTTATAGTGCCAAAAATGTACCCTAAATATTTGGATTCTTGAATTGTTTTCTAGATCAAGATATAAATCTTCAAATTTGCACTTACAAACTATGATGGGCTAGAGATCATCAAGTTTAATCATGTTAAAGTTCAAGGTCATTTATCTATAAAATCCAATAGTGAGTGATTAATCATACATATTTAGATCAATAGTGCATATGAAATAAACATGTAAAAGGTTGAACATGAAAGTGACAAGTGTCATAAGCTTTATAGTCTGACAAAAGATCAATAGTGAGTGACGGTTCATACTGACAAAAATCAGTGGTGTGAGATAAGCCAAAAAGTCAAGAATTCATATGAGACTACCAATTAACACAAACACAAGAGACTATTAGTAAATTGATAAGAAGGAATGTAGGTGTGATAAGTATCATAATATCAAGAGTTTTGAGCAAGATCTAATGGTGAGCATTGTAAGATAAAGACTTGGTTAATCTGTAGAGATTAACGATATGCATTTGTCCAATATCACAAGAAAGCACAAGATGAGGTAAACATGTTTTAGGTTTAATGTTTAGATAGTGGAACACTATGAGATAAATTTCAAGCTAATTTTTAATAATATCAATGGTTTGATTTGAGCAAGTTGAGCAAAGAGAATTAGATGTGTTCTAGGTGACTAAGGTTTAACTGTGACCATTTGGATTTAAATATTTGAATTTAACAAAGGAAAGACTAGTGATTGATTTTTGAGCCATAACTTTTGGTCTATGTAGAATTTGATGTTACATTAAAAATTAAAGCTATAGAGTACTTCAAGATGCATCAAGAAATATTCATTTGAATATATAAATGTGTATACAGTCAAATTTATTGAGCTCTAAAGTTGATTGTGTGTTCATTCATACTCTGTAAGTAACATGAGAAGGGTAATTGAGTTGTTCTTGATGGTATTTCAATGTTTTGAGATGAGATATCTATTAAAAAGTATTGTAGACTCCATTAGGACCATCTGTGTGTATTATGAAGGTTTGATCAATCATATTAAGTATGATCAAAGGCTTAGAAGGTGACTATGTGTTTGTTCATGGTGGGTGTTTACACAAAATTTTGTTTGAGTGAATTAAAATTTAGTAGAAGGGTGTTGTGATGGTTTTTATCACTTAAGGAGGACCTATAGATTATGTGTCATGGGTCCATGTATTTTAAAGTGTTCTTTTGTTCCTAGTTTACTTGGATAGTTTTTAAAGAGGTGAATGGGTCTTCATAAGACCTAAAAGGTGACTTAGGCCTATTTGAAATAGGGTTGTGCCTAAAAATGACCCATGTTAGATGCCTTAAGGGTGAAGGCATGTGTTTTAGATGACAAAGAAGGTTGTGACCATAATAATCATGAATACTATAAAAAGTGAAACCAAATGTCATGGTTTTTAGGCTTGTTAAACAGATGTGAGAGACCTAAGAGAAGTGGTGTGTGTAAGAGTTATGGAGAAAAATAAAGGGTGTGTGACTAGTAGATGGATTTTAGAGAAGACTATGTGTATGACCTATAAGTTATATTTATGATGTCAAATAAAATGCTCTTGTAGGTTTGAAGATTGAAGATGAGTGAAAAGTAGATGATGTCTATGTGAGCTTGGCAGTTTATTTGAGAGACAAATCAAATTCTGGACTATGTAGAATGTAAAGTTTAAAATAATTGCTATACATTATATCTCCATCAAATTATTAGATAAATCAATTTTTAAGAGTTGTTCATTTCATAGGTGTTGGGACTATGCTCAACATCTAGGTCAGAAGAATTTGACCAATAGGTGGTTAAAAGGACTTGATAATCTTAAGGGTCAGTGTTCATTGTGAAATAGATGTTTCAATAAAGCTAGTCAAAAGGACTTGACCAACTAGTGGTCAAAAGGACTTGATCATCCTAGGGGCAGGTTCTCCTTGTGAAATAGGTGTTTCACTAAATTCTAGTCAAAAATATTTGACTAGTCTCATGTTTGTGATGTGTTTACAGGATTGAGAGTGGGTTTTATTCCCCAAGAGGGTTTCTCACATACATCTTGTGTTGTGTGTGTGATCTTGTATTATATTCCTTGTTCATTTCCATAAAAATATTATATGCTTTATGAATGGTTATATTGAATGCTTAAGTGTTTGAAGGATTTTAATTGAGGTTAACATATCTTGCATCATTGATTTATCCCCACTTTTAGTTATTGTACCTATAAAAATTGGTATCAAAGTAGGTCTTTTGGTAAAGACTTGATAGCGTGAAGGAGATCCAAGGTACAATATGGGTAGCCATCAAATGCAAGGAGGTTTTTCCATTAAGAAAGCACCAATGTTCAATGGATCTAATAATGATTTTTGGAGTGCAAAAATGAGCATCTACATCATGTCCTTAGGGTTTGACACTTGGAAATCTATTGTGGATGGTTATTCTTCACCTACTATTCCTCCATTTAGTGTTGCAAATAAGAAGTTGTTTGAGAACAATTCTAAGGTAATGAATGCTATCACTTGTGGTCTTTTAGAGTTTACATATACCAAGGTAATCCATTGCATATCTACCAAGAAAATGTAGGATAAATTGAATAATATTTATGAAAGATATTCAAAGGTTAAGTTGCAAAGTTGGAGACTCATCGAAGACAAATTGAAAGTCTTAACATTAAGGAACAAGATTTTGTGGCATCTTTTCTACAAAGAGTTGATGAAATTGTGAACATCATCAGAGGTCTTAGAGAGATGCTTGAAGAAGATACTTTAGTTTAAAAGGTATCAAGGCCTCTCTCTTTCTCAAGTTTGATTCAAAAGTGTCTACTATAGAGGAAAGTCATGATATTAATAAGCTGAAGATGGATGAATTGCATGGCGTCCTTATTGCCTATGAGATGAGAATAAATGATGATATACCACCAAAGAAATAAAAAACATTTAAGATAGAAATGAAGTCAAAGAAGAAGTTACAAGGTAAGAAACTCAAGGAGGATGACATATCTGATATTGATGAAAATGAACTAATTATTTTGTTTATAAGGAAATTGAAAATAGGGTCATGCAAGTATAAGGGTAAACTACCCTTATAAATGCTTCAATTATGGAGAAGTAGAATATTTTTCTAATAAGTTCCCTCATAAGCATAATAATAATGATGATGATGAGCATAGTGATGGCCAAGATGAAGACAAGAAGACATACAAGTCTGATAAAAGGAAGAAAGGATTCATAAAGTATGACAAGAAGAAGAAGTCCTTCAAGAACAAGAAGAGTCTCTACAACAATAAAGATTGTAGCTCATCAGATGAGAGTGAAGATAGTGACTTAGAGTATGATCATGAAGATGATGGTAATATTGAAGATAAATACCTCTTCATGGATGAGGAAGGAAATTGGTCATATCAAAAGGCATCTAATTGGAGTGATTTAGATGATGATAAAGATAAGGTGGACTATGAGACTGAATTGATAAATGCTCTTGAAAAAATTAAGATTGAGAAGAAGATTAACAAGAATATGAAGTCTCAAATCAAGGATTATGAAGAGAAATTCAATGTTTTTGAGGCAGGAATGAATGAAGACACCAAGGAGGATGAAGATATAGTCAAGCATCTCAGTTGTCAATTGAAAATCCTGTCTACAAGCCTGAAAGCTAAAGAAGATGAATGTTCAAGCTATGTACTTTCAAATGAGTCATTAAAAGTTGAGTTATAGAAGACATCTAGTAAGATGCATTCATTTATGAGATTTCAAAATATATCAAGTGATCTAGATAATATTTTGAGCAGTCAAAAGCATGCAAGTGATATAGCTAGTCTTGAATACAAAGAAGAACTAGAAAATGCAACTCAAGACAAGTTGAAGACTAATGTAAATCAGACCTTGAAGGTTGATAATTAGTCAAGGAATGAAGATGCTGGTAGAGTAAAGAAAAATTAGATCAAATAACCAAATTCCATGAAGTATAAAAGTTTCAATGGTTATTGTTACACATGTAATCAATTTAGGCATAGAGATAGAGAATGCAAGAAACCTGTTGGAATGAGTTTGCATAGAGTTATGATGGGGCTCATCAGCCAATGGGTGAGTCTTCTTCAAAAGGAGTAGTTTGTTTCAATTTTCAAAAGAATGAACATATTACAAGATTTTTTTCTAATCAAGAAAGGAAAAATAAGCTTCTTGTAAAAGGTATAGTGTGATTCAATTGTCAATAGAGAGGTCATATTGTTAGATTCTACAAGAAATGACCTAAAAGATAGAATAATTTTTAATCAGGTTCTTAGAGTACAAGAAAAAAGGCAAGTTAACTCATATGAACCAAAGGTGGAAAGTGTGAGTCATGATGAGTTTTTAGGTCCAAGTAATCTATTTTCTATGGTGGATAATGTTATAAAAGTTGGAGAGTGCCAAGACCTCTTATTGTCTACTCATGTTGTGAATGAAGGGACCAAACTCAAGGAAAAGACCAAGGTTTTGGTTGAGGCTAGTTCTAAGGTGTGTTTGGATGCTAATGAGCAACCTAATATGTGTGATCATGTTTCAATCTTGGTTCCTATGTTGTCAAGGTCTGAAGGTGATGTTCTGTAATACAAATAAGCTACTTCAGTGATAAAAGTATGTCAAGATTCCATAGTTGCTGCAAATGTATATCCTATCATAGAAGAGAAAGTGAATGATGTAAAAAAGGAACAAGTTGTCAAATTTCAAACTAAGGATAAAAAGAGCAAGAATTCTTATAGATACAAAAGGATTCCAGTGGTTACTGAGGAAATGTGAGCCACTCCTAGATTCACTTTATTTTAGAGCATTGTGGTGTAGACGAGGTCTCTATAGATGCTTCTTGAGAGACTCATTTAAGTGGAGAAGTAAGTGTTGCTATGGTGCTCTTCAGAAGGTCCTAAAAGGAAAGAGATGAGTGTTTCTAGTTGGAGTTGGTGTGTCAAGATGGGATAAGTGCTTTGATGAGGTCAAAATAATGTCATAAGGTGTTTTTGCTATGTATGCAGTATCCACAAGATCAAAATGGGTATTTTTTAGGTGGCATAATGAGTTTGATGGAATTTCAAGAAGATTTTGGTGCTCATAAAGGTATGTGAACTTCTTTGTGATGTGTTCCAGGTGGTTTTGTGTCTTGATGATCATGTTTGTGTATTTTGGAGGTTTTTGTGTGTTCCTAAGTTTATCTTTCTTATTACAGATCAAAGCCATGGTTTAGGAAGTTAAGTTTCCCAAAGGTGTGAAGGTTTAAATATTGGTCCAAAAGTGTGTGATGATTGTCTCTAGGTGTGAAAGAAGCTTTAGAGGTGGGTGTTGACTAGAAGGAGGTTTGTTGACCTTATTTGTTTTAAGATTTTAGAGTTTTTAGCTATGCTAGAAAAGTAGTTTACCTTATCAGTTAAGGTCTAAATATTTTTAATAGGTTGAATGGGTCAAATGGGTTATTAAATAAATATTTATAGAGATTTTAAGGTTTGTGATTTTTTAAATTATTCAAGTTTTTATCAAGATGGAAGCCTAATTGGCTAGTAGGTTTGTGAAGGAAGTATGTTGCAGAAGATGAGCTAAGTGATGAAAATTTTTTTGATTGAGGGGGAATATAATAGTGATTTAGATATAAAATTTAAGGTCTTTAAGGTATGTCTAATAAATGTTTTATATCTCTACAAGTTCTAGGTAGGGATACAAAGAGTCTAGATAGGCCTAGTGTGAAGATTCGATATTTTTGCTCAGTTTATCCAAAAGAGAAAGGCATGTGTGTTTCAGGGTGAGTTATTAGGTTGGTTTAGAGCATGTTTTCTATTTGGTGAGTGGAATGAATTTTTATTGGTGGTTTTTGAGGTGGCTTGAGAGAGAAGGTTAGTAAGCCTGTGTGGTGGTTCTTCATGGTGTATAGATATTTGAAGATGCTTAAGAAGTGAAATGGCTTAGATATCTTAGGGGGAGTCCCTCTTAGATGTTTCTAGGTGAGTTCCATAATATTCTAGTGCTTTTGTATGTTCTTACTTCATTTTTTGTAGTGCTTGGTTGAAGAAAGTGTTGGCATGTAACAAGAAGAAGTTGTCAAGGCAAGAAGAGGTAGGCTCAAGGTAAGGGGGACTTTGTATCATATTTATAAGGTGTTTCTCTCCTATTTATTGTCTTTTTAGGTCCTCATAATTAGTTTATTCCCACTTTATCATTATGTCAAAGGGGAGAAGGTTCATGTTATGATAGTGCTTGAAGAGAGAGAAGGAAGGTGAGGTGTATTATGGGTGTTGGAGAATTTTTGGGGATATCATGAAGGTGTGTAGGTGAGTGGATGAAGTGTATTGATATTATAAGTATCAATGACAAAGTGTGTAGTGTGCTTGTCTTATTATGCTTAAAGTAAACCTAGTTGATATTCAGTTTGGGCATGATTAAGGATGGGTCTAAAGTATTAAGCAAATGTGAGGGGTCATATTAGAGGTCAAGGATGATTAGAGAGATTATGAATGTGCATGGTATTAATTTGGTTCTTCATTATGTTCATCTTGGCATAGTTGGTTCAGTGGTTGAAAAATCTAAGTAGACAATTTGTTGATGTCACCATTGTCACATATGGATGAGTTAGGGGGAGTTGGTCATATGGGTGTGATCAAATTAGTCCCATACTTTTATGTTCTAAGTTTTAGGTCATGTGGTTAAGTAGAGAAAAATATATGAAGTTTCAAGTTTGGCCTCTCAAATAGAAGTTCACTAAGTTTCGATACTTAGCCAGACCGTCACTACACATCATGCAGACATATATGAACCAAAAAGTTTGTGCATTTATTACATAAAATTTGAAATTAAATAATGGAAAAATGTTTTCATGGTGATGTTTTCTATAGTTCCAAGAATGTACCCTAAATATTTGGAGTCCTGAAGTGTTTTCTGGATCGAGATATGAATTTTCAAAGTTGCACTTATAGATTATGATATGCTAGAGACTGTTAAGTTTAATCATGTTAAATTTTGAGGTCATTTATCTAAGATATCCAATAGTGATCACTTAATTATACATATTAAGATCAATGGTGCATATGAAGTCAACATGTCAAAGGTTTCACATGTAGGTGACAAGTGTCACAAGCTCACTAGGCTAATAGAAGATCAATGGTGAGTGGTGGTTTATATTGATGAAGATCAATGGTTTAGGACAAGTCAAAGAGTTAACAATACACATAAGAATACCAAGTGGCACAAGTGCAAGGGACTATCAGTAAAGTGCTTAGAAGGTATGCAAGGGTGCCAAGTGTTATAATCTTGGAATTTTTGACTAAGATCTAATGGTGATTAATGCAAGATTAAAACATGGTTAATCTACAAAGATCGACAGTGCACATTTGGTCAATATTGCAAGAAAGCATGAGATGAGGTCAACATGTTCAAGGTTTAATGTTTGGATAGTGGATCACTATGAATTAAAGTTTGAGTGAATTTCAAAGAATTTTTTTTTTACAAGTTGAGAGAGATGAGAAAAGAGCATGAGATGTGTTCTAAGTGACCAAGGTTTAACCATGACCATTTAGATTTAAATATTTGAATTTAATAAAGGAAATACTAGTGCTTGGTTTTTGAGCCATAACCTTTTATCTATGTAGAATTTGATGTTGTAGTAAAAACAAAAGTTATAGAGGAATTTAAGGCACATCTAGTAATATTCATTTGAAGATATAAATGTTTGTACAGTCAAAGTTATTGAGCTCCAAAGTTTACTGTGTGTTCATTCATACTCTACAAGCAACCTAAGAAGAGTAATTAAGTTGTTCTTGATGGTATTTTGATGTTTTAAGATGAGATAACTATCAAAGAGTGTTTTATACATCATGAAAACCATCTATGTGGATTATGAAGGTTTGATCAATTATATTCAGTATGATCAAAGGCTTAGAAGGTGATTGTGTGTTCATTCATGGTGGTTATGTGCATAAAATGTTGTTTGAGAAAATTGAGCTTTAGAAAAAGGGTGTTTTCATGGTTGTTATCACTTAAGGAGGACCTATATAATGTTGGCATGGGCCCATGTATTTGAAAGTGTTCATGTGTTCTTATTTTTCTCAAAAAAGTGTCAAAGAGGTGAATGGGTCTTCATATGACCTAAAAGGTGACTTAGGCCTATTTGAAAGAGGGTTGTGCTTAAAGATGACCCATGTTAGATGACTTAAGGGTGAAGGCATGTGTTGTGGCCAACAAAGAAGGTTGTGATCATAATAATCATAAAGACTATAAAAATTGAAACCAAATGTGATGGTTTCTAAGCTTGTTGAATAGATGTGAGAAACCTAAGAGAAGAGGTATTTGTGAGAGTTATGGAGCAAAAGAAAGGGTGTGTGCCTAGTAGATGGATTATAGAGTAGATCAGGTTGATGACTATGTGTATGATCTATAGGTTATATTTATTATGTCAAAGATAGTTTTCTTGTAGTTTTGAAGATTGAGGATGAATGAATGATAGATGATGTTTGTATGACCTTAGTGGTTAATTTGAGAGGTAGATCAAAGTGTGGAATATGTAGTGTGTAGAGTTACAAAGAGATGATATACATTATATCTCCATTAGATTGGTAGGAAATTAGTGATCAAGAGTTATCATTTCATAGGTGTTGGGAGGGTTCTCAACATCTAGGTTAGAAAGGCTTGACCAATAGGTGGTTAGAAGGACTTGATCACGTCAGGGGCAGGTGATCCTTATAAAATAGGTGTTTGACTAAATCTAGTTAGAAGAACTTGATCATCTTAGGGGTAGGTATTCCTTGTGAAATAAGAATTTCAATAAATTTTGGTTAGAAGGACTTGACTAGTCTCATGTTTGCGATCATCTTATACGACAAGTAGTCCATGTGTTTGTAGGTTTGAGAGTGGGTTTTATTCCTCAAGAAGGTTCCCACATAGATCTTATGTTTTTTGTGTGATATTTAATTATCTTCATTGTTCATTTTTATAAACATCTTGTATGCTTCATGCATGGTTGTATTTAATGCTTAGGTGTTTGAAGGATTAGAGTTGAAGTTGAAATAGATTGGAATTCTAATTCAATCCCCCTCTCAGTGATTGTACCTCTAAAATTTTGTAGTCCCAATGATAATATTCCATAAATTTAGAGAAATGAATTTTGATTTAATGTGGATTTTTTAAATATTATATTTATTTTCATTTAAGCATTTATGATTTATATAAAATAAAATTAGGTGAAGTCATATCTTACTTTTAAAAATGATAGTAAACAAATGCTTAAAATGAATTTTTTTAGTGCAAATTTTAACTTTATTTGAAAGTCAAAAATAGATTTCAAGTGTAATCACAATATAATTTTTTAATTTAATGTATGACAAAGCAACAAAATTGCAAAATATTGTGTTAAAACAAGGTGTCACAAATGTCATAAAATACACTAGTCTAAGAACAACTATTAAAAAGAAATTTAATGCTTTTTTGAACTATTTTCAAAAATAAATTGAATCACACATGAAATTATACTTAATTACGTAATTTATATTCCAAATAATACAAAAAAATGAATTATAGTTGCACTAAACTATGTGTCGAAAGAGTCATACATTGAACAACCACCTAGACATTATTATTAAAAAAACTTGTAAAATTAATAATATAAGGTTTAAAAACAAAAAATATATCATGTATATGTGTCCATAAGGTGCAAAAACTTATTGATCGATTGGTTATATGACTATTTCTAACAAAACATCCACTACACTGAATGTTGAAATAAAATTGATAGGTCAACTAGAGTTTTTAACACGTGAAAAGTTGACACACAAACCAAAAAATAGAATTCAAATTAAACCAAATTTAAAACAAAAAAATGATTTTGGGGGTTTTTAACACATGACCTCCCAAATTACAAGCATTTAGCAAAATAATAACCTGTAACTCATCTAGAAGTTGTTGATGCTTGAAAGTGTATCATATGGTTTATAGAGTGTTTAAAACACTTCTCATTTTTAGATTCAAAGAATATATTACATGAGTATTTGGTTGTGATCTTCCTAAGATATTTAGTGGAATAGTGGTAAAGCAACTAACTATTGTACAAAATGATAATATAAATCATTTTTGGGAGCAACCATGGTCTTGAAGTTTGCTCGTGAAAGATGATAGTAATTAGAACTTAGTATAGTGAATTATAATCAAAACCTAAAGTCTAAAGTCTAATCTAGAATGTATATTTACAATGAAATCTAAACTATAGTGATTTGATTAAAAAATGAGAAAAAGAAGGGTATGGCAGGGAAGAAAGGCATCTCTGATATTTAGTCCAGGGATTATGACAAAGATTAAATTTTATCAAAGACATGTACTCAAACTAATATGTGAAATTAAATAGCCAAAGGCATAGATCCTATCATATACCAAGCAAATGTATAAGGATTTTCAAATAATGCAAATAAAAAATCAAATTCCATTTAAGGATTTATTTCCACAAGAAAATATCATTAGCACATTTTCATGAAAAGCAATGGAAATGAAATGAATCTAAATTCTTTCAATCAACCTAGCATAAGCACAAATTGAAAACTCTGAATTCAAACATGCACATCTAAGATTTATACAAGTAATTCAAATTTGAACATCAAAGGATATATTTGAGGAAGTAACCATGATAATAAATTACACATATAAGTATGAGACAATATTTGTAGAATTCCCTTGCTTGCATTAATTTTATCCAAATTTACAAAGTAGTTTTTGCTCCAAAACTCCCTCCCATTTTACAAATTACAATACCCCTTTTATAGAAGACTTTGAGGTATGTCGATCAGTCATATCAAATGATAAATGAATAAGTGTCATGGATAACTTTCCTTTTTTAACATTCTCAAATCAGACACTTTACAAAATGGACTAAACTATAAGCAATGCACTTTACAAGATGCACATGTTTTTAAAAAATAGAATATTATCTTTTCAAATGATATACATGTTTTGTTACAAAAATAATATGCTAAGTCAACATATTTGACTTTGATAAGCTCCTCTAGTTGCAACCTTTTTCCTTTGTTCTAGGATCTTCATTGCCTTATCATGTTATTAATTAATCATCTTGAAGTTGATCATGGGCTACATGCAAATCTCTTCTTCTTGATCTACCAGGCCTTTAAAGTCCTTGTCACCTCTATTTAAGGCCTCTCTAGTACTCCTAGAATCACCAATTTTCTCATCTACAAATAGGATCATATCTAAGATTCTTTTATTGTCTACCACTATAGTGTCTTATATTTTGTTCTTCACCTCTTACATGAATTGAGTAGCCCTATGTTAGAATTAGTTATCTATTATCAAACCCATATGACTAGGGGTAGCTGGGTCTTTGATCAAGCCTTCTAGTATATGAACCATTTTACTCTCTAACTACTTGAAGTCCTTAGAAATATCCTCCATTCCCTTGGACCATTTTTTCATATCCTTTATCTTCTCTGACAAGATAATCATAGTCATGTTTAAACGTGCCAACCTAGCTATTTTAAAACTCAAGAATTTTACCATCCATCAATACATTGATCAATTCCTTTACCTTATAGCTTGAAGTGTACCATTGATTGATTCTTTACACAACCATGGAATGTTACTTGTTCACCATATTTTTATTGGACCTTATAGATTTCATAAAGCTAAATGTGTCATAAATAATTTCTTCAAACTTATTGACCATATCCCCTAGCAATGATAGGATATATTACTCTTCTAAGTTCTTATTTTGTTACTTCAGGGCTTTGATAATAGCTTATAACTATTATGACTATGCTTGAGCTAGGTTTAGTACATCCTCTTCAAATATTGGATCCTCACCAGGTCTCTATCCCTTCTCTTAGGTTAAATTAGTCAAGGTCTCCACCTTTTGATATGTAATGTCTTCAACACCTTGCATAACAAGTTTATCAGTCAACCTTTGTAAAATAGTAGTACCTAGATCAAACCTGACCCCAATTAAGGATTGGCTCACATGTGGAATTGGGACCTCTACTTGTGATTCAGCTAATTGACTTGGACTAGCCAATATTTTTGCTTCTTCTTCTTATAGAGAAATGATCCATCACTTCAATTCTGACTATATTGGGATATTAGTAGCCTTTACCATGGCCCATGAATGATGAATAGTGGGAAGATTTTCTAAACTTGATTCATAAATGAACCACTCAAGAATAGGTGGACCATATAAATTTTTTCTTCACTAAACAAGTTGACTTCACTCAAAGGTGGTGTAATAGTTACCTTTGGTTTCTTTGCCTTTAGGACAATGGCCATCTCATCTTTCCTTTTATGGGTATCAATAACCATCAGGTCCAAGGACTTTCCATTATCTTTTTTTTAATTCTTTAACCTTTGCCTCTTCATCTGAATCTATCTCATAAGTCTTAGATAACATCCTAATTGCATATTCAATGGATTCATTGGGGTCCAATTCTACCATATGTACCTCCTGCTGAGGTAGATTTTTTTCTAATGTTTTTAAAGATTCAATAACTGATGAACTAGAAGAAATTTAATCTAGCTTTCTCTCCTCATGCCTATTTTCTATTAGTGTCTCTATTGTGGGTAACTTAGAAGAACCAACATGAATCAAATGATATTTACTAGGGCCTAGTTTCCACCTATCTTCAATTTTTTGTTCCCTATTCAATATGGACTCAGGTTTTATGTTGTGATCTTTTGATCTCTAGGTTACTTAAAAATATGAGGATGCCTTGGTGTATATGAAATCAAATGCACAAAGCTGATATTCATATGGTACATTCAAGATAACTTTGAGATTTAAGTGTTATTTTACTCTTCCATAAGGGTCCCTTTGTCTAAGATCATCCATTTATTGCCTAAAATACAACTTATGCTTTGATTTAACCTCAATATGGTCCCAATGCATGAAGATAGTCTTACCAATTATCATGTGGAAAATGTGTAGGAGACCCTTCCTTTTGGTCTGACAATTTCCATCAATCTCATTAAACAACTAGTAGGCTTGTTCTGCTAATTTATTAGGTACATGAATTGGTAATTTGAGAGGAGCACTTTTGGTTTCCTCAATCCTTATGATAATACAATATGGATACAACCATATGTCCCATATTACATAAATATAATTTTTGATTAAAGGGATCTGTCTCATAATAGTAAGAGCATCTATATCCTCACTCAATGCAGGGTAGACACAATCAAAAATAAACTAGATGTGGACTCTATACTTATAGATGTGAAATTTGGAGTAGTATTAGAAAACAATACAAGTACAATTTGGAGACCATTGTATTTGATTGGAAATATTTGTAGTTACACATAGGGAATCTAGTATATAGGACATCATATAAAACTTAGTCCTTTTCTCATTCTTGATTGCATATATATGTCTGCTTATGGAGATACTGATTATCTCACCTAATAGAGGAACCATTACCTTTTCAATGATAAAATACACCATGGGGACCCACATTGGTTATAAATATGTTGTATTTGCATACCCATACAACTTATTAAACATGGTCATCACCATCCTAACTATAGGTCTAAGCTGAGTTACAGGGATATTCTTAATAGGGTCTACAATAGCCTGGTTACCGAATTCCAACCACATAGTTAGGATATTTATCATATTGTGTTTTTTATCACATGAATTAATGGATGTTAGGTCAATCTAAGGCTTGAAATTTTTTTAGTAAGACTCAAATGTAATTGGGGATATGTAATTAATTTTCCTCAAATTATGTTCATTAATCAACATTCCCTTTTCTATTTTTGCTACTTTGAAAATGGGACCAAGAACATCAATGTAATGAAGTACCTCTAGTTTAGTAGCTGCATAGTAAAGTCCAGTCATCTATATTGCCACAATATTGTCATAAAGTATTTTTACTGGATATTTTCTTCTTCCTTGGTGATAACCAGTTAGTTCTTAATTATCCAAAATAGTTTGGAGTAATTGTTATCCCCTGTATTCAAAGAAGCAATTACAAATTTGGTGTCCTTTAATACTTGACCTTCTATGTTTGAGGATAGATATAGTTCAACCTCTTAATTTGAAACATGTTTATGGGATACCATTTATATAATTCCAATCCAATTATCCCTTTATAGACAATAATCCAACTCTTTTGGATTAAAAAAGTGAATTTAGAGACAAATTAGGGCTATCCATACACTCTTAAGGTTTTTTGGAGGTTTAAATAGATCTTGAATAGAAGCAAGTAGGCTCAAAATATGTGCTTTGATGGCTTAAATCACATTTAGATCAAGCATTTATACCTTTTATATGCATGGGTTGACAATATCTTTTAATATGACATGTATGCCCATGTGGCATTTTTGTGTCATGCTGCTCATTTATTTAAAAATGTCACCATTGTCATTCTTGGACACATGTCATTACCTTGTATAATCTTGAAGCTCGATCAAATTCACACCATTGATCTCTTAAGAAGTCCTCTAGCCTTGACTTTGATTGTGACCATTGATATTTAATTTGGGCTTACGAAAGTGTGCTACATGGCAGCTCTATGGGCTCTTTATGTACCTTACAAATAATCTTCATCACCTTAATAATTTTGCACCACATGACAACTTTTCATGTATTCAAGGCCCTTTAAAAGTTTGACTCACTTTGCACCATTGATATTGATCATCAAGATTTAATGATATCCATTGATCTTCATCCACAAGATTAAACTCACACCATTGATCTGTTGAGAACACAATCAAGCACATACCATTGATCTCTATATTTATACACAAGCTCACATGTACGCCATTGATTTACTTTACCATTTATCATGATTGTAGACATGTCAGCTTAGTGTTCCCTCTTAGGATCCTTGAGTTTTTGACTTGATGATTATCTTTAGATCTACCTTGCTCAATTAGATGCACTCTGTTGATCTTGATCTTGACTTGTTAACCTTGGGATTTGACACAAATAATTTATCTTGTATCCGCGCTCCTAATATTTTTCCATTTGGTGATGCCACATGCTCTCATATATATAAACAATGAAATAAATGAAGTAAAGATTTAGATATATAGAGACTTAGGGGAAATTTTAGACTAAGGTTTTAGACCTATTAATAAACACAATTAAAACTTAGGATAAAATTTAAACTAAGTCTAAAATATAAAAAAATGTTCCTGCATAAATATAAATCCATTTCAAAATAAAAAATTAGTCTAAAGAATTTAGACTAACATTTTTGAACACCATTAAACATGGATTTAATCAATTGAGTAAAGGCCAAAGGTTAACAAAAGGGTCAAATTAACATTAAAACATAAAACCATAAATACTTGACTTAATGAGGATCTATTGAACTTGAAACATGGAAACATATGAAGCAGATGTTATCAAAATCAAATAGAGTTAAAAAAATATTATGAGTTGACATGCCAACAAAATCTAAATCAAAACATGATATTAAATAGTGGATTTTGATAAATTTGAATGTCAATTTATAGCACAATTTTTCATAACTTGAACAAAGATCCTCATTTTTAGAAATGGGGGTATGTTGACCTCAATAAATAATGACTTTGTTAGGAAATATAGATTTTATATTGTGTATATTTGAGGTATTTATCGAGAGGTAAATAGTTATAGGTTAATTAATATTTGGTAGTAATATTGTTATAAACAATATTACAGTATTAGTTAGAATATTATATTGTTGTGATATATTATTAATGGTTATAAAAATATGTCATAAATAGTGTGTGCTTAATTTTAGGATTTGGGTTAGAGAAATCAGTGAAGAAATTATAGGATCATATTCCTATATATTTGTATTATGTCCCAAATGTTTTATCAAGGAGAAATAGAGTAGAATATTAATGTTTGTAAAATTAAAATTCTTTGTGCACTACTTGTTTCTGAATTTGGCTCTTTGAATTCATAATAGTTGTATCAGAGTGAACATTATCATAATAGTCATGAAGACCTAAGGGATTATACGAGGATAGAGCCATTATAGTTCTTGATTGACCTAGATGATGAGAAAGGATATTTATGGAGAGTTTATGTAACATAGAGTAATTTTGTTGTCTTTAAGATTTTTTTTGTATCTTTTCAAGATAGCTTTTTGTGTCTTAAATTTATTTGGCCACCAATATAATTTTGACTCCACCTTGCATGCCAAAGATGTCTGCATCTGGGAAATTTTTTTAGTGAAAATTTTAACTTTATTTGAATGTTAAAAATAGATTTCAAGTGTAATCACAATATTATTTTTTAATTTAATGTACGACAAAGTAAGAAAATTGAAAAATATTGTGATAAAATAAGGTATCACAAATGTCACAAAAATACACTAGTCTAAGAATAACTATTAACAAAAAAATTTAATGATTTTTTGAACTATTTTCAAAAATAAATTGAATCACACATTAAATTTTACTTAATTATGTAATTTATATGCCAAATAATAGAAAAAATTGAATTATAGTTGCACTAAACTAGGTGTCGAAAGAGTCATACATTGAACAACCACCTAGACATTATTATTAAAAAAATTGTAAAATTAATAATATAAGGTTTAAAAACAAAAAATATATCATGTATATGTGTCCATAAGGTTCCAAAACTTATTGACCGATTGGTTATATGACTATTTCTAACAAAACATCCACTACACTGAATGTTGAAATAAGGTTGATAGGTCAACTAGAGTTTTTAACACGTGATAAGTTGACACACAAACCAAAAAATAGAATTCAAATTAAACCAAATTTAAAACAAAAAAAATGATTTTGGGGTTTTTTACACACAACCTCCCAAATTACAAGCATTTATTAAAATAATAACCTCTAACTCATCTAGAAGTTGTTGATGCTTTAAAGTGTATCATATGGTTTATAGAGTGTTTAAAACACTTCTCATTTTTAGATTCAAAGAATATATTACATGAGTAGTTGGTTGTGATCTTCCTAAGATCTTTAGTGGAATAGTGGTAAAGCAACTAATTATTGCACAAAATGATAATATAAATGGTTTTTGGGAGTAACCATGGTCTTGAAGCTTGCTTTTGAAAGATGATAGTAATTAGAACTAAGTATAGTGAATTATAATCAAAACCTAAAGTCTAAAGTCTAATCTAGAATGTATATTTACAATGAAATCTAAACTATAGTGATTTGATTAAAAAATGAGAAAAAGAAGGGTATGGCAGGGAAGAAAGGCATCTCTGATGTTTAGTCCAAGGATTATGACAAAGATTAAATTTTATCAAAGACATGTACTCAAACTAATATGTGAAATTAAATAGCCAAAGGCATAGATCCTATCATATACCAAGCAAATGTATAAGGATTTTCAAATAATGCAAATAAAAAATCAAATTCCATTTAAGGATTTATTTCCACAAGAAAATATCATTAGCACATTTTCATGAAAAGCAATGGAAATGAAATGAATCTAAATTCTTTCAATCAACCTAGCATAAGCACAAATTGAAAACTCTGAATTCAAACATGCACATCTAAGATTTATACAAGTAATTCAAATTTGAACATCAAAGGATATATTTGAGGAAGTAACCATGATAATAAATTACACATATAAGTATGAGACAATATTTGTAGAATTCCCTTGCTTGCATTAATTTTATCCAAATTTACAAAGTAGTTTTTGCTCCAAAACTCCCTCCCATTTTACAAATTACAATACCCCTTTTATAGAAGACTTTGAGGTATGTCGATCAGTCATATCAAATGATAATTGAATAAGTGTCATGGATAACTTTCCTTTTTTAACATTCTAAAATCAGACACTTTACAAAATGGACTAAACTATAAGCAATGCACTTTACAAGATGCACATGTTTTTACAAAATAGAATATTATCTTTTCAAATGATATACATGTTTTGTTACAAAAATAATATGCTAAGTCAACATATTTGACTTTGATAAGCTCCTCTAGTTGCAACCTTTTTCCTTTGTTCTAGGATCTTCATTGCCTTATCATGTTATTAATTAATCATCTTGAAGTTGATCATGGGCTCCATGCAAATCTCTTCTTCTTGATCTGCCAGGCCTTTAAAGTCCTTGTCACCTCTATTTAAGGCCTCTCTAGTACTCTTAGAATCGCCAATTTTCTCATCTACAAATAGGATCATATCTAAGATTCTTTTATTGTCTACCACTATAGTGTCTTATATTTTGTTCTTCACCTCTTACATGAATTGAGTAGCCCTATGTTAGAGTTCATTATCTATTATCAAATCCATAGGACTAGGGGTAGTTGGGTCTTTGATCAAGCCTTCCAGTATATGAACCATTTTACTCTCTAACTACTTGAAGTCCTTAGAAATATCCTCCATTCCCTTGGACCATTTTTTCATATCCTTTATCTTCTCTGACAAGATAATCATAGTCATGTTTAAACGTGCCAACCTAGCTATTTTAAAACTCAAGAATTTTACCATCCATCAATACATTGATCAATTCCTTTACCTTATAGCTTGAAGTGTACCATTGATTGATTTTTTACACAACCATGGAATGTTACTTGTTCACCATATTTTTATTGGACCTTATAGATTTCATAAAGCTAAATGTGTCATAAATAATTTCTTCAAACTTATTGACCATATCCCCTGGCAATGATAGGATATATTACTCTTCTAAGTTCTTATTTTTCTACTTCAGGGCTTTGATAATAGCTTATAACTATTATGACTATGCTTGAGCCAGGTTTAGTACATCCTCTTCAAATATTGGATCCTCACCAGGTCTCTATCCCTTCTCCTAGGTTAAATTAGTCAAGGTCTCCACCTTTTGATATGTAATGTCTTCAACAACTTGCATAACAATTTTATCTGTCAACCTTTGCAAAATAGTAGTACCTAGATGAAACCTGACCCCAATTAAAGATTGGCTCACATGTGGAATTGGGACCTCTACTTGTGATTCAACTAATTGACTTGGACTAGCCAATATTTTTGCTTCTTCTTCTTATAGATAAATGATCCATCACTTCAATTCTGACTATATTGGGATATTAGTAGCCTTTACCACGGCCCATGAATGATGAATAGTGGGAAGATTTTCTAAACTTGATTCATAAATGAACCACTCAAGAATAGGTGGACCATATAAATTTTTTCTTCACTAAACAAGTTGACGTCACTCAAAGGTGGTGTAATAGTTACCTTTGGTTTCTTTGCATTTAGGACAATGGCCATCTCATCTTTCCTTTTAGGGGTATCAATAACCATCAAGTCCAAGGACTTTCCCTTATCTTTTTTTTACTTCTTAAACCTTTGCCTCTTCATCTGAATCTATCTCATAAGTCTTAGATAGCATCCTCATTGCATATTCATTGGATTCATTGGGGTCCAATTCTACCATATGTACCTCCTGCTGAGGTAGATTTTTTTCTAATGTTTTTAAAGATTCAATAACTGATGAACTAGAAGAAATTTAATCTAGCTTTCTCTCCTCATGCCTATTTTCTATTAGTGTCTCTATTGTGGGTAACTTAGAAGAACCAACATGAATCAAATGATATTTACTAGGGCCTAGTTTCCACCTATCTTCAATTTTTTGTTCCCTATTCAATATGGACTCAGGTTTTATGTTGTGATCTTTTGATCTCTAGGTTACTTAAAAATATGAGGATGCCTTGGTGTATATGAAATCAAATGCACAAAGCTGATATTCATATGGTACATTCAAGATAACTTTGAGATTTAAGTGTTATTTTACTCTTCCATAAGGGTCCCTTTGTCTAAGATCATCCATTTATTGCCTAAAATACAACTTATGCTTTGATTTAACCTCAATATGGTCCCAATGCATGAAGATAGTCTTACCAATTATCATGTGGAAAATGTGTAGGAGACCCTTCCTTTTGGTCTGACAATTTCCATCAATCTCATTAAACAACTAGTAGGCTTGTTCTGCTAATTTATTAGGTACATGAATTGGTAATTTGAGAGGAGCACTTTTGGTTTCCTCAATCCTTATGATAATACAATATGGATACAACCATATGTCCCATATTACATAAATATAATTTTTGATTAAAGGGATCTGTCTCATAATAGTAAGAGCATCTATATCCTCACTCAATGCAGGGTAGACACAATCAAAAATAAACTAGATGTGGACTCTATACTTATAGATGTGAAATTTGGAGTAGTATTAGAAAACAATACAAGTACAATTTGGAGACCATTGTATTTGATTGGAAATATTTGTAGTTACACATAGGGAATCTAGTATATAGGACATCATATAAAACTTAGTCCTTTTCTCATTCTTGATTGCATATATATGTCTGCTTATGGAGATACTGATTATCTCACCTAATAGAGGAACCATTACCTTTTCAATGATAAAATACACCATGGGGACCCACATTGGTTATAAATATGTTGTATTTGCATACCCATACAACTTATTAAACATGGTCATCACCATCCTAACTATAGGTCTAAGCTGAGTTACAGGGATATTCTTAATAGGGTCTACAATAGCCTGGTTACCGAATTCCAACCACATAGTTAGGATATTTATCATATTGTGTTTTTTATCACATGAATTAATGGATGTTAGGTCAATCTAAGGCTTGAAATTTTTTTAGTAAGACTCAAATGTAATTGGGGATATGTAATTAATTTTCCTCAAATTATGTTCATTAATCAACATTCCCTTTTCTATTTTTGCTACTTTGAAAATGGGACCAAGAACATCAATGTAATGAAGTACCTCTAGTTTAGTAGCTGCATAGTAAAGTCCAGTCATCTATATTGCCACAATATTGTCATAAAGTATTTTTACTGGATATTTTCTTCTTCCTTGGTGATAACCAGTTAGTTCTTAATTATCCAAAATAGTTTGGAGTAATTGTTATCCCCTGTATTCAAAGAAGCAATTACAAATTTGGTGTCCTTTAATACTTGACCTTCTATGTTTGAGGATAGATATAGTTCAACCTCTTAATTTGAAACATGTTTATGGGATACCATTTATATAATTCCAATCCAATTATCCCTTTATAGACAATAATCCAACTCTTTTGGATTAAAAAAGTGAATTTAGAGACAAATTAGGGCTATCCATACACTCTTAAGGTTTTTTGGAGGTTTAAATAGATCTTGAATAGAAGCAAGTAGGCTCAAAATATGTGCTTTGATGGCTTAAATCACATTTAGATCAAGCATTTATACCTTTTATATGCATGGGTTGACAATATCTTTTAATATGACATGTATGCCCATGTGGCATTTTTGTGTCATGCTGCTCATTTATTTAAAAATGTCACCATTGTCATTCTTGGACACATGTCATTACCTTGTATAATCTTGAAGCTCGATCAAATTCACACCATTGATCTCTTAAGAAGTCCTCTAGCCTTGACTTTGATTGTGACCATTGATATTTAATTTGGGCTTACGAAAGTGTGCTACATGGCAGCTCTATGGGCTCTTTATGTACCTTACAAATAATCTTCATCACCTTAATAATTTTGCACCACATGACAACTTTTCATGTATTCAAGGCCCTTTAAAAGTTTGACTCACTTTGCACCATTGATATTGATCATCAAGATTTAATGATATCCATTGATCTTCATCCACAAGATTAAACTCACACCATTGATCTGTTGAGAACACAATCAAGCACATACCATTGATCTCTATATTTATACACAAGCTCACATGTACGCCATTGATTTACTTTACCATTTATCATGATTGTAGACATGTCAGCTTAGTGTTCCCTCTTAGGATCCTTGAGTTTTTGACTTGATGATTATCTTTAGATCTACCTTGCTCAATTAGATGCACTCTGTTGATCTTGATCTTGACTTGTTAACCTTGGGATTTGACACAAATAATTTATCTTGTATCCGCGCTCCTAATATTTTTCCATTTGGTGATGCCACATGCTCTCATATATATAAACAATGAAATAAATGAAGTAAAGATTTAGATATATAGAGACTTAGGGGAAATTTTAGACTAAGGTTTTAGACCTATTAATAAACACAATTAAAACTTAGGATAAAATTTAAACTAAGTCTAAAATATAAAAAAATGTTCCTGCATAAATATAAATCCATTTCAAAATAAAAAATTAGTCTAAAGAATTTAGACTAACATTTTTGAACACCATTAAACATGGATTTAATCAATTGAGTAAAGGCCAAAGGTTAACAAAAGGGTCAAATTAACATTAAAACATAAAACCATAAATACTTGACTTAATGAGGATCTATTGAACTTGAAACATGGAAACATATGAAGCAGATGTTATCAAAATCAAATAGAGTTAAAAAAATATTATGAGTTGACATGCCAACAAAATCTAAATCAAAACATGATATTAAATAGTGGATTTTGATAAATTTGAATGTCAATTTATAGCACAATTTTTCATAACTTGAACAAAGATCCTCATTTTTAGAAATGGGGGTATGTTGACCTCAATAAATAATGACTTTGTTAGGAAATATAGATTTTATATTGTGTATATTTGAGGTATTTATCGAGAGGTAAATAGTTATAGGTTAATTAATATTTGGTAGTAATATTGTTATAAACAATATTACAGTATTAGTTAGAATATTATATTGTTGTGATATATTATTAATGGTTATAAAAATATGTCATAAATAGTGTGTGCTTAATTTTAGGATTTGGGTTAGAGAAATCAGTGAAGAAATTATAGGATCATATTCCTATATATTTGTATTATGTCCCAAATGTTTTATCAAGGAGAAATAGAGTAGAATATTAATGTTTGTAAAATTAAAATTCTTTGTGCACTACTTGTTTCTGAATTTGGCTCTTTGAATTCATAATAGTTGTATCAGAGTGAACATTATCATAATAGTCATGAAGACCTAAGGGATTATACGAGGATAGAGCCATTATAGTTCTTGATTGACCTAGATGATGAGAAAGGATATTTATGGAGAGTTTATGTAACATAGAGTAATTTTGTTGTCTTTAAGATTTTTTTTGTATCTTTTCAAGATAGCTTTTTGTGTCTTAAATTTATTTGGCCACCAATATAATTTTGACTCCACCTTGCATGCCAAAGATGTCTGCATCTGGGAAATTTTTTTAGTGAAAATTTTAACTTTATTTGAATGTTAAAAATAGATTTCAAGTGTAATCACAATATTATTTTTTAATTTAATGTACGACAAAGTAAGAAAATTGAAAAATATTGTGATAAAATAAGGTATCACAAATGTCACAAAAATACACTAGTCTAAGAATAACTATTAACAAAAAAATTTAATGATTTTTTGAACTATTTTCAAAAATAAATTGAATCACACATTAAATTTTACTTAATTATGTAATTTATATGCCAAATAATAGAAAAAATTGAATTATAGTTGCACTAAACTAGGTGTCGAAAGAGTCATACATTGAACAACCACCTAGACATTATTATTAAAAAAATTGTAAAATTAATAATATAAGGTTTAAAAACAAAAAATATATCATGTATATGTGTCCATAAGGTTCCAAAACTTATTGACCGATTGGTTATATGACTATTTCTAACAAAACATCCACTACACTGAATGTTGAAATAAGGTTGATAGGTCAACTAGAGTTTTTAACACGTGATAAGTTGACACACAAACCAAAAAATAGAATTCAAATTAAACCAAATTTAAAACAAAAAAAATGATTTTGGGGTTTTTTACACACAACCTCCCAAATTACAAGCATTTATTAAAATAATAACCTCTAACTCATCTAGAAGTTGTTGATGCTTTAAAGTGTATCATATGGTTTATAGAGTGTTTAAAACACTTCTCATTTTTAGATTCAAAGAATATATTACATGAGTAGTTGGTTGTGATCTTCCTAAGATCTTTAGTGGAATAGTGGTAAAGCAACTAATTATTGCACAAAATGATAATATAAATGGTTTTTGGGAGTAACCATGGTCTTGAAGCTTGCTTTTGAAAGATGATAGTAATTAGAACTAAGTATAGTGAATTATAATCAAAACCTAAAGTCTAAAGTCTAATCTAGAATGTATATTTACAATGAAATCTAAACTATAGTGATTTGATTAAAAAATGAGAAAAAGAAGGGTATGGCAGGGAAGAAAGGCATCTCTGATGTTTAGTCCAAGGATTATGACAAAGATTAAATTTTATCAAAGACATGTACTCAAACTAATATGTGAAATTAAATAGCCAAAGGCATAGATCCTATCATATACCAAGCAAATGTATAAGGATTTTCAAATAATGCAAATAAAAAATCAAATTCCATTTAAGGATTTATTTCCACAAGAAAATATCATTAGCACATTTTCATGAAAAGCAATGGAAATGAAATGAATCTAAATTCTTTCAATCAACCTAGCATAAGCACAAATTGAAAACTCTGAATTCAAACATGCACATCTAAGATTTATACAAGTAATTCAAATTTGAACATCAAAGGATATATTTGAGGAAGTAACCATGATAATAAATTACACATATAAGTATGAGACAATATTTGTAGAATTCCCTTGCTTGCATTAATTTTATCCAAATTTACAAAGTAGTTTTTGCTCCAAAACTCCCTCCCATTTTACAAATTACAATACCCCTTTTATAGAAGACTTTGAGGTATGTCGATCAGTCATATCAAATGATAATTGAATAAGTGTCATGGATAACTTTCCTTTTTTAACATTCTAAAATCAGACACTTTACAAAATGGACTAAACTATAAGCAATGCACTTTACAAGATGCACATGTTTTTACAAAATAGAATATTATCTTTTCAAATGATATACATGTTTTGTTACAAAAATAATATGCTAAGTCAACATATTTGACTTTGATAAGCTCCTCTAGTTGCAACCTTTTTCCTTTGTTCTAGGATCTTCATTGCCTTATCATGTTATTAATTAATCATCTTGAAGTTGATCATGGGCTCCATGCAAATCTCTTCTTCTTGATCTGCCAGGCCTTTAAAGTCCTTGTCACCTCTATTTAAGGCCTCTCTAGTACTCTTAGAATCGCCAATTTTCTCATCTACAAATAGGATCATATCTAAGATTCTTTTATTGTCTACCACTATAGTGTCTTATATTTTGTTCTTCACCTCTTACATGAATTGAGTAGCCCTATGTTAGAGTTCATTATCTATTATCAAATCCATAGGACTAGGGGTAGTTGGGTCTTTGATCAAGCCTTCCAGTATATGAACCATTTTACTCTCTAACTACTTGAAGTCCTTAGAAATATCCTCCATTCCCTTGGACCATTTTTTCATATCCTTTATCTTCTCTGACAAGATAATCATAGTCATGTTTAAACGTGCCAACCTAGCTATTTTAAAACTCAAGAATTTTACCATCCATCAATACATTGATCAATTCCTTTACCTTATAGCTTGAAGTGTACCATTGATTGATTTTTTACACAACCATGGAATGTTACTTGTTCACCATATTTTTATTGGACCTTATAGATTTCATAAAGCTAAATGTGTCATAAATAATTTCTTCAAACTTATTGACCATATCCCCTGGCAATGATAGGATATATTACTCTTCTAAGTTCTTATTTTTCTACTTCAGGGCTTTGATAATAGCTTATAACTATTATGACTATGCTTGAGCCAGGTTTAGTACATCCTCTTCAAATATTGGATCCTCACCAGGTCTCTATCCCTTCTCCTAGGTTAAATTAGTCAAGGTCTCCACCTTTTGATATGTAATGTCTTCAACAACTTGCATAACAATTTTATCTGTCAACCTTTGCAAAATATTAGTACCTAGATGAAACCTGACCCCAATTAAAGATTGGCTCACATGTGGAATTGGGACCTCTACTTGTGATTCAACTAATTGACTTGGACTAGCCAATATTTTTGCTTCTTCTTCTTATAGATAAATGATCCATCACTTCAATTCTGACTATATTGGGATATTAGTAGCCTTTACCACGGCCCATGAATGATGAATAGTGGGAAGATTTTCTAAACTTGATTCATAAATGAACCACTCAAGAATAGGTGGACCATATAAATTTTTTCTTCACTAAACAAGTTGACGTCACTCAAAGGTGGTGTAATAGTTACCTTTGGTTTCTTTGCCTTTAGGACAATGGCCATCTCATCTTTCCTTTTAGGGGTATCAATAACCATCAAGTCCAAGGACTTTCCCTTATCTTTTTTTTACTTCTTAAACCTTTGCCTCTTCATCTGAATCTATCTCATAAGTCTTAGATAGCATCCTCATTGCATATTCATTGGATTCATTGGGGTCCAAATCTACCATATGTACCTCCTGTTGAGGTAGATTTTTTTCTAATGTTTTTAAAGATTCAATAACTGATGAACTAAAAGAAATTTAATCTAGCTTTCTCTCCTCATGCCTATTTTCTATTAGTGTCTCTATTGTGGGTAACTTAGAAGAACCAACATGAATCAAATGATATTTACTAGGGCTTAGTTTCCACCTATCTTCAATTTTTTGTTCCCTATTCAATATGGACTTAGGTTTTATGTTGTGATCTTTCAATCTCTAGGTTACTTAAAAATATGAGGATGCCTTGGTGTATATGAAATAAAATGCACAAAGCTGATATTCATATGGTACATTCAAGATAACTTTGAGATTTAAGTGTTATTTTACTCTTCCATAAGGGTCCCTTTGTCTAAGATCATCCATTTATTGCCTAAAATACAACTTATGCTTTGATTTAACCTCAATATGGTCCCAATGCATGAAGATAATCTTACCAATTATCATGTGGAAAATGTGTAGGAGACCCTTCCTTTTGGTCTGACAATTTCCATCAATCTCATTAAACAACTAGTAGGCTTGTTCTGCTAATTTATTAGATACATGAATTGGTAATTTGAGAGGAGCACTTTTGGTTCCCTCAATCCTTATGATAATACAATATGGATACAACCATATGTCCCATATTACATAAATATAATTTTTGATTAAAGGTATCACTCTCATAATAGTAAGAGCATCTATATCCTCACTCAATGCAGGGTAGACACAATCAAAAATAAACTAGATGTGGTCTCTATACTTATAGATGTGGAATTTGGAGTAGTATTGAAAAACAATACAAGTACAATTTGGAGACCATTGTCTTTGATTGGAAATATTTGTAGTTACACATAGGGAATCTAGTATATAGGACATCATATAAAACTTAGTCCTTTTCTCATTCTTGATTGCATATATATGTCTGCTTATGGAGATACTGATTATCTCACCTAATAGAGGAACCATTACCTTTTCAATGATAAAATACACCATGGGGACCCACATTGGTTATAAATATGTTGTATTTTCATACCCATACAACTTATTAAACATGGTCATCACCATCCTAACTATAGTTCTAAGCTGCGTTATAGGGATATTCTTAATAGGGTCTACAATAAACTGGTTACCGAATTCCAACCACATAGTTAGGGTATTTATCATATTGTATTTTTTATCACATGAATTAATGGATGTTAGGTCAATCTAAGGCTTGAAATTTTTTTAGTAAGACTCAAATGTAATTGGGGATATGTAATTAATTTTCCTCAAATTATGTTCATTAATCAACATTCCCTTTTCTATTTTTGCTACTTTGAAAATGGGGCCAAAAACATCAATGTAATGAAGTACCTCTAGTTTAGCAGCTGCATAGTAAAGTCCAGTCATCTATATTGCCACAATATTGTCATAAAATATTTTTACTAGATAATTTCTTCTTCCTTGGTGATAACCAGTTAGTTTTTAATTATCCAAAATAATTTAGAGTAATTTTTATCCCCTGTATTCAAAGAAGCAATTACAAATTTGGTGTCCTTTAATACTTGACCTTCCATGTTTGAGGATAGATATAGTTCAACCTCTTACTTTGAAACATCTTTATGGGATACCATTTCTATAATTCCAATCCAATTATCCCTTTATAGACAATAATCCAACTCTTTCAGATTAAAACAGTGAATCTAGAGACAAATTAGGGCTATCCATACACTCTTAAGGTTTT
Organism: Torreya grandis; assembly: GCA_037957365.1. NCBI lineage: Eukaryota > Viridiplantae > Streptophyta > Pinopsida > Cupressales > Taxaceae > Torreya > Torreya grandis. Next base: position 2,725,834 of record JARHVA010000864.1, read on the forward strand.
TTTGGGGTTTAAATAGATCTTGAATAGAAGCAAGTAGGCTCAAAATATGTGCTTTGATGGCTTAAATCACATTTAGATCAAGCATTTATACATTTTATATGCATGGATTGACAATATCTTTTAATATGACATGTATGCCCATGTGGCATTTTTGTGTCATGCTGCTCATTTATTTAAAAATGTCACCATTGTCATTCTTGGACACATGTCATTACCTTGTATAATCTTGAAGCTCGATCAAATTCACACCATTGATCTCTTTAGAAGTCCTCTAGCCTTGACTTTGATTGTGACCATTGATATTTAATTTGGGCTTACGAAAGTGTGCTACTTGGCAGCTCTATGGGCTCTTTATGTACCTTACAAATAATCTTCATCACCTCAATAATTTTGCACCACATGACAAATTTTCATGTATTCAAGGCCCTTTAAATATTTGACTCACTTTGCACCATTGATATTGATCATCAAGATTTAATGATATCCATTGATCTTCATCCACAAGATTAAACTCACACCATTGATCTGTTGAGAACACAATCAAGCACATACCATTGATCTCTATATTTATACACAAGCTCACATGTACGCCATTGATTTACTTGACCATTTACCATGATTGTAGACATGTCAACTTAGTGTTCCCTCTTAGGATCCTTGAATTTTTGACTTGATGATTATCTTTAGATCTACCTTGCTCAATTAGATGCACTCTGTTGATCTTGATCTTGACTTGTTAACCTTGGGATTTGACACAAATAATTGATCTTGTATCCGCGCTCCTAATATTTTTCCATTTGGTGATGCCACATGCTCTCATATATATAAACAACGAAATAAATGAAGTAAAGATTTAGATATATAGAGACTTAGGGGAAATTTTAGACTAAGGTTTTAGACCTATTAATAAACACAATTAAAACTTAGGATAAAATTTAAACTAAGTCTAAAATATAAAAAAATGTTCCTGCATAAATATAAATCCATTTCAAAATAAAAAATTAGTCTAAAGAATTTAGACTAACATTTTTTAACACCATTTAAACATGGATTTAATCAATTGAGTAAAGGCCAAAGGTTAACAAAAGGGTCAAATTAACATTAAAACATAAAACCATAAATACTTGACTTAATGAGGATCTATTGAACTCGAAACATGGAAACATATGAAGCAAATGTTATCAAAATCAAATAGAGTTAAAAAAATATTATGAGTTGACATGCCAAAAAAATCTAAATCAAAACATGATATTAAATAGTGGATTTTGATAAATTTGAATGTCAATTTATAGCACAATTTTTCATAACTTGAACAAAGATCCTCATTTTTAGAAATGGGGGTATGTTGACCTCAATAAATAATGACTTTGTTAGGAAATATAGATTTTATATTGTGTATATTTGAGGTATTTATCGAGAGGTAAATAGTTATAGGTTAATTAATATTTGGTAGTAATATTGTTATAAACAATATTATAGTATTAGTTAGAATATTATATTGTTGTGATATATTATTAATGGTTATAAAAATATGTCATAAATAGTGTGTGCTTAATTATAGGATTTGGGTTAGAGAAATCAGTGAAGAAATTATAGGATCATATTCCTATATATTTGTATTATGTCCCAAATGTTTTATCAAGGAGAAATAGAGTAGAATATTAATGTTTGTAAAATTAAAATTTTTTGTGCACTACTTGTTTCTGAATTTGGCTCTTTGAATTCATAATAGTGGTATCAGAGTGAACATTATCAGAATAGTCATGAAGACCAAAGGGATTATACGGGGATAGAGCCATTATAGTTCTTGATTGACCTAGATGATGAGAAAGGATATTTATGGAGAGTTTATGTAACATAGAGTAATTTTGTTGTCTTTAAGATTTTTTTTGTATCTTTTCAAGATAGCTTTTTGTGTCTTAAATTTATCTGGCCGCTATATAATTTTGACTCCACCTTGCATGCCAAAGATGTCTGCATCCTAAAAATCCATTTACTATGACGTACACCTCTTCCAAGAGAAAGTTATTTATCATCTCAACATTTTTACATTGCATGGTGTCTCGAAGCAACATAGGACATCTTTGTAAATAAGATCTGCATCATATTCTCAAATCTATTCAGATAACACATGGTGTCTATGTAAATAAATCTTGAGATTATGCCTTTGTCCATCTATATCAACAACAAAGTTTAACCCCTTAATTTTCAACATGTTGGGATCAAATTCATTGATTCAATTACTGTGAATCACCATTTGTCACTGAATTATCCTCTGTCCAATCATTCCAAGAAACAACAAATCATGATGTGTCTTTTTTGTTGTTCTATCTTTGCATACATTTGGGATGCTTCAATGACCATACATGTGGGTCATCACAAAATTCACCTCATTTGATTTTTCATAATCATGCGGCTCTATGATATGGTTTGTTAAATTATCTTTAGATTATGTCAAAATACATTATGAGTCATTCTATGTCTATAAATTAAGATTTTATAGATTAGAATTCTGATTTTATATTTATTTTCATTTAAGCATTTATGATTTATATAAAATAAAATTAGGTGAAGTCATATCTTAAATTTTAAAAATGATAGTAAACAAATGCTTAAAATGAATTTTTTTAGTGCAAATTTTAACTTTATTTGAAAGTTAAAAATAGATTTCAAGTGTAATCACAATATAATTTTTTAATTTAATGTACGACAAAGTAAGAAAATTGCAAAATATTGTGATAAAATAAGGTGTCACAAATGTCACAAAAATACACTAGTCTAAGAATAACTATTAACAAAAAAATTTAATGATTTTTTGAACTATTTTCAAAAATAAATTGAATCACACATTAAATTATACTTAATTATGTAATATATATATGCCAAATAATAGAAAAAATTGAATTATAGTTGCACTAAACTAGGTGTCGAAAGAGTCATACATTGAACAACCACCTAGACATTATTATTAAAAAACTTGTAAAATTAATAATATAAGGTTTAAAAACAAAAAATATATCATGTATATGTGTCCATAAGGTTCCAAAACTTATTGACCGATTGGTTATATGACTATTTCTAACAAAACATCCACTACACTGAATGTTGAAATAAGGTTGATAGGTCAACTAGAGTTTTTAACACGTGATAAGTTGACACACAAACCAAAAAGTAGAATTCAAATTAAACCAAATTTAAAAACAAAAAAAATGATTTTGGGGTTTTTTACACACAACCTCCCAAATTACAAGCATTTAGAAAAATAATAACCTCTAACTCATCTAGAAGTTGTTGATGCTTTAAAGTGTATCATATGGTTTATAGAGTGTTTAAAACACTTCTCATTTTTAGATTCAAAGAATATATTACATGAGTAGTTGGTTGTTATCTTTCAAAGATCTTTACTGGAATAGTGGTAAAGCAACTAATTATTGCACAAAATGATAATATAAATGGTTTTTGGGAGTAACCATGGTCTTGAAGCTTGCTTTTGAAAGATGATAGTAATTAGAACTAAGTATAGTGAATTATAATCAAAACCTAAAGTCTAAAGTCTAATCTAGAATGTATATTTACAATGAAATCTAAACTATAGTGATTTGATTAAAAAATGAGAAAAAGAAGGGTATGGCAGGGAAGAAAGGCATCTCTGATCTTTAGTCCAGGGATTATGAAAAAGATTAAATTTTATCAAAGACATGTACTCAAACTAATATGTGAAATTAAATAGCCAAAGGCATAGATCCTATCATATACCAAGCAAATTTATAAGGATTTTCAAATAATGCAAATAAAAAATCAAATTCCATTTAAGGATTTATTTCCACAAGAAAATATCATTAGCACATTTTCATGAAAAGCAATGGAAATGAAATGAATCTAAATTCTTTCAATCAACCTAGCATAAGCACAAATTGAAAACTCTGAATTCAAACATGCACATCTAAGATTTATACAAGTAATTCAAATTTGAACATCAAACGATATATTTGAGGAAGTAACCATGATAATAAATTACACATATAAGTATGAGACAATATTTGTAAAATTCCCTTGCTTGCATTAATTTTATCCAAATTTACAAAGTAGTTTTTGCTCCAAAACTCCCTCCCATTTTACAAATTACAATACCCCTTTTATAGAAGACTTTGAGGTATGTCGATCAGTCATATCAAATGATAATTGAATAAGTGTCATGGATAACTTTCCTTTTTTAACATTCTAAAATCAGACACTTTACAAAATGGACTAAACTATAAGCAATGCACTCTACAAGATGCACATGTTTTTACAAAATAGAATATTATCTTTTCAAATGATATACATGTTTTGTTACAAAAATAATATGCTAAGTCAACATATTTGACTTTGATAAGCTCCTCTAGTTGCAACCTTTTTCCTTTGTTCTAGGATCTTCATTGCCTTATCATGTTATTAATTAATCAGCTTGAAGTTGATCATGGGCTCCATGCAAACCTCTTCTTCTTGATCTGCCAGGCCTTTAAAGTCCTTGTCACCTCTATTTAAGGCCTCTCTAGTACTCTTAGAATCACCAATTTTCTCATCTACAAATAGGATCATATCTAAGATTCTTTTATTGTCTACCACTATAGTGTCTTATATTTTGTTCTTCACCTCTTACATGAATTGAGTAGCCCTATGTTAGAATTCATTATCTATTATCAAACCCATAGGACTAGGGGTAGCTGGGTCTTTGATCAAGCCTTCTAGTATATGAACCATTTTACTCTCTAACTACTTGAAGTCCTTAGAAATATCCTCCATTCCCTTGGACCATTTTTTCATATCCTTTATCTTCTCTGACAAGATAATCATAGTCATGTTTAAATGTGCCAACCTAGCTATTTTAAAACTCAAGAATTTTACCATCCATCAATACATTGATCAATTCCTTTACCTTATAGCTTGAAGTGTACCATTGATTGTTTTTTTACACAACCATGGAATGTTACTTGTTCACCATATTTTGATTGGACCTTATAGATTTCATAAAGCTAAATGTGTCATAAATAATTTCTTCAAACTTATTGACCATATCCCCTGGCAATGACAGGATATATTACTCTTCTAAGTTCTTATTTTGTTACTTTATTGCTTTGACAATAGCTTATAACTATTATGACTATGCTTGAGCCAGGTTTAGTACATCCTCTTCAAATATTGGATCCTCACCAGGTCTCTATCCCTTCTCCTAGGTTAAATTAGTCAAGGTATCCACCTTTTGATATGTAATGTCTTCAACACCTTGCATAACAATTTTATCAGTCAACCTTTGCAAAATAGTAGTACCTAGATCAAACCTGACCCCAATTAAAGATTGGCTCACATGTGGAATTGGGACCTCTACTTGTGATTCAACTAATTGACTTGGACTAGCCAATATTTTTGCTTCATCTTCTTATAGATAAATGATCCATCACTTCAATTCTGACTATATTGGGATATTAGTAGCCTTTACCACGGCCCATGAATGATGAATAGTGGGAAGATTTTCTAAACTTGCTTCATAAATGAACCACTCAAGAATAGGTGGACCATATAAATTTTTTCTTCACTAAACAAGTTGACTTCACTCAAAGGTGGTGTAATAGTTACCTTTGATTTCTTTGCCTTTAGGACAATGGCCATCTCATCTTTCCTTTTAGGGGTATCGATAACCATCAGGTCCAAGGACTTTCCCTTATCTTTTTTTTACTTCTTAAACATTTACCTCTTCATCTAAATCTATCTCATAAGTCTTAGATAAAATCCTAATTGGATATTCAATGGATTCATTGGGGTCCAATTCTATCATATGTACCTCTTGCTGAGGTAGATCTTATTCTAATGTTTTTAAAGATTCAATAACTGATGAACTAGAAGAAATTTCATCTAGCTTTCTCTCCTCATTCCTATTTTCTATTAGTGTCTCTATTTTGGGCAACTTATAAGAACCAACATGAATCAAATGATATTTCCTAGGGCCTAGTTGCTACCTGTCTTCCATTTTCTATTCCCTATTCAATATGGACTCAGGTTTTATGTTGTGATCTTTTAATCTCAAGGCTAATTCAAAATATGAGGATGTCTTGGTGTATATAAAATAAAATGCACCAGGCTCATATTCATATGGTACATTCAAGATAACTTTGAGATTTAAGTGTTCTTTTACTCTTCCATAAGGGTCCCTTTTTCTAAGATCATCCATGTATAGGTTAAAATAAAACTTATGCTTTGATGCAACCTCAATATGGTCCCAATGCATGAAGATAGTCTTACTAATTATCATGTGGAAAAAGTGTAGGAGACCCTTCCTTTTGTTCTGACAAATTCCATCAATCTCATTAAACAACTAGTAGGCTTGTTCTGCTAATTTATTAGGTACATGAATTGGTAATTTGAGAGGAGCACTTTGGGTTTCCTCAATCCTTATGATAATACAATATGGATACAACCATATGTCCCATATTACATAAATATAATTTTTGATTAAAGGGATCACTCTCATCATAGTAAGACCATCTATAGCCTCACTCAATGTAGGGTAGACACAATAAAAAATAAACTAGATGTGGTCCCTATATTTATAGGTGTGAAATTTGGAGTAGTATTAGATAATAGTACGAGTACCATTTGGAGACCATTGTCTTTGATTGGAAATATTTGTAGTTACACATAGGGCATCTAGTAGATAGGCCATCATATAAAACTTAGTCCTTTTCTTATTCTTGATTGCATATATATGTCTGCTTAGGGAGATATTGATTATCTCACCTAATAGAGGAACCATTACCTTTTCAATAATAAAATACACCATGGGAACCCACATTGGTTATAAATATGTTGTATTTGCATACCCATACAATTTATTAAACATGGTCATCACCATCCTAACTATAGGTCTAAGCTGAGTTATAGGGATATTATTAATAGGGCCTATAATAACCTAGTTACCAAATTCCAATGACATAGTTAGGGTATTTATCATATTGTGTTTTTTATCCCATGAATTAATTTATGTTAGGTCAATCTGAGGCTTGAAATTTTTTTAGTAAGACTCAAATGTAATTGGGGATATGTAATTAATTTTCCTCAAATTATGTTCATTAATCAACATTCCATTTTCTATTTTTGCTACTTTGAAAATGGGACCAAGAACATCAATGTAATGAAGTACCTCTAGTTTAGCAGCTGCATAGTGAAGTCCAGTCATCTATACTGCCACAATATTGTCATAAAGTATTTTAACTAGATCTTTTCTTCTTCCTTGGTGATAACCAGTTAGTTTTTAATTATCCAAAATAATTTGGAGTAATTGTTATCCCCTATATTCAAAAAAGTAATTACAAATTTAGTGTCCTTGAATACTTGACCTTCTATGTTTGAGGATAGATACAGTTCCACCTCTTACTTTGAAACATGTTTATGAGATACCATTTCTATAATTCTAATCAAATTATCCCTTTATAGACAATAATCCAACTCTCTAGGATTAAAATAGTGAATCTAGAGACAAACTAGGGTTATCCATACACTCTTAAGGTTTTTTGGAGGTTTAAATAGATCTTGAATAGAAGCAAGTAGGCTCAAAATATGTGCTTTGATGGCTTAAATCAAATTTATATCAAGAATTTATACCTTTTATATGCATGGGTTGACAATATCTTTTAATATGACATGTATGCCCATGTGGCATCTTTGTGTCATGATGCTCATTTATTTAAACATGTCACCATTGTCATTCTTGGACACATGTCATTACCTTGTATAATCTTGAAGCTGGATCAAATTCACTCCATTGAACTTTTAAGAAGTCCTCTAGCCTTGACTTTGATTGTGACTATTGATATTTAATCTGGGCTGACAAAAGTGTGCTACTTGGTAGCTCTATGGGCTCTCTATGTACCTTACAAATAATCTCCATCACCTTAATGATTTTGCACCACATGACAACTTTTCATGCATTCAAGGCCCTTTAAATATTTGACTCACTTTGCACCATTGATATTGATCATCAAGATTTAATTATATCCATTGATCTTCATCCACAATATTAAACTCACACCATTAATCTATTGAGTACATGATCAAGCACATACCATTGATCTCCATCTTTATACACAAGCTCACATGTACACCATTGATTTACTTGAACATATACCATGATTTTACCATTGTCAGCTTAGTGTTCCATCTTAGGATCCTTGACTTTTTGACTTGATGATTATCTTTAGATCTACTTTTCTCAATTAGATTCACTCTATTGATCTTGATCTTGACTTGTTAACCTTGGGATTCGACACAGATAATTGATCTTGTATCCGTGCTCCTAATATTTTTCCATTTGGTGATGCCACATGCTCTCATATCTATAAACAATGAAATAAATGAAGTAAGGATTTAGATATATAGAGACTTAGGGGAAACTTTAGACTAAGGTTTTAGAGGTATTAATAAACACAATTAAAACTTAGGATAAAATTTAAACTAAGTCTAAGATATAATAAAATGTTCCTACATAAATTTAAATCCCTTTAAGAATAAAAAATTAGACTAAAACATTTAGACTAACATTTTTTAACACCATTTAAACATGGATTTAATCAATTGAGTAAAGGCCAAAGGTTAACAAAAGGGTCAAATTAACATTAAAACATAAAACCATAAATACTTGACTTAATGAGGATCTATTGAACTTGAAACATGGAAACATACGAAGCAAATGTTATCAAAATCAAATAGAGTTAAAAAAATCTTATGAGTTGACATGCCAACAAAATCTAAATCAAAACATGATATTCAATAGTGGATTTTGATAAATTTGAATGTCAATTTATAGCACAATTTTTCATAACTTGAACAAAGATCCTCATTTTTAGAAATGGGGGTATGTTGACCTCAATAAATAATGACTTTGTTAGGAAATATAGATTTTACATTGTGTATATTTGAGGTATTTACCGAGAGGTAAATAGTTATAGGTTAATTAATATTTGGTAGTAATATTGTTATAAACAGTATTAAGGTATTAGTTAGAATATTATATTGTTGTGATATATTATTAATGGTTATAAAAATATGTCATAAATAGTGTGTGCTTAATTATAGGATTTGGGTGAGAGAAATTAGTGAAGAAATTATAGGATCATATTCCTATATATTTGTATTATGTCCCAAATGTTCTATCAAGGAGAAATAGAGTAGAATATTAATGTTTGTAAAATTAAAATTCTTTGTGCACTACTTGTTTCTAAATTTGGCTCTTTGAATTCATAATAGTGGTATCAGAGTGAGCATTATTAGAATATTCATGAAGACCTAAGGTATTATACGGGTTAGAGCCATTATAGTTATTGATTGACCCAGATGATGAGAAAGGATATTTATGGAGAGTTTATGTAACATAGAGTAATTTTGTTGTCTTTAAGATTTTTTTTGTATCTTTTCAGGATAGCTTTTTGTGTCTTAATGTTATCTGGCCACCAATATAATTTTGAATCCACCTTGCATGCCAAAGATGTATGCATCCTAAAAATCCATTTACTATGACGTACACCTCTTCCAATAGAAAGTTATTTATCATCTCAACATTTTTACATTGCATGGTGTCTTGAAACAACATAGGACATCTTTGTAAATATGATCTACATCATATTCTCAAATCTATTCAGATAACACATGGTTTCTAGGTAAATAAAATCTTGAGATTATGCCTTTGTCCATCTATATCAACAAAAAAGCTCAACCCCTTAATTTTCAACATGTTGGGATCAAATTCATTGATTCAATTATTGTGAATCACCATTTGTCACTGAATTGTCCTCTGTCCAATCGTTCTAAGCAACAAAAAATCAACATGTTTTTTTTATTGTTCTATCTTTGCATACATTTGGGATGCTTCAATGACCATACATGTGGGTCAACACAAAATTCACCTCATTTGATTTTGCATAATCATGTGGCTCTATGATATGGTTTGTTAAATTATCTTTAGATTATGTCAAAATAAATTATGAGTCATTCTATGTATATAAATTAAGATTTTATAGATTAGAATTCTAATTTTATACCTTTTATTTAATTATTACAATAGTCATTAAGTCCATTGATTTAATTTCAAGTTCTATATGTCATTTGGTTATTAGGAGTCATTTTTAGATTGTGCATCATAAACAGTGGTGTTTTTGGTCATATATCAAATTTAAAGTAGATTTTTTTTTGTATACAATTTAATAGATTAATATTAAAAATTAATTAAATAATACTTTTTATAGTCTAGTTTTATATAGTCATATGTGAATATAAAAAGTATTTAGTCATTACTATTTTTGAGTCAAGTCAAAAATTCAAGGTGTCAATTTTGTGGGTTTATTTTCAAAATAAATATGAGTTGAGAGTTAAAATTCATGAGTCATTTTTTCAAGAGTCATTTTTTATGTTCAAATACTCAAAGATCTCATTTTGTGTATAGATGCATTTTCAGGCAACCCTGATGGCTTGAGTTAAATGTCAAAAGTGTCCATCTTATGGGGGGGACCCCATTTCAGTCAAAATAACATGCACATGATCTACATAAACATACCAAATAAGTAAATATCTTTACCCATTAGAGGCTATAAGGTACGTAAGATATTGAGGTCTTTTAATGACCTCTCATTAGTTATCAATGATGAGGCTACACCAATGTTTTGGTGACATATATATTATGGTGTGGTTTTCATTTCCACTATGTATTTGCAAAATAAAAATAGAATAATAATACCTATTAATGTAATATAATTTTTGAAAATTATAAACATGATTCCCTAATGTGAAGACATTATGAAAGGACAAAAACACCAATTTAAGTTAGTTCATGGATTATGAAAGGGTTTGTGGTAGAGATCTAGAAAACCATAGGAGGTAAATAGTGTTTTGGTAATAGTTAAGAGAGTAGTTACTACAAAGATCCTATGACTACCTTACTTATTTATGGAGATAACCTTCAGTGAAATATCCATTACAATCACATAAAGTAAATGTGAGATGTGTTCCTTCACATAATAGTGGTCATGTGCAACAAGATTGCATTTGTAGTATGCAAACCTAAGAGTATGTGGTGGCATATAATTTTATTCATGCCAATTCTTGGAGGTAGATGGTGTTCCTATTCATTTCAAGGTTTTTGGTAAACCTATAAAACCATGGGAGGAGTGAGTCTCTCTTTATATCAAGGTCATGAACTAAATAGGTAATTCTACAAGAGGTGATCATACTATAGATAACAGTGTGAATGTTTTTTCACTATGTAGAAACTATGGGAGGGGGAATGTTAGGAAATATAGATTTTACATTGTGTAGATTTGAGGTATTTATCAAGAGGTAAATATTTGTAGGTTAATTAATATTTGGTAGTAATATTGTGATAAATAATATTATGGTATTAGTTAGAATATTAAATTGTTGTGATATATTGTTAATGGTTATAACAATATATCATAAATAGTGTGAGCTTAATTATATGATTTGAGTGAGAGAAATCAATGGATAAATTATAGGATCATATTCCTATATATTTGTATTATGTCCCAAATGTTTTGTCAAGGAGAAATAGAGCATAATATTATTGTTTGTGAAATTGAAATCTCTATGCTCTGCTAGTTTTTGAGTTTGGCTCTTTGAATCCATAATAGACTTCTAGGGAAAACTTTAAAAAATATTAGAATTTAGATTCACTTGGTTTAGACTAATAACCAAACTATTCATTCCACATGATCAAGTACCATCATTAAGATCAATTCATAATTAGAAAAAGTTTTATAAATGCAGAATTAGATTCAAACATAAAAGCTCAATCATGTTATGTGTGTGATTTAATTCATTTACTGATTACCATGGGATTTGGAGGACAACTTCTAGATTTCATGACCTTAATCATTAACATTGACTTGTGGCATATTTAGATATTTATTATGAATCATGCTTTATGAAAAGTGAAGGCTTGGGCATTTATCTACTTCCATCTAAGCATCCATAGCCCTGATAGAGATACCTTTGGCTCCACTTAAGGCCTTGATCCACTACCATCAAGGCATCCATATCCCTAATGGAGGTTACTAGAATCACCTTTGTTTAGAAATCTCTTAGATTTACATTAAGGCTCTTATTTTTTGTATTTTTTAGATATGTTTAGCTTTTCAACAAAGGTTGGGAACAAGAATTAGCCAGATTTTTAGGATTTTATTAAATGTTTGATTTTCAAACAATCATATTTGGTTATAAACTTATCCCAGGCAATAATATTCTTTAATTGTTTTCATGACTTTAATTTAATAATTCAAACTTTAACTCAAGCATATGTAATCCTTATTAGAACCAAACTTAGATCAAAACAAGGTTTAATATTTTAAGGAACAATTAACTTAGATATTAATCCTCACCAATTTCTCAAAATTATAACATCAAAATCTAATTTCCAAATTCCATGTTCAACTAATGTTTAAGGTTCATACCTACATTCTTAATTTGAGGAAGTTCCTTTTGAGCATTTATGATGGATTGGAGCTTGAAAACTATCTTAGAAAAGACTTATTGAAAGAAGGGGACCAAGACAAAGAAAACAAACACACAACAAGCAAATAATTATTGATAAACACTACTTACAAATAAGGAACAAGAAAGAAATAAGAAACTAATCTAAGCCTACCTACACTAATTCTAACTAGTCTTACAATTCACTCCATAAATACTAGAGGTGGAACAATAGAGAAATATTTCTTGAAGTACTACCAATTAGTTGGTAGAGTGAACTCTACTCCCTACAAGTCTTTAATTTTGAAGGTGTTATCTCTCAATGTCTTAGTAATTTGATAAATACCAATCCACAAAAGAGTGAATTTCCCATGTTTTCATTTTGGTTAAGATGATTTGTCCTATAAGAGAACTAGGTCTTCTTTCTTGGACACCTTAATATTTAAACACTTGTCAAACCATCTTTTGACTATGGTTTGATGTCTGCTAAAGTTGGCAAATGCTTCTTCCCTTGTATTCTCTATTTGTATGATGTTAAGAAACCTTGAATTTGGATATTCTTGATCTTTTTCCATGTAATCCTATATGAACTTGTATGTTGGAAACTTGAGAGTAATTGGAAATTTTGATTCTTGAACATATATTAATAGAAATGGTGGTGCTTTTAGTGTAGACACTAGAAATATTCACATGACAATTCTAAATGTCTCTATTCCCCTGGACTACCTCATGACCCCCTTGGGCCCAACCTTGACCTTTTTTACCCTTAACTAAACTTAACCCACCTAACTTGAGTTATTTGACTTTATAGATAAAACCCACCTTTTAACCAACCTTGCCTTTGAACCCTGACCATCAATGATCAGGTTTCACCACCTAAACCAACTTAACACACCCTTCACTATAACTTGATTTTTTATAATTAGAATTTTTAATTCATGTGTGAGCCCATGCATTATGAATTTAAAATTAGACAACAAATTGGACTCGTTGTTAACATATTCTTGCACCTCTCCTTTCTTGCCTATAAGAAAAGAGGAGTAGAGGTGAAATGGATCAATCCAAAATTATCAAGATATTTTACATCTAGAACTTATTTTATAGGTGTTCTTCAATTAATCCAATGATCCATCCATCATGTCAAAGAGGTGAATTATTGTCACCCATTAGTTGATATCCAAGTAGTGTTATTTTGTCAGAATCATGCTAGACTCTATCAACAATCCAACCACCTTAACTATTCATTTGACTAGCCTTCTGCAAGCTAAGTATTTGCTTTCCATTATTCAATTACATTTTTTGTATTTCATAATCAACCCAGCCTAAACCCATCTCCTAGAACTAATTTCTATGATCCCATCAATATGACCTTTATCAACCTAGACCCAACACACAATAACTATCGATGATCACCTTGATTGTCGATGGTCTATCCAACTATCGATGGTCACCCCAACCATCGACGGTCACACCAACCACCAATGTTCACTGTGGTATAAAATAACAACAAGCTATTTTCACCCACTTAACCTCAACCAAATCCCACATTCTTTTAATTTTTATGTTCATAGACCCCTAACCTATTTTTTAAAGCACACTTGACCCATTTAGCATTAATATTCACCCATTTATTATTATATAGGTCTATTTATTTATCAAGAATTTATTGTATTAAATTTTAGTAGTTTTTTTATTATATTTTAAAGTAATTTACCTTATATTTTATAATCTTAATTATTTAAAATGTGTGGATTGATATCCTCTATGGAAGCTCTTGCTTTTGGGATCTAGTTATAGGCAATCCACCCAACTATCTATTTAACAAATGATTTTTGTAGGGTTATATTATCTTTAGGTCATCCTACCAAGATAAAGAGGAGCTCTTTAGAATTATCTGATTCAATGTGGGCATAATTAATAGGTTTTTTAACTATACCTATATTTAGTTTCTACTTCTTCCTTTCTCTAAACATAATATAAAATTCATTAAAACATTCCAGTGTGCTTGATGGAGCTTGAGTCTCTACTCGGGTTTCTTTTGTTTGCATTTACATGTTCTCCCTATTCTATGCTCATAAATAGAATTTAAATTTCTTATAGGTTTAAAATGAATTTCATACATTGGTTGCTTGTAATTTATCTCACTTAGTCAAATTAAAGTAAAGTAATACTATCATTGTATCACTTTTGTTGCACACACTAAACCAAATCACCTTCATAATAAAATGTCAAAACAACTTGAGACAAGGCTTGACTAGGATTTCATCTCCTAGCGATCACCTTACCCTTTCTCGATGATCCTACTTGGAGGTCATTACCAAGGGGAGAGCCAACTCAGCTCTATGGTTGAGTATAAACTCTAGAAATTGATATATATTAGCTAAGCACCCAACACCATTATCAATGCGGTGTGTGAAGTGAGGGGTTTGGCCCCAATGCCAAGACACATATTGATTTTCAATACAGATCCTTTTGAGAGCCTAAACATAACTTGAAAGCATCCATAAATTTATTTTCTAGTGCATATTCTATTAGCCCAAGTGGAGTCACATAATTTCTTGAAAGCTTAAGGCATAAACCAAAAAAGATACTAAAAGGAACTTTAGGACTTAATGTACCTTTTAGAGTGTGATTACTTTACTTGATCATTTATTTTATTCTATCTATTTGAGTGTTAAGATTGTTTTTATATTCTCTCTCCCTTATCTTGTATGATTCTAACTCGCCAGTGGTGAATGAACCTAGCCGAACAAAACCCATCATCAAGCCAATCTACCTCTTCTACCTCCTCATCCATGGAGTACATTTATGAACCAAAAAGCTATCCTCATCCTATGGGAAGTCCTTCTTTCCCTCAACATGTCCCTCAAGGAGATTTTGACTTTACCACCATCTTAGATAACAACCCTATGGCCCTTCAACATTATGCCTCATTGTCTCCTTGATTTGGTTCCACTTATGGACCCAAATTATGGTATGCCTTTCCACCTTATAGGAAACACTTCTATTTCCATAGTCACCACCTAACCATTGAATACCTAAGATTCTTCATCTACCAATAATCCTTTTGTTATTACTATTGAAAACTAACCTACCCAACCTACAAACACCTTTATACCTTCCACTCCCACCAATAACTCCTCTACCTTATGAGCAACCCAACCACTAGCCATTTATACTCCCCTCACCATGGGAGTACCTACCACTAGAATTACCAACCTTCCTTTAGCTACCCCCAATCTGATAACCACTACCCCACTTCAAAATCTTTCAGTGTTTATACCTCTTACCTTACCACTAATCAATATGAAGATCACCACCCTTATTTTGATCACCAACCTAACCACCACTCCTACCCAACATGTTCCCATTACACCAAACCTAGGTTACATCTCTCACCCATAAGGGCATGTACCTCTACCTACTACCCAACCACTTACATCCACCTACCCCTACATACCAACCATCCAACCACCTATTTCCACATATCAACATGTGTTAGCTCCTCAACCTCCTACCAATTATTAATATGTCACCCAACCACCATAACAATATGCACCTTACAAATTTCTAGGTGCACAACCCCAAATAGATATAATCATCTATTTCTAGATCTCACATCTTATCATATGACCAGATCTATAATGAACCTATCCACCCATTTGTCCCTATTAGACCATATCTTCCTCAATGGGAGCTTTCCAAATTTTATAAATTTCAAAGTAAGGAGGATCCTCAACAACACCTCAAGGCATTTAGGCATGCATATTATTTGATTGCTTATGATGATGAACTCCTTATTCATACCTTCCCAATGTCCTTGTTTAGTCCAACATTTGATTGGTATAGTTCCATAACCAAACACTCTCTCTTCTCCTTCACCTAGCTGGTCCAAAATTTATTGGATGAATTTTCAATAAACATCTCCAAGAAAGCTTCCATCATTGACCTTTACTCTATCTGGTAATTTGATGATGAATCTATTGCTGATTTTATAGCACATTGGATAAGCCTAATCAACTAACTTGCCTTCTCTTTACCCCAACCTAAATTGATAGAAAGTTTAACTTAGGGATGTGCCAAGCACATATCTTCTACATTGCATGTTCAAAGTTTCATAACCTTTGATGAAGCTTTTACCATGGTACATAAACTATAAAATAGATCCATCGATGAGGGAAAACTAAAGTTGAACAAAAAAACTCTACTTATAAAATCAATGAGACCTTTTCCTCTAAACTGGTCACCAAACCAATACCAATGCCAAGAGAAAAGGAACTACAAATGTAGTTGTCTTTAAAACTACTTTTCCACCATCTATCAATCAACCAAACTCCTAAAATAAAACACAAGGAACCAAAACTAAAATAATCAAAAGCAATTTACTCCACTTGGGGAATCCTATGCTTTGATCCTAAAGAAGTTACTGAAGGATAATATCACATAACTTCCTCCTATTAAACCCCCTCAACAATTTGATTCTTCTCATTTTTCACCTAGATGGTACAATGAGAATGACCTATGTGCTTTCCATTGAGTATTTGGGCATGATGTTAGTAGGTGTAATACCTTCAAAACTGTTATCCAAACCCTCATTGACAAGGGGGATCTTGTGTTAGACAACCCCAATATACCTCCAAACTAATCCCTTAACATTTTTAGATAAACTTTTCCCAATCATGCACCTACCAAAAATGAGAGCAATAAAGCTGAGGGTTCTCATGATGCCCATACTATCAATATGGTTCTTGACATACTTATTGTTGATGAACCTAATACCCAATCTACCTATTCTTTGGCCTCTCCACTTACTAAGATAGTGGAGTTACCTTATCCTCTTTTGAATACCCAATTGAGGAAGTAAATTTTTCCCCTCCTCTACTCATTGAGGTAATAGAGTCATCAACCACTCTTTTAATTGAAATATGAGACCAAGAAACCATCACCTTTTTACCTTTTCCATCAACTACCAAATAACTCACTGCTTCTTTGGAGATCATTCCTAAAGAGTAAGCCACCATGTATACACCTCCCATAGAGGGGTCACCCATACAAACCTTACATCCTTTTATTGATGAAAAGGATGAGGTCACCATTCCCCTTTCTCAACCTAGGGGTTTATATTTTGAGTCTACTATCTAGGGAACAATACTGGTCTACAAGCCATTCTCCAGATTAGTTCAGAGATTAGAATTTGTCTCCAAACCTGACATGGATCAGGTCACCTTTTGGTAGTAATTTGGGCTCCCTTATATCACTAAAAAATAACCTCCAACTACCACTTTGATGGACTAACCCACTACTTATCTTATCTAACCCCCTATCTTATCTACCAGACCAATAAAAAACCTCTACCAACCCCACCATCTCTCAATCATCCAAAGAAACTAAAACCCACATAAAAAAATATCCCCTCTAACTAAACCAACCAAACCAACCAAAAATATTAGCATCTTCCCTATACAGAGCCTCAATCACTCGCCCCTAAAACTAGAACTCACCTCACCAAACCCATGAAATGAACACCAAACTAAATCACCCAAGGAGGCAAAGCCACTAAAAGGTCAGAAGGCCAAAATTCTACCTCCCTCAACCTTGCCCTTTATCTTGGGGCTTCATCCCTCCAATTTTATTAAGAGGCCAACTATCTCAACCAAAACCTAACCACTACTTTTGGTTTCACCTTCACAATTACTTTTTGACACCCCCATCTTCACCAAGCCATCAATAATTAAACTACCTACCCTAAAACCTCTTAACTATAATTTATCAAATTCCACTTTACCTAAACTAAAATCATCAACTAAGCACACCACTTTACCCAAGACCTCTACCACCTAGCCCATTTCCAAATATACTTCCATCTCACCCACCAAGACCAAAACCTCTAAACCATATCCATCTTTAGCTAAGCCTTACTCAACCATTTTCCAAAGTTATTGAAATATTTTTGTTTGACTTTTCCCCCTATCATGCCTTTTAACCCTCTCAATCCCAAAATAGTATAGTATAATGAATGTCAAGTGTGATCCTATCCTAAGACACTAGGGCATGACACATAAAACTACAAAGCTCTCTAAACCATAATCCATCGACTCTATGATGAGGATGATCTATTAACAAATGAATATCTAACAAGACCACTACCCAACACCTACCTGCTCCCTTGGCCTCACCTTAGAGTGATGAGGAATCAAACCAATCTCCTACCCAAATGCTTCCCTCCATCTATAATATCCATGTGGTCACACAATCACATGCTCAATAAAAAGATAAGGGGAAGGATAAATTGTCCATCCCATGGACATACCCATCTTCCACCTCCTGACTAAGTCAAAATCAATCACCTTCACCTTCAACCAAACCTAAGGTATCCATCTTGGATGCATCCCAATCTAATCCCTCTGAATCAATCAGAAGGGTAGTTCTCAAAAAACTTCACCAAACCCTAGTGAAGATGAGCCTATATGAGTTGATTTATATTTAACCTCATCATCACCAATCAATGATAGATGCATTGCAATCCATAGAGGTCCAATCTAAATACCCTTAACGTCTAGCAGCCTTTATGGGTGCTCTCCAAATTTATAACCTTATCACCTTTAAGGATTCAAAAATACCTTTTATCCATCTTAATGACCTAGATCCCCCTCTCTTTATTACTACCTACATCAACCAAACCCATGTCAAATAGGTCATGGTTAATGGAGGAGCTAATATTAATATCATCTCTTCCCATGCCTATGATCAACTCAAACTACCAAATAATGTCATGTATGAAACCTTAGTTGTTCTCTAATCCGTCAATGATATAATGGCCATTAATCTGGGAACTATTATCCTTCATATCCATTTAGGACCTCACATACTCTCTAAGCTCTTTTATGTAGTGGAAGGCAAATTCTAGTAGAACATTTTCCTAGGTCAACCTTAGATCCACTCCATGGGTTTTGTACTTTTTACCCTTCATCATTGCATCAAATTTGAACATGAAGGCTAGGTTATCACTATACAAGCTAACCCAAGTCCCTTTTCATTGTGCAACATGAATTATCAACCCAATGATGTTCTCCTACCTCCATATAACACACCCTCTTTTAGGATAAATTAAAACCCAAATCTATCCCCAAATTGCATTTAAGAGAAAATATGAAAAAAATTAATCACACATTAAAAAAATAAACATAAACATGCACAAAATAGGAGATGCTAAATTTGATGTGGTTCACCCAAGATGGGCTACATCCACCAAACTTGTCCAGTATATTATTTCCAACAATACAAGGGAGAAAAAAATCTTTTAACAAACCCTGTTACACCTTTTTACCTTTTATGCCTCCTCTTTATGTACAATATTTCATCATCAGACACAATCATACATCTCAACAATATATAAATACATTTTAGATTAAAAATTCCTAAACATAACCTCTACCATCAGATTTGGAAACCTTTAAGCAATGGCCTAGATTGACTACAAAATTATAATTTAAAAAGGCAATTTTAATAAAAATATCTTCAAGGCATGTGGCCCCCAGACCCCCCATAAGGGGGTTCCCCCCTTACAACCCCTTACACCATTAGGGATTTAAATAATGGGATCCAAACCTGACTGAAATAACATTTAACCTTTGACCCTAGAAGACAATTAGGCTCCACACCTAATACCCTCATTAGCTAAAGATAATCCCTCAACCACAAAGCATGAATCCATATCCTATTTTAATAACAAGGCATCTAATAGCTTATCAATCCCCTCAGATCAAATCCCCACCATAGACCACTTGGAATCAACATAATAATGTCTTTCACTAGGGGAATATAGTCTCCTCACCCTTGACACTTTCCTTACCCCCCAAGAGTATGGGAAACTTGACCACCAATCTAGGTATGACCCCAATATTGGAGCCATTAATTATTTTAGACCCTAAAACTATCAAACCCATTTCATCTATGGGGGACTTGACAAACCACTTGATGCTTTTACCACCTCCTCTTTGCCTTCACCCTTTACTTCTAGCTTCTCCTATTTAGACAAGCTAGAGTTTGCCAAGACATACCTCCATAAATGTGTAAAAAGGATTTGGTCTTGGATGCTATGAGAATGCCCCATATGAGTTGATTTCAATTGAGAATATAAATCCTCATGAAAAACATAGCCTCAATTTCATTCTACCCAACAAGAGGAAAGCCAAACCACCTATCATCATTATTATTGAGGAAGACACCCCTTCTTCACCAGCCACTTTTCCACTTGAGTGTGAGGATGATGAAATCATCCCACCTAAATTTTTTTCATCAACATGATCAGAATCAAACCCTTGACTTATCAAAATAAAGGGGCAACCATAACCATCCACATGTTTCATCTTGAGAAGATAGGAGATGAATCTCCTACCATTAACACTGTTTAGTGTTAGGATGATGATTCTATTCTCACTTATATTGGTGCCCTAGATTCTTCCATCCACAAATTTATTCCTCTTGATTATTCAACCATGTTGATTGAATCCACCATGGATATCAACTTGGGCACTTAGAATAACCCTCACATTGTCAAAATTAGCCAATCACTAAATTCTAAGGAGCTTCAGGACTTCCCTTCATTCTTATAATACTGGAACATAGCCTTTAATTGGTTATATGATAACATGCCTAGAATTTACCCCACTATTTCCACTCATAACATAGTCACCAAACATGATGCCAAGCCCTTCAAATAAAAACTTTGACATATGCACCCTTACATAGCCCTTATTATCAAAGAAGAGCATAAGTGTCTCCTATCTATCAATTTCATTCAACCTATTGATTACCTCTAGTGGGTTTTGAATGTTATAACTATCACCAAAGCCACAAAGGGAATATGTATTTGAGTGGACTTTTATGACCTCAAGCTTGCTTTCCCAAAATATGACTTCCCTCTACCAAGTATTGACCAACTAGTGGATCTTACAGCCACCCATGAGATGTTATCTCTCATAGACAAATTTTTAGGTTACAATCAAATCCTAATTACCTTTGAAGATCAATATAAAACTACCTGTATCACCCCATGTGGGACCTTATACTATAGGGTCATGCCTTTTAGACTAAAAAATGATAGTGTAACCTACCAATTTGCTATGACCTACATCTTTCATGACCTTATCCATAATATTATAGAAGACTATGTGTATGACCTTCTTGGAAAATCCAAATATCGTAAGGATCATTTGGTTGTTCTCTAAATTATATTTAAGTAACTCATCCATTACCATGTCTACTTTAACCCTAAGAAGTGCATTTTTGGTGTCTTGTAAAGGAAGTTCCTTGGCTTTATCATCTCCCTTCAAGGAATCAATTTTGATCCTACCAAAATCAAATAAATCCTCAACATGCTTCCCCTAACCAACCTCAAACAACTCCATAGTCTATAGGGGAAGCTCCAATCCATTCATCACTTTATCTCCCAGCTCTTAGACCTATGCCAACCCTTCGATCACTTTCTGAAGAAGGACATATCTTTTAAGTGGATTGACAACTGTCAAAAGGCCTTTGATTCACTCAAAATGTACCTTTTATCTCCACATGTCCTCACCCCTCCTAAGGATGACCAGCCTTTCTACCTTTATATCTCCATCACTAATTACTCCCTTGGGGTAATGCTTACTCATCGAGATGAAAAACACAAAGGGAAATCCATCTAATACATAAGATACACGATTTTAGAGTATAAGACTTGGTACACCCATACCAAGAAATTATGCTTAGCTTTAATCTTTATGACCACCAAACTTTTCCATTTCCTCCTCAACCACAAAACCTATGTTATAACCAATACCAACCCACTCATGTATATACACTCCAAGCCATACCAAAACCAATGTATGGCCAAGTGGCTTATGATTTTAGCATAGTTTTACCTTGAGTTACTTTAGAAAAATTTAATTAAAGGGCAAGTCATTACTGACCAATTGGTCAAAGCACCACTAGTAGACAACCAACCTCTCCCTCTTGAGTTTCTTGATGAGTCCATCATGACCCTATCTCAGGTGGACTTCACCTATAAATTCACCATGTTCTTTGATAGATCAAAGTTTCAATGTGGTGGGGGAGATGGCATCATCCTTATCCCTTTTTATGGTGAACCTCTTATTTTATCTTTCAAACTTGAATTTGAATGTACCAACAATATGATTGAGTATGACACCCTCTTGATAAGCATTTATATTGTTTTAGCCTTGGGAGTCAAAATGATAAACATATTTGGTGACTCCCAACTTGTGGAAAATCAAATCAACATCTCATTAAAGTGTAAGAATGATATTTTATAATGATACAAATAACTAGTTGATGAACTCTTAACATCATTTGAACACTGCCATACCAATCCACCCTATGATCTACAAATAAATTTGTCAATACCATGGCCTCACTCACCTCTCAGATCCCATCTACACCCTTTGAATCTAAGCTATATATAATTATACATAGACTTACCTAGTATTATTATCTCAAACTAGATTCTCCCACCATATTCAAAGTGGAGGACACCCAACCTAATCTTTAGTATCAATAAACCTTTGACTATCTCAACCTAGCCATTATTCCTTCTGGTCTTTCCTAGAATGATCAAAGAGTATTTATCTAGAGTACCTCATGTTATAACATTATGGGGGGAATTATTTATAAATGTGGCTTTTATGGTATCCTATTCTATTACCTATGTAGTCATGGAGCTTCTCATGCTATCAAGGAAATGCATGATGGGATTTATGGGGGACACTTTAGTAGCCTCACTGTGGCTAAGCACATCTTTCACCTTGGTTATTACTATCCTACCCTTAATCAATATTGTTACGATTATGTGAAAAAGTTTGTTAAGTATCAACAACATACCAATTTACATCATGCACTTAGCCATAGACTTTGCATATCCACTGATTTATGGCCCTTTTCACAATGGGGTCTACACCTCATTGGTTAAATTAACTCCCATTATTTTTAGTGACACCATTCTGTCATTACCATGATTGAGTATTTTACCAAATGGGTAGAGGATATTCCTCTTGTCATGACTAAGGTGGATAATATTATCAACTTTATCAACCATCACATCATATACCATTTTGGTGTTCCTCATAAAATCATTATCGATAATGGTAAAACTTTTAAAAATAAGAAAGTCTAGGGTTATTATGATGCATTTGGTATCAATTTAAGTTTCTCATTTCCATATCACCCTCAATAAAATGGATAAGCAAAAGCCTCTAACAAAACTCTTAATAATATGCTCACTAAAATGGTCAATGCATCTAGTCAAGATTGGCATTTTCACATCCCCTTTGCCTTATGGGCATATCATAATAGCATATGAACCCCTAAAAGTGCTAACCCATTATCTTTTGTGTTTGGATTAGAGGTTGTATTACCTCTTGAATTCCAAATCCCATCTCTTCACATATCTTTATAGGATCTTATTTTTGAATATAATTATCATCAACACCATTTATCCCAGTTTGAACTACTTGATGAGCATCGCTTAACTATCCTTACCCATATTTATGTCTATCAAGAGTGTGTTAAGTGTTCCTATAAAAATCACTTTAATGTGCAAGATTTCAACATTAGAGACCTTATCCTAAAGGAAAATAAACATTTCACCAATATGGAGAAAATAAAGTAGAACAAGTTTGCTTTCAATTGGCTGGGACCTTATATCATAACCTAGAAGTATGGATTAGGCACTTACATGTTATCCTCTCTTGAGGGAAACCTAGAACCTGAGCCCCTCAATGCTTAGTATTTTCATCCTTTATTTTTTTATATGGGATCAAGTGAACCTATTGTCTAACTTAAGCTCATCTTTTACTTCCAAACAAAATTCATCTCCCTATTTTATGGGAAACTAATTAAAACTAAATCATGTGGATTTTTGTCACAATCATGGCCTAATATTAAATGATTAGTACCATGGCTCTACCCATGGCATGATTCTCATGGTAATTTCCACCCCTTTTATAGGATGGTTTCCCATGATCGTTGTCACCTTAACCTATTTACACCTAATCAACCTTCTTGTGCTTCTAATTTTGCCTCCACAAAGGTTAACCCTTAATCATATATAATCATGTCTATGTCAAGCAAAAATAAAACAAACAAAAATAACATCATAACCAAAAACAATCATGGGTCATTCCTAGCATTTAGAAACTACTCCCTTAAAGGACAATTGTTGAAAACTTATTCAAAATTTCTCAAACTAAGGTGGACTACTCCCTTAAAGGATAGTTATCCAAAGCATTAAACAAATAATAAAAATTTAGACCACACCCTTTAAGGATGGTTAACTAAATAATTTATCAAAACAAGTAATTTCTTGGAATATTCCCACATAGATAAACTTCTCTAACTCCCAAGAAATAATAAAACAAATCAAAAGACCCATTATCAAGCAATAACAAAATCAAAAGAATTTTGAAGGTCATAATCAACTCTCATAAGCAAAATAATTTTGAAAGACACAATTAGCTCTCAAGAGTAGACTTCCCATATCGATTAATATACACTTTGTATGACTTAGACTTATTTATAATGACTCTTTGGAAACCTATATAAGAGGTATGCTAGTCTCACAAGAAGGTTCCATGTTTCATCCATCTCCCCTTTATACACTATAAACAAGGTATTTTGAGCTCACTTGACATTATGTGATCAAGACACCTTTTTAATCAACTAAAAAACAATAATACAAAGCATTTTAAGGGCTTATGTTCCTTAATCCAATCCAACTTTGCTTTTTTTAGTCCTTATCAAAGAAGAAGCATCACACCCTCTTCTTATCCTTTCGTAAATAGTTGATATACCCACTTAGACATTTTATCTAGAGAGAATTTTCTATTTAAAACATCTGAAGTAGTTATTCAAAATCAATTTATGTGTTTTACCTTAAGAAAAATTAACCATGATCATAACCACATCATATCATCATGTGTCATGAACAAAAAAAACATCATTAACATATTCATCATCAAGTCAACATCATAACATCACATATATAGATACTATAAAACTGCACACTTGTAATTTTAGATGATTAAATGCTTTAGGCCCACCTAACCCTTCTTGACCCTTAACCCAACCCCTCTTAACCTATTCCAAGTCACTATTATAAATCACTATTCACTATTACTATTCACTGTGGAACCCACTGTCACTATTCATGGTGGCATGACATGATGACATGGCATGTGACATGGTGGGTGACTTAATAGTGATATGGTAAGTGATATGTCTTGAAAGTGAGGTGGCTTGAATTAGGACATCATACCCCACTTGGGACCTTCATCCAAGATGCCTAATAACATCATTAAGTATCACAAGGGTCCCCATTTTGAAATATGGTGAATTTTTCCATGAGGGGGGCATCATTCAACATCATCCTTTGTCTTCATGCATGAAATTGGTACCAAAGTATGTGGGTCACCTCCTTAAGTACTTATAATAAAACAAAAAAAAGTGATGAAAAGTCTTTTGGACTCATTTTGGTCCATGTGCATGATCCCCACTCCATTTTGGACTCTTTATCAAGGTGGGAGATAAACCAACCAAGTGGGATACCTATTAGCTAAGTCATAATCTCACCCCCTTATATTTCATTATGGCACCACATTTTATGGGGCACCTCCTTAAGTACTTAACATAAAATAGAAAAAGGTGATGAAAAGTCTTTTGGACTCATTTGGGTCTATTGGCATGATCCCCACTTCATTTTGGACTCTTTAGCAAGTTGGGAGACAAACCATCCAAGTGGGATACCTATTAGCTAAGTGGAAATCTCACCCCCTTATTTTTCATGACCACTTATGATCCCACTTGGAAAATGGTGCGATATTTCACTATTCCTCTTATTTATCATGTTTCCCAACATAAAATGGTATAAATTTGACCCTCCCCCTTCACCCATGGGTTAAGTTGATTTTTGGTTAAGGTATTCATCTTATAGGTTGTCTAATTTTGGAGGAGGCCACTCATATTAGAGAATAATATCATGAAGCATCAAAAAAAACATTAACTTCATCAACATCTTCAAGACACTTCTTGAGGTAATATTTGTTTTTATTGTCTCATTTCAATTTATTTCTTTCCCTATGGCATTCTATTCTCTTTTCCTCTTAATCTTTTTGACTCCCTTAACCATTTTCCTTTATCCATTTATCCCTTTACTCTCTTTCTCAACCACCACCACTAAAATATGCATCTTACAACCTTTGAGGTGTTCAATCCCAATCAATCTTCATGAAGATGATCATGGATAATATGACCACCTTAGAGTCATCCATCTCAGGTACTTAAAATATATTATCCTATGACCAAACTTGCAATGAGCCCATCCATCCATCCATACCCATTAATCCATATCCTCTCCAATGGGAACTTCCCAAGTTCTCTAAATTTCAAAGTAAGGAGGATCCCCAACAACACCTTAGGGCATTTAGGCATGTTTTTTATCTCATTGTATATGATGATTCCCTTCTTCTCTGCACTTTCTCGATGTCTCTAGCTGGCTTGACCTTAGATTGGTATAGTGACTTACCCAAGCATTCCATCTTCTCCTTCACCTAACTAGACCAAAACTTATTACATCACTTTTTGATCAAAATATCTAATAAAGTTTCTATTACCAACCTCTACTCCATCTGGCAATTTGAGGATGAATCTATTGTTGATTTTGTGGCTCATTGGAAGAGCCTAATTAACCAAATTTCATTTTCCTTGCCTCAACTTGAAATTATAGAGATATTTTCTTGGGCATGTATCAAACATATCTAATCAAAATTATGTGTCCAAAGCTTCTAGACCTTTGATGAAGCTTTTACCATGGATCATAAACTATAAAACAAAGCCATTGACAAAGGAAAGCTTAAACTCAAAAACAATAACTCAACCTATAAAACCAATGAGGCTTCTTCCTCTAATTCAAGAAACCAACCAAATACCAACACCAAGAACAAAGGGACCACAAATGATATTATCCTCAAAAACACACCTTCACCATCTACCAACCAATAAAACCTGAGGAACCAAACCTCCAATTCCTCTAATTTTTCAAACCAAAACCCAAGGAACTAAACTTGGAGAAACTAGAAGTAATTAAATCCACTTAGGGAACACTATGCTTCTATTTTGGAAAATTTATTAAAAGCTAATATCATCCAACTTCCAAAAATTAAACTACCCCAATAGTTTGGTGCTTCTCATCCCATGCCAGTTGGTATAACAAGAATGACCATTTTCCCTTTCACTGAGTCATAGGACATGATATCAATAGGTGTAATACCTTCAAATAACTTGTCCAATCCCTCATTGACAAGAGGAAATTACATTGGACAAACCTAATACACCACCCAATTAAGCCTTTGACATATTTAGGTAAAATTTTCCAAACCATGCTCCTACCAAAAATGCGAGTAACAACATCGAGTTCTCTCTTAGTACCTATACTGTTAACATGGTTCTTAACACACTCATCAATAAAGAACATGCTCACCAATCAACCAATCCCTCTTTAATTATTAAAGTAGTAGAGTTACATTCTACCCTTTTAGAAACCCAAACCAATGAGGTATATCTCCTTCCTCATTTATTAAAGTAGTATAATTACCAACTTCCCCTTTGACTGACACACCAGACCATGCACCCATATTACTTCCTCTCTAGTTACTATGCAATTCTCCCTTCCCACAGAATCATTATTGTGAAGGAAATTCCCTATTCTTCTCCTCCTATAGAAGATCCATCTATCCCAACATTGCATGATTTTATTGAGAAAGAGGACAAGGTTACCATCCCTATGTATCCACCTAGCGGATTATCTTTTAGATCCACCATTCAGGGAATCAAACCTTTCTCAAAGCTAGTGAAAAAATTGGAATTTTTCCCTAACCTTGATAGGGATTGAGCCACCTTTTGGAAATAATTAGGTCTCCCTTATGTTACCAAACTAAAACCTCTAAGTCATTCTTTGGTATACCAACCTAGCACTTCCAATAAGCAACCAATCAAAACCTCCACCCAACCAACCAAAATATCCATCCAACCAATGAAATCTTCCACCAAATTAACCAACTGTCAACCACCTAAGCTAACCAAGACCCTAGTAACCAAACCCCATTCAAAACCAAAGCAACCAAAGAGGTAAAACCAACCAAAGGCCCAAAGCCTCAAATTTTACCTCCCTCAACCTTTCCCTTCATTTTGGGTCATCATCCCTCTACCTTGAGCATGAAGCCCATTATCTTTACCATAACCCCACCACCTCTAGTGGTTATACCTTCACACTTTCTTTCTAACACACCTCTTTTTACTACACAAACAATACCTAAGTTACCTACCTTACCATCCTCTATCTCTAGCTCTTCAACCGTCTTATCAAAACCAAAACCATTAACCAAGCATACCACCTTACCTAAGAAACCTATCACCAAACATCCTTCTACCTCAACACCCAAAACAAGAACTACTAAACCTTTACCATATTTAACTAAGTCTTACCTAACCATTTTATAATAGTTATTTCAAGCCTTTTCCTTGATATTACCACCCATTAAAGCCTTTGAACCTCCACATCCCAAAAAATCATGGTTCAATAACAATTTAATTTATTTCTACCATAAGACACCCAACCATGATACAAATAATTGTAAAGCTCTCCAAACTCTCATGCACCATCTTTACGATGAGGATGATCTATTAAAAAATGAACCTCCTATGTCACCCATACCATACTAAACAATAACCATACCTACCCAACACTTAACCACTCCTCTACTCTCACCTAGGAATGAAGATGAGTCTGACCACTCTACTACCTCACCTTTTCTTTCTACCCATATTATCAATGTGGTCACTAGATCACAATAGAAGGATAAAGGGAAGGCTAAGGTGTCTATTCTTTAGACTTACCCCTCTTTAAACTCCCAAGAAAACAACACCCAACCATCTCCATCTTCAATAAAACCCAAGGTGTCTATGTTAGGTTCCCCCTAATCTAACCCTTCACAATCTAACCCATATGTGATATCTATCCTTAAGTAGCTTCACTAGACCCTGGTAAAAATGAGCTTGTATGAGATGGTTTCTACTTCTCCCCATCATTTCTAAACACTTATAAATGCCTTGAAATCCATTGAGTTCCAACCCAATGAACCCCAACCTCTAGCCACCTTTGTTGGTGCCCTTCAAAATTCTAACCTTGTAAGCTTTAAAAATTTAGAAATACCTTTCATCTACCCTGAGGACCCAGATCCCCCACTTTTTATTATCACTTACATCAACCAAACCCATGTCAAAAGGGTGATGATTGAAGGGGGAGATAAAATTAACATCATATCATTTTATGCTTATAACCAACTCAACTTACTGGATAATATCATGTCAGAATCCATAATAGTCCTTTGATCCTTTAATAACACTATGGCCACTACCTTGGGAAACATCATCCTTCATATCTATGTAAGACCTCACACACTCCCTAAACTCTTCTATGTTATTAAAGGATAATTAGAATACATCTTATTATGATGACCTTAGATTCACTCCATGGAATGTGTTCCCTCTACCCTCTATCAATGCATTAAGTTTGAGCATGAGGGTCAAGTTGTCAATATCCAAGTAGACTCAAATCCTTTCTCAACATGCAACATGACCTATCACCCCAACAATGTCCTCATACACCCATCTAATGCACCTTCAGTAGTTACACCCCAACCATTGATGAAATGTCAACTAGCTCATCCATCCCTTCTTCATAAATACCCATAGAGGAGCCCTTGTGATCTATGTTCCAATGATTCTTGTTAGGGTAGTATCACCTTCTAGCACTAAATTTTTTCCCTACTCCTCAAGAATATTAGAACCTTAAACATGACCCTTAATATGACCCTAATATTGAAAACATCATCCCTTTCGATCCCCATAACCATCAAATGAACTTCATCTATGAGGGACTTGATAGACCACTTCTCGCTCCCACCACTACCTCTTTTATCTGGCCATTCACCTCTAAATTTTCTTACCTTAAAAGACAAGCATTCACTTAATTATACCTTCATAGGTATGTCTAGAAGGGATTTGGCCTAGATCAATATGAATAAGGACCTCATGAATTACCTTAAATCAAAACCCAAAAACCTCATGAGTCATTTGGCCTTGGGTTTGTACCACCTAAAGATCCCACCAATTCACCCAAACCTATTGACACCATCGAGGAAGACATCCCCTCCTCACCAACCCAACCTCCTTCTAAGTATGAGGATTTTAACATCACTCCTCCTATGTTTTTTAGTCAATACTATTAGTTTTGGGCCTTTGACCTATCAAAAGGATGGCCAAACTAAAATTATTCCTCTCATTCATCTTGAAATGGTAGAAAATGATTTTCCTACCATCAACACCATCCAAAATCAAGATGATGATTATATTCTCACCTGATTTAGTGCCCTAGATTATTAAATCCATAAATCCTTTCCTCCTAAAACCTCAACCATGCTGAATGAATCCACCATGGATATCAACTTGGGAACTTCAAACAACCCTTTCATTGTCAAATTTGGCCAATCACTGAATGTCGAAGAACTTCAAGACTTTTCCTCTTTCCTCCAAGACTACAACATAACATTCAATTGGTCTTACAGTGATATGTCTAGGATTGACCCCACCATTACTACCCATAACATAGTTATTCATCATGATGCCAAGCCTATTAAATAGAAACTTTGACACATTTATCCTCACATAACATGTCTTATCAAAGAAGAGCTTCAATGTCTCCTATCTATAAACTTCATTCAACCCATAAACTTCATTGAATATTGTACTTAACACCAAATCCACTAGGGTTCTATGAATTTGTGTGAACTTTCATGACCTTAACCTCACCTACCCCAATGATGGCTTTCATCTACCTATTATTGACTAGTTTATTGATCTTATAGCTGACCATGAGATGTTATCTCTCTTAAACAGGTTTATGGGTTACAATTAGATCTTGATTGCTCTTAAAGATTAGCATAAAACTACCTTTACCACCCCTTCAAGAAATTTTTGCTATAGAGTCATGCCTTTTAGGTTAAATAATGTTGGTACAACCTAACAATGAGCCATGACCTACATCTTTCATGACCTCATCTAAACCATCGTAGAGGACTATGTCGATGATCTCTTGGGATATCCGAATGTCATAAAGATCATTTGAAAGTTCTCGATAGTATCTTTAAAAACCTAATCCATTTCCATGTTAGACTCAACCCTAAGAAATGTGTTTTTGGGCTCCTTTCAGGAAATATTTTTGGATTTATCATTTCTCTTTAAGGAATTAAAGTACACCCTGCCAAGGTCAAATCAATCTTGGAGATGCCTCCTACCAACCTTAATCAACTCTGTAGCCTATAGGGAAAGCTTCAATTTATTCATTATTTCATTTCCTAGCTTTTAGATTGGTGCCAAGCTTTCCATCACCTTGTAAATAAGGATGTCTTTTTCAAATGGAATAACGATTGTCAAAAATAATTTGGTTCACTCAAATAATACCTTTTTCACCACCTATCCTCATGCCTCCTAAGAATGACCAACCCTTTTACCTATATATCTCTACCACTAACCATTCCCTAAAGGCAATGTTAGCTCACCAAAATGAACAACACATAGAGCATGTCGTATACTACATTAGCCACATGTTTGTAGAATACAAGACTCAGTATACCCATACCAAGAAACTTTACTTATCCTTGACTTTTGTTGCCACAAAACTCTACCACTACATTATTAGCTATAGAACCTATGTCATAACCAACACTGACCCACTCAAGTAAATATATTCTAAGCCATACCAAAACCAATGTATGGCTAAGTGGCTTATGCTCTTAGAAGATTCTAATCTTGAGTTCCTTCAGCAAAAGTTAATTAAAAGGCAATTCATTGCTAACCAATTGGTTGAAATACATTTGACAAATCACCAACCTCCTCTTGAATTTCTAGATGAGTCCATCGCTACTCTTTCCCAAGAGGACATAACTTACCAAATGACTATGTTCTTCAATAGGTCAAAGTGTCAACATGGTAGGGGAGCTGGTATCATCCTTATCCCCTTTGATAGTGAACCCCTTCCTATATCCCTTAAACTTGTTTTTTAATGCACTAACAGTATGGAAAAGTATGAATCCCTAGTCATAAGTCTCCAAACTACTCTAGCCTTGGGAATTAAGATAATCAATATCTTTGGTGATTCCCAGCTCATGGTCCACTAGGTCAATGGATCTTATCAATGTAAGGATGATGTCCTACAAAAATACAAACTTTTAGTTGACAAAATCTTAACATCATTTGAATGTTACCTAGTCCAATTTATTCCCTAATTTACCAATAAATTCACTAATACAATGGCTTGCCTTGCTTCCTAGATCCCTTCTAATCCTTCCAATTCCAAAATATTTGTCACCATTCATCATTTTACCACACCCTCTTATAACCAATCTGACCTCCCCTACCATTTTTAGTGTGGAAGAATCCCCATCCGACATTGGGTATGACCAAACTTTTAACTACCTCAACCTAGGCATCATTCCTCCCAGCCTCTCTAAGAATGCCTAAAGAGTTTTTGTTTAGAGTACCTCTCATTACACCATACTATGGGGAATCCTTTACAAAGATGGTTTTGGTGGTCTCCTTTGTTACCTATGCAACCATGAAGCTTCCCATGCCATTAGGGAAACACATGATAATATCCATGGGAGACACTTTAACAGTCTAACAATCACTAAACATCCTTCACTTTGGCTACTATTGGCTCACCCTCAATCAAGATAATTATGATTATGTAAAAAAGTTTTTTAGATTTCAATAGCATGCTAATTTACATCACACCCTAGCTAATGGCATCTAGGTATCTAAGGACTTTTGGCATTTCTCATAATGGGGGCTCAATCTCATTGGGGAAATCAACCTCCATTATTTATAGCAGCATAGATCCATCATAACAACCATTAAATATTTTACCAAGTGGGTGGAATCTATTCCTCTTATCTCGACCATATTAGAGAAGATTATCAACTTTATCAACCATCATATCATCTACCACTTCGGTGTTCCTCATAATATCATCATCGATAATGGTAAATATTTCAAAAAAAAGAAAGTACAAGGTATATATGACACATTTAACATCAAGTTAATATTTTCATCACCTTACCATCCATAAATAAATGGATAGGCAGAAGCCTCTAACAAAATCCTTAACAAAATGCTAACCAAAGTCATCAGTGCTTCAGGTTGAGATTGGCAATTACACATCTAATTTAATTTATGGGCCTATCACACTAGCATTTAAACCTATATATATGCTACTCCTTTCTCTTTATTCTTTGGAGTAGAGGCAGTCTTGCCTCTTGAAGTCCAAATTTCCTTTCTTCACATATCTTTGCAAGATCTCATTTCTAAAGAAGAATATCATCAACATCATTTAACTTAGCTTGAGCTACTTGATGATCATCATTTAGAAACCCTCACCCACTTCCATATCTATCAAGAGTGTATCAAATGCACTTATAAAAAACACCTCAAATAATGGGATGTAAATATCAAAGAACTCATCCTAAAGGAAAACCAACATGTGACCAACATGGAGAAAAGTAAATGAGGTAAATTTACTTTCAATTAGATTGGACCCTACATCATTACCCATAATTATAGATCAAGATCTTATCATTTATCCTCTCTCAAAGGTAAACCGAAACCTGAGCCTCTCAATGCTTTGCATTTGCACCCATTTTTCTATTAAAGAAGGATCAAACTCACTCCTTTTGTCTAACTTAAGCCCATCCCCTAATTGCAATATTTTTACCTTCACCCATCTTCCTCTTATCCTTTTGAGGACAAATGATTAAAACATAGAACCATGTGATTAATCATCATAGCCATAGCCTAATCCTAAATATGGGTACCACAGCTCTACCCATAACATGGTTCTCATAGATACTTTTTGTCTCTAACAAGATTGAATCTTATGGTCATTATCTCTCAAAAACACACCTCTTCATTTATCATTAACCTTATTATGTTAAAGTTTCACCCTCATAATGATAAACCTTTAAACCTAATTAGCCTTTTCTATGTCTAAAAATATCACATAGAAAAAAAATTGGATACTATAATATTACTTGGGTCAATATCTTAAGCATTGCAGACTACTCCCTTGAAGGACATCTGCTCAAAAATAAAATAAAAATTGCCAAATTTAAGGTAGACTGCTCCCTTGAAGGATAGCTATCAAGAACATTAAACAAAGCCAATAAACTTAGACCACTCCCTTGAAGGATGGCTAAGTTAACTTTGTAAAAAAAAAAGCAATTTCTTGGAAGCTTCCCGTATCAATCAACTTCCCATATACAACAATAAAATAAAAAAACCACTACCACAATAAAATATAAAGTCATAATCATCTCTCAAGAAGCATAATAATTTGGAATCCGTAATCAGATTTCACATGTAGACTTCGTTCATTGATCAGTCTACATCTAGCATATGACATGGAATTGTCTATTACCATTCTTAAGCTACCTATAAAAGGGGAAAACTAACCCACATAAGGTTACCATACACATCACCCATTATCCTTCATACCACCTATTATCCATCTTCCTTATATACTATCTATAAATCAAGGGATTTAGATCTTAATTAACATATTATGATCAAGAAACTTGTTTTATCAACCAACACACGCTAATTCAAAGAATTAAAAAGGCTTATGTTTCTTAAGCTAGTCCAACTTTGGGTTTTATTTTGTCTTTGTCAACAAACATGTATTATACCTAATTTATTATTCTCTCATCATTAAGTCATGTATTCTATTAGACCCATGTCTAATGATTTTTCATCTAGTATGGTTATCTAACCTACTTATGTGCCATCACTATCATCCATCAAATCAACATAACCCTAACCATGAATAGCATCAGAACAACATTAATGTCAAATACCTATTTATGATCAATCAACCCACCTTTTGGAGATACCTTTATCCATAACCTCAATCCATATTTAGCACACACCCTTTCTTTAAAACCCTTCACCAAAACTAGACCATGTGGTCCATCAAATTGGGGTAACCCATTTGAGCACCACTCTCAAATCCTTATTGAATTACATTGCCCTGATGTCCATGGACTATATAGGCATTGCTTAAATTTTAAGGGAAACTCATCCACTAATAACTAATTACCATCCTCTTTTTCTTATCATTAATTTCAATTTCTAACAACCCCTCTTGCTTAGGGCATCCTATATCAGAGAAGCTTTGGATTTTTCCTAGCATCCTTGTATTTTAACATAAACTAATACTTCTTATTTGTTTTCCCCATTTCTAGGAGAATCAAATTGGCATAAGGTCTTTTTGGACTATATAGGTAGCACTCAGTTACTAAGGTCAGCTTGACTACATCCCTTATTTTATTTTCCCTTCTCACCTAAAATCTCTTCCTCCACTTCTCTATCTATCTCTTCACCATCTCCTTGCCTCCATCTTGTCAATCTCTTTTAACCACTTTTATAGCTTGTCAATCTTTTTTAACATAAGGGTTGATAGCCTTCCTCATCCACCTCTCTTATCTTCCATAAATCCACCATATACCCCACTTTGTTTGCCTCTAAGTCACCTTTCCTTGCACATGCTTTGTGGCTCACTTCCCAACCCATTTTTTCCATTTTTTATCTCTCTCTCCACTTCTTACCAACCTTTCCCTTATCTCCTTTATGTTATTTCACCATACTCATCATTTTCCCTTGCCCTTGGTGATTTATCATCCCCTCTTCATCACTCTCTTTTCCTTAGCAATTCCACATCATCATGTTCCCTTGCACACTGATGGACACTTTTACCTCTTCTCTTCTTTGCTACCACTTTTTTAATTTTCTTCCACTACTTTTAAACCACCTTCATTCCAATTATTTATTTTTGTTTTCCTCTTTTCCATATTTTCAATTTGACATGCTTCTTATTTCTTATAGCATCCCTTTTTTTCTTACATGTGCCACCACACTATGTCAATTTTCCATTCTTCCTACCTTTTCCATTTTTTCCTCCACAACTAGCTTATAACTAGGTATTTATCCTTTGAGAAGCTTTCCATAATTTCCCTTGTCTTCTAATCTATTCTTGCCTCTTGCACTTTGCATTCCCCTTTTCCTATTTCCATCTTGGTACTCACTTATATTTTACATCTGTGTGAGTGTTTGTGTTTTATATCCTTACTTCATTATTCTTATTATCATCCCTAATCTTCATCCCTTATTTTCATCTCATTGTGTTCCCCTATTTCGTCACCACCTTACCACTTTTTCATCTTGTCAATCTCTTTTAATCACCTATTCATCTTGTCAATCTCTTCTAACAAGCTGATTGCAACATACCTTATCTCTTCAACTTATTATCCATCCATCCTTTGCATATCCTCATTTTTATTAACCCCTTTCCCATTTTCTATCCCATTCTCATCTCTAGCAATGCCATCTAATTTACTTCATCATTCCTGTCCTTGCCTATCATCATCCATGCTTACTTGGTCACATCATCACCTACTTCTTTACTCTCCTATCATCCTTTTTGTGTCCTTATTTCACTCCTTTTTCCTCTTGTTTCCTTTTCTTCCATGTTTTTCCTTGTTTTACATTCTCATCACCAAACTATTTTCTCTCTAGTCTCTTTTAGATCTCATTTCAATTCTATCATGGCCTGCCATATTTCTCATCCTCCCATTACTATTCTTGATTGTTACACTTCTACTCCCATCTTTTTAAATTCTACAATCTATAATTTTTTATTACATTCCTCAAACCCCTATCTTCTACCTTTTATTTTTCTTTATTTTTCTCTATTTCATTTCATTTTTCTCATCTCCCTTGATGACAATCCTTGTTCTTCTTGACCTTTTTTTCTCTCCTACATATCCATGCTTGGTTCTTTCCATCCTTCTCCATCTTCATCTTTATCTATGACCTTGTTGTCTTGTCTACCTATCTCTTCATCCATCTCCTAGTCTACTTTCACCTCATCCTTTGTTGGATCTCCTTTATTTTATCCCTTTGGCACTCCAACTTCTCACTCATTAGAGTGCAGTCACTAGTCATATTGCTTATACATGCATATATATGTTTACTTCCTTTTGTCCTCTAATCTCTTGCTTTAATGCATGAAATATTGTCAAGTTCGTTGCTTCAGGGAATCTTTTTCTTCCTTCAATTTATTTTTTTGTTATGCATGGGTCCTCTTTTTGTACCTCTCCAACTACTCCCTTCACCCTATCCATCACCTCTTCCCCCTTTAAAACCTCTACACATTTTGAGTTTACTTGATAGAGAGTGATCAACACACCTTTTTTAGTCCTTCAAAGCATGCTCATGTGATGCATTCATAGGGCTTATGTTCATTAATCCAATCCCACTTTGGGTCTATTTGTCATCCTTGTGAAAGAAGAAACATCATAAACTATTCTTATCCTAATGTGTTTGGTTGATATTTTCATTAAAACATTTGTCTCTTGATTATATTAATCACTTTAGTGTTGTTCATTGCCTTCCCTCATCTGCTTTACCATAAGTGAGATTAAAATAATCATAACCATAACCATAACATTCATGAGTATCCACATAACCCTAATCATAATAACATTCATATAATGACATATAACACATTTTTTACATGTTTAAATAAAAATATGAAATATTTTATTTAGGTTTCCAGGAGTCACACAACACATACAAAGTTATTAGGCTATACACACCTCACATAAGGCATCTACATACATTATTTTCCTACCTAAGCATTAGGCTGATTATCTAGTGATTCTAAGTTTGTGTTCAACCATATTTATAATTGATTGCTCCCTAAACTAACATTCATAAAATTCCTTGTATCAATAGCCACTAAAGGGTTCACTCTATTCTCCTCTTTGACATTTATCCCAACAAGGTGAAAATCATAATCTAGTCTAGGTCTTTCACCCTACTCGACCGTCATAGCTATTACATCCCTCTACTTTGGCTATTATTCATACATAGGTGCCATCTCTTATTGCCTCAATTCACATCCCCTTGAATAGTGAGGGTTCCATCCATAAACAGGTTGATGGTCATGTTCCCCAGCCCTACATCTTATGCAGTGAAATTCTTCGCTTCTTCATTGTTGAAGAGGTAAGAATTCTAACTCAATATCAGGTCATGGGTGTCTTTCCTCTTATTTTTAGTTTAACAATACTTATTTTATCACCATTACATGTTGAAGTATCCAGTAGATATGCACATTCACCATATTGATTATTTTGGGTGATGGGGGTTGCTGATTGTCTTTGCTATTGTTTCCATTATTTTCCATATTCAACATTATGTAGTTATTTACACTATCTTTAACCTAAAAAACCAAATAATTTCATGATATACATTTGTACTTAGCATGAATATTTAAATAAAATAGCTAACCATTCTTCTTTGCTGACATGATTATCCATTCCATCGATGGGAAGGGTCCTATGACATCATTGATTCCCTTAAATAGTCTTCCCACTTGAAATAGTCATGTATACTTACATTTTTATTTGTACAAATATCCCTCAATCCAATTGGTTGTCTTTATAAAGTAATTATGTACCATCATAATGTCTTTTTGTTGCACTTATCATTTGATCCTCATTTGATGTATTTTCTTGCTTTGTCATCTTATGGTCCTTTTGGAACTGGTGGTCATTTCCATCATTGTGACCTTTTCCCTAGTTAATGTAAATTAGCTTCCATCCATGGGCTGCTATAATGGTCATACCTTCAAAAATTCCACTATTACTATGGCAATAACTTCCAAATACTTGATACTATAATCCCATTGTTCCATGTCCCAAACTTATGCTTTTTGAACATGACAGTATTTTCTTTGGTGTCACCTAAAAAAACATCCATCATATGTGAATGATCATCTTATCCAACTATATAACTATTATCCTAGACCATGTAGCTCCTTGTTGGCAATGCCTCTTCTAGGTAAAACCCAAAGTCATTAGTTTTGAGGTAATGGGATAGAAGATGTAGACATGGACACCTTTTGACCATACTGGCTATGCAACTCTTGAGTAAGGGATAGTCTATCCTCAATCATTCACCACACTATTAATTTTTTGCCTCATAGAATTTACTTAGCTGTAAAATAAATTCTTTACAGGTCATCACTTTGCTACTACCCTTAAAACTTGGCTCATAGTGATGATGACCTTTCACCAACAAGACTCTATAGATCCTGAATCATAGTGATAGATGTCATCATTATGTTTATACCCTCACATAATTTTAGAGGGTGTAACCTCCTCACAAAGGCACCTTTTCTTTGGCTTAGATCCATCATAAGATGTTTTTGGTGCTTAGCCTTTTGTTACCCACTTATTTATCCTACCTTTCCCATCCATGTTTTCTCCTCCTAATGTATGTGGGATTATTATGGTGACTATTCACCAATCTATACCATGACACCTCACTATTACCAAACTATCAACCCAAACCTAACCATGTGGTATATCACATTGGGGCAACCCATCTGAACTTCACTTGTAGAACTACATTAGGCCCAAATTTATTTTGGATATTTTATCCATAGAACTATGTAGGTAGCATCCATTTGGCCTAGTGCATTTGGAGTTAGCTCAACCACCCCCTACCAACCCATCCTCACCCATTCACCTTTCTCCACCTTGACATTGGCCATTTTGACCCAAACTATTGCATATTTTTTTGATAACCTTGCCTTGGTCCTTTTGACCACACTGACCAGTATTTCCATGTTGAACATTTGAATTTTCACCACTTAGTGCATGACCAAACCATCTATGTTTTTTAAAGGAGTAATTCTAAATTTAGATACCTATAAAAACACTAACCTTGTCTATAAGACTAATAAGTGTACCCAACTATAGTTGTATTCATATGGTACATTGGTCACTTATCTCTTAGAATTTGACCCTTATTTTACCAACATTGGCAACTTTTGTTTATGTGTGATCTTGGATATCACACTTAGATGCATTTTGTGTGCCTATTTGTGTTTTAAATGCCTAACCCTTTTTTTGCACCAACCTTTTATCAAAATTATATCCAATTCTACTTTTCCTCATTGACTCTCAGTTTGAGGGGGAACACCTACACCATACTCAAGGCAACTTGACCTTTGACCAAGTGATCTATTTTGTTTTGTATCTTTTTAATTAAAAGTTATATAACAAAAAGGGGTAAAATGTAGACACTATAAAAACACACACTTGCAATTATAGATGTTTGAATGCCTTAGGCACACCCTAGGGCCCACCTAACCCTTCTTGACCCTTAAACCAACCCATCATAACTATTCCAAGTCACTATTTAAAATCACTATTCATTATCACTATTCATTGTGGGATCCACTATCACTGTTCATGGTGATATGGCATGATGACATGTCATGTGACATGGTGGGTGACTTAACAATGATATAGAAAGTGATATGGCAAGTGACATGGATTGTAAGTGAGGTGGCTTGAATTGGGACATCATACCCCACTTGGGACCCTCATTCAAGGTGCCTAATGACATCATTAAGCATCACAAGGGTCCCCATTTTGAAGTATGGTGAGTTTATCCATGAGGGGGCCATCATTCAACATCATCCTTTGTCTTCATGCATGAAAGAGGTACCAAATTATGTGGGGCACCTCTTTAATTACTTATCATAGAATATAAAAAAGGTAATGAAAAGTTTTTTAGACTCATTTGGGTCCATGTCCATGATCCCCACTCTATTTTGGACTATTTATTAAGGTGAGAGACAAACAAACCAAGTGGGATACCTATTATCTAAGTGGGAATATCACCCCCTTTTCTTTTATGACCAGTTATGATCTCACTTGGAAAATGGCACCACATTTTGTGGGGCACCTCCATAAGTACTTAGCATAAAATATAAAAAGGTGATGAAAAGTGTTTTGGACTCATTTGGGTCCATGTGCATGATCCCTAATTTATTTTAGACTCTTTATCAAGGTGGGAGATAAACCATCCAAGTGGGATACCTATTAGCTAAGTGGGAGTCTTACCCCCTTGCCTTTCATGACCATTTATGAGCCCACTTGGAAAATCACACCATATTTCACTATTCCTCTCCTTTGTCATGTTTCCCAACATAAAATGCTATAAATATGGCCCTCCCCCTTCACACATGGGTTAAGTTGATTTTTGGTTAAGGAATTCATCTTACAGGTTGTATAATTTTGAAAGAGGCCACTCATATTATATAAGAATATCATGAAGCAATGAAACTATGTCGAAATCATCACAAAGCATCAACAAAAACATTAACTTCATCAACATCTTCAAGACACTTCTTGAGGTAATATTTATTTTTATTATCTCATTTAAATTTATTTCTTTCCCTATGGCATTCTATTCTCTTTTCCTCTTAATCTCTTTGACTCCCTTAACCATTTTCCTTTGTCCCTTTATCCCTTTACTCTCTTTGTCATCTTCATCTCAATCCTTTTTACCCCTTTCCCTTATTACCCTCTTAACCATTTATCCCCTTCACCTTGTTACCTTCTTAACCACTTATCTCTTTGGATTATTACCATCTTCCCTTTGTATTCTTACCATAATTTTCCCCTTACCCATTTAATAATTTTACCATATACCACCCCCAACCAAACTATCCTTTGGACCCTTGTCAAATTACCAAACCAAAACCACAACCTTACTTTTGACTAAATTTTCAGCATTAGTTACTTTTATTTAGTCATTGTTTTAGCAAAGAATTTAACTTCTTTGTTTTAATTTTAGTTATTTTATATTATTTAATATTTTTAGTTTTAATTTTCTATTATTTAATTCTAGTTATTTCATTTTTATTTATAAGCTTAAGTGTTTAAAGTAGGTGGATTGGTAGCCTCCTAAAAAGCTTTCGCTTCTAGGATCGAGATCACGCTAGGCGATCCACCCATCTACTTGTATAAAAAACAAGTG
Source organism: Torreya grandis (assembly GCA_037957365.1). Taxonomy (NCBI): domain Eukaryota; kingdom Viridiplantae; phylum Streptophyta; class Pinopsida; order Cupressales; family Taxaceae; genus Torreya; species Torreya grandis. The sequence goes on from JARHVA010000864.1 coordinate 2,768,401, forward strand.
TGTTTAAGTGTTTTCTTATTTGTAGGTATTCTTAACTAAAAAATGAAGAGTTATCACAAAGTCTAGACTTTAGAAAGTGCATGAAACCAGGTATTCTTCTATAAACCCGTTAACTAGTTTCTTTCTTTTTAAAACTAAGAAAAGCCAAAAATAAAAAAATAGGTAGAAAAAACATGAACATTAAAAACAATAAATAAATCAACCATTTTTATACCACATTTATAAATAAAAATGAGGAAGCATGTACTCATTCGATTTTAGCATAAGCATCATCAGCATAACCATAAATAACATAAGCATCATCATTAACATATCTAAAATACATCACATGCCTAGCTAGGTGAGTCTACATTAGTATCCAATATACATAATATAAGAATAATCACATCCATAATCAGATATCATGATGACCATAATCAACATAACATCATATCATAAACATCATCTCATCAAAGCAAAACATAGACCATGAGAAATAAACAAGGATCATATATATAAATCATGAGTCTAGCATCATGATGTATACAACAAATATACATGTCTCTCTCTCAAAATGTACATCTCATCACATCAGATCATAGGTTGGTATAAAAATGATACACAACAAAATATAATATATCATAAACCATATCTTGGTTATGCCCCTAAGGAACCACTATCTCTTGGTGCACTATTATCTCTTAGTACTTGTCCCCTTGAAATACCTATTGGTCCACCTATGAAAGCAACCCACTGACCTGGTGTCACCATGCTAGCACCACCTACCAAACTAGCTTTGTACTTACCCCATCAAGGCTCATCAATACAATGCCTTAGGACTATAGCCCTATAGTAGCACAACTCCTCTAATATGGGTAGATAACATGCCATAGGGATAGTGACTAGTGGTCCTATAGGTGTTTTAACTTCTCCTCCTATCTATCTTAAGGAGTCCCTCTCCTAGGTAACCAAGGCTAGTGAATCTCTAGCTTGGTCCCTATCCCATGTAAGTGTAGCCACCTAACTCTATAAAGCTTCCACCTAACTCTTTAATGTTTTCACCTATGCCTATATAATGACTAGAATCATTTTTGCCTATACATCTTAGGCACCCCCCTGAACTTGTGTCCCCTATCATCCACTCCTAACTAGGTCTACATCCATTTTCTTCCTACCACAATCATTTCCACCAAAATCTATTGATGTATATGGAGCTTGGTACTATGTAGGGTAACCATCTAGAAAACTTGCATCGATTATTGATGGCCTTGTTGGTAACTTGTCATGATCCAACAAAGTCTACACTCGATATGGCTCAGGTAGAAGGATCTCTATGTCCTACCTATACCTAAGGAATGGGCCCATGATACTCTAACTAGGTTGAACTATCTCTGAACCCTATTGAATGGGAGGAGCTCTACCTCCCCATCCCTCCTACTGAAGATCCACTTGTAACTCTATAGGGATAAAGTCTACCACTTATGTCTAGCCCACTCTGGAAACCTAACATATGTCCTCTAAGTAAAATTTCCAATCACTAATTCATCTAGTACACCCCTAAACCAATCTACATCATGAGCTCTTCCTCTTAAACTTGAGGTGGCAAAGTCATCTCTCCACCTCATGAAACTAACCAATAACTCTATCTAAACAAACCCAAACCATGATAGCCCCATCAACCTTAGCACTCACATGTGATCATAGGCCCAATAGTGTAGGACAAGCTTGACAATAATACCATACCTCCTATAAGCTTTATATCCCCATAGCTCCCTGCATATCTAAATTAGTAACATGGGTACCCATCCAAACACTATATATCTAAAAACATCTCAACCAAAACCCCTGATAGTAGATAAGGAAACCTCTTGTTGCTTGAATTTGGAAGGGCAAAGAATGACATAGCCATCATCATCATGGTCATTAGTTTCCTCTTACCCTTTACCCTCTGATAGAGCATAGAGTAATTATAAACCCTAGCATACCACCTAATAAAATCATGGTTGTCTCCATATATTAACTCCAGGCACTTTTCCCACTCCTCCTACTCCTCTCACTCAATGTGATATATTGGATTACCTTGATGGGGTATCTAAATTATCTTATACATATCTTCTAAAAAAATATTCATCTCCCCAGTGGGTAGTAAGAAGGTATTCATAGATGGATCCCATCTCTCGATGAGGGTTACAATCATCACCACATGTCACAATATGTGTTGGTAATGTCATGTCATTTTGAGCCTAACCTCTTCCATATGCACCCAATCCATTGGGGTCATCTCCTAGTAGATCTTTATGAATATGTGAGGTAATTGATCCTACATCTAGATCTGCTCCCATTCCTATAATGGTTGATAGCCAAAAAAATTAATTTTATATACTATTTCTACCTATGAACTCTACCTATTATACCTACCTCACCCTCTATCTAACTCACAACCATCTAACCTATCCTATCTCAAAACCTACACATTCACCCTCTTTGCCTAGTACACCTAGCCCCACTCTTAACAATCATCTATAAACCATCAATAATTAACCCCTACCCTTAAAATGTTAATCTAAATCCTCAATAACTAACCAAAACATTTAGACTATCAAAATCTAAACTTTAAAATTATTCAAAATATCCAAATCTTCAACTTTACAATCTTTAACTTTTTAAAACTAACCCCCACCCTAGATGACCGTTGATGGTCATGATAACCACTAATAGTTAGGTGACTAATCATGATGATCATTGGCCATTAATAGTTAGGTATGACCACCAACAATCACTATGCATGACTATCGGCAAGATACCCAAACCATCCCCCACAAAACTCTCACCCACATCCCAACCAATAGCTACAGTACCTTACCCTAACTACCCTACCTTGACCAATTTTATAATTCACCCAAAAATTTCACCAAAACTACTCATTATCCTAACACCCTAAGTCAATTGAAATAATGACTACACATAATCAAACCATACCATATAAATAACAAACCACAATGCAATACAAATTCACATCTAATCTATCAATTACATGTAACCCCTACCTCATTCCTCAACCATCATTAAGGAGGAATCTATGGACCTACTACCCATCCTAATTTGCATCCATGCTACATCTTGGCTTGGTTCACTTGATCAATCCACTCAACAAATCACCCATTAGCCATCACCATCAATTTTGCCCAAAAATGACAAAAGCCAAATCTCACAAATCAACAATAGTAAATGAGTCCAAAAGACTCACTATTTTGCTTTTGTACTCTAACCTTTTAGGGTTTACACCTTGATCATCGATAGTTAGGGTGACCATCGATAATCTCTTCTAAGCCCCATAACCATTAATAGTTAGGGTGACTATTGACTGTCACTATTAAGCCCCTTGACCATCGATGGTTAAGTTGTGGACTTTTCTCCTTTTTGCCTCAAATAAGCAATTTTTTAGCAAAAACCCACCCCTGGAGACTACCTTCTCTACCCACTTTAGCCACCTCATCACTTTTCCATTTATCCATTTTTTCCTAATTAGCATGCATTTTATGACAACTTTTTCCTAGTCTCTTTAACCGCTATGAAAATATTTGACATGTTGACCGCTTTTTTAACTTATGCCTCCACACACATACGAGACCACCTTAGTGTCTTCTTGAGATAAATTCCTACATCAGATACCCATGACTTCACCTAACCTATTTTTTATTTTCCTAAGGATAACTTCTTACCTTAGATACCCATGGAAACATTGACATTACCTAGAAGACTTGCATTTATGAGTGTTCCTAACCACTATACCTAAATGCATTCATGCAGTCTACTTGTCACTTATCCTTTTAGCACTAACCTTTATTTTTACCAACTATGGCAACCTAGTCTATGCATAATCTTAACTAATGCACCCTTTGTCACACTTCATGCACACATTTGTGCTTCAAGTGCCCAACTTATCACCCACCTTCATGATGTCCACCCTCATCATCACATTCATCTACCTTATCAAACTTGCACCCAATTCCATTTTACCTCATCTACTCCCAGTTTGAGGGGGAACACCTCTTCCCATACTCAAGGCAACCTGACCTTCAACCTACAATCCATTTTTATTTTACATCTTATTGATAAAAAATGCATAAAAAAGGGGGAACTTATAGACACCAAAAATTTGCACATGATGGTTCTAAATGTTGCTATTACCTTAGACCACCTCATGACCCCCTTAAGCCCAAACTTGACCTTTTTAACCCCTAACTAAACTTAAACCACATAACCTGAGCTAGTTAACCTTCTAGCTAAAACCTACCTTTTAACTAACCCTACCATTAACCCTTAACTGTCGATGGTCACCCTAACCATCAATGATCAGGTTTCACCACCTAAACCAAATTAACTCACCCTTCACTCTGAATTGATTTTTTATAATTAGAATATCTAATTTTTGTGTAAGCCTATACATAATAAAGTTAAAATTAGACAGCAAGTTGGAATCTTTGTTAACATCTTATTGCACCTCTCTTTCCTTACCTATAAGAAGAGAGGAATAGGAGGTGAAATGTATTGATCCATAATGATCAAGATATTTTGTAGCTAGATCTTATTTAGTAGGTGTTATTCAAGCAATCCAACAATCCAACCATCATGTAAGGGAGCTAACTTACAACTAACCTTTAGTCAATAACCAAGTATCATTACTCTACCAAAATCATGCTAGACTTTATCAATGAGCCAACCACCTCAACCATTCATCCAACTAGCCTTCCACAAGCTAAGTATTTAATTTTCATTATTCAATTACTTTGTTTTATTTTGAAATTAGCTCAACATAAACCCATATTCTATAATTACTTTCTCTGATCCCATCAATGTGATCTTTATCAATCTAAACCTGACACATACTAACCATCAATGGTCATCTTGAATACTAATAGTCTATCCAACCATCGATGGTTACCCCAACCACTGACAATCACCCTAACCACTGATGATCACACCAACCACTGATGGTCATTATGGTAGAAAATAAAATCAAGCTATTTTTACCCACTTACCTTCAACTAAATATCACTTTATTTTCATCTACTTATTCACAGATCCCCAACCTATTTTTTGAAGCACACTTGTCCCATTTAGCATTAGTATTGGCCCACTTATTGCTATATTAGTTTATTTATTTATCAAAAATTTCTTATATTCAATTTTAGTAGTTTTTGATAATTAATGCAAGTACTTTACCTTTTTTTTATAAACTTAATTATTTAAAACATTGGATTGAGAACCCTTAAAGAATCTCTTGCTTGTAGGATCTAACTAGCATTAGGCAATCCACCTAACTATCTATATAACCAACCATTTGATTTAGTTTTATATTATATATAGATCATCCTCCCAAGCCAAAGAGGATCTATTCATAATCATCTAATTAAACACACACATAATCAAACATGTTTTTCAACCATACCTATATTTAGTTTATTCTTGTTCCTTTCTTGAAACATAAGCTAACATTCACTAAAACATTCAGAGCTTATTTTACTCTAGTTCTGTCTACCCAAAGAACATATTTAAGTAATTTATGCCATGTTCTTAGTTATTGGGCTACATAATTTTTGATATATTTCATCAAGTTCTTATTAGTTGACTCTAAAACTCCATTACCTTGAGGGTAATGATTTGATGAAAAGTTAAGAATTATGTTATTATCATAGTCGTGCTCAGTCATTTATATAGATATATAGGTCAATCTATTATCATAAACTAATGATACTTGTATCCAAAATCTAGTACAAATATTCTCTTCTAAGAACTTGATTACATCTTTAGTTCTAGATTATTTAGTTGTTATTGCCTTTTTCCACCTGGTGCAATCATAAGTAGCAGTAAGAACATATTTGTGTCCATATAAATAATTAGATCTAATTATCCCTACAAAGTCTAAACCCCATTGATCAAAAGGTTTGTCAATTAAAATTGACTTTAATGGTAGAGCTGCTTTGGTTCCTTCATGTTAAAAATCTGACATTGATGGCATTGTCTAACATGTTTATGTGCATCCTTCAAGATGATGGGCCAATAATATCCTACCCTTAGGATTTTATTAGCTATTTTTTTCTAGATGGGTGTCCACTCCCAAGTTTCTCATGAAAATTACTCAAGATCTCAGTTGCTTCTTCCTTTGAAATACATCTTAAGTATATTCCTTCATAATTCTTCCTATATAGTACCCCATCCTTTATCAAGAAATGAGTTTCTTTGAGCCTCAAAGATATTCTCTACTCTCTACTCATACCTATAGGACAAGAACCATTTATTAGTAAATGAAAAATTTCATCATATCAATCATTTGGTTGGAATTGTTGTTGATCAACTTGCATAACATTCACTTTAGGATTAATATTAGCAATCATTTGAATTAATCTTTGACATCTCACTAATTTGGTAGTTTTCATTTCAAGATCAAACTCTTGGAGTATAAACATCCACTTACCTCTTCTTTCTCCCAATTCACATTGATTAAGCATAAGTTTAGTGATAGGGTCTGGCAATATTGCATGCACTTTATTCCTAAGAATATAGTGTCTAAAATTTTTAACCACCTTAACTAACGAAAATGCTTATTTATCAATTAGAGAATAATTTAACTCAACATTAGTAAAATTAGTGCTCATAAATGCAATTGAATGATCACATTTATCTATTTTTTGAGTTAAAATAGTAGCTATGGTATGTTCAAAAGCAAAAGAATAAAGATAAAAATCTTTTATGAAATTATGACTTATGAACATAGGTGCTTGTCCTATTACTTCTTTAATATCCTTGAAGGATTTCTTTGTCTCTTCATTCCATATGACCTTTGCATCCTTCTTTAGCATGTCATTTAATGGCTTCATAGTTTTTGAAAAACCAAAAATGGATTTTCTTACAAAATTGGTTTTCCCAAAGAAAGGCTTTAATTCTTTTCTACTGTTAGGGGGCTTTATTTTGGATATGACATTAACTATATCAGGGTCTATAAAAATCCCATCTTTGGTTATAACATGTCCTAGTAATTTTCCTTCAATTACACAAAAATGATTTTCTTATGATTAAGGGAAATTCCATACCTTCTACAATGTTCAAATACCTATTTTAAATACATTATATGATCTTCTCTATTTTTGGAAAACACAATCAGATCATCCATATATATAATGATGCATTTACCTAAGAGGCCTTGAAAAGCATGGTCCATAGCTCTTTGAAATGTATTCCCTAAATTGATGAGTCTAAAAGGCATAATTTTATAATCAAAAGTGCCCCACTTTGTTGTAAATGCAGTCTTCATTCTATCCTCCTTGTTAACAAGTACTTGATTATAACCTAAAAAACCATCTAAGAAAGACATCATGATAGAACCACTAATAGTTTGAATCACTTGGTCAAGAGATGGTAAAGGATAATTATCATTTTTAGAAGATCTATTCAAATTTTTTAACTCTATGTATAATATAATCTCTCCATTTTTCTTTCTAATTGGTACCAAATCAGCTACCCAGGTAGAATGTCTAATTGGAAAAACTATTTTTGAATCTAATATCTTCTTAACCTCTTTATAAATTAATGGCTCTAAAATATGATTGATGGTCTCTTCTTTTTTTTGAAAGGTTTACAAGCTTCTTTTAAATGGTATGGGTAATAACTCTAGGATCAAAGATCTTCAAGTCTTCATAGGACCATGTTATAACATCTTTGTAGTTGGTTATCAACTCTTTAGGCTTTCTATAATCTATATTTGTACAAGCTGTACCAATGTTTACTAGTTGAGGTTGACCTTGAGTTCCTATGTCAACTATATTATAATCTTTACCATTCACCTTGGGAACTTTAATAAATTTATATAGCTTGTCTTGATCAAACAATATTTCTAAGGCAATCATGCCTTTGGGAATCTTGTTGTCATTCAATTTTATCACCTTGTCATTAATTTTATCTTCAACAAGAGAATTCTCATTAACCTCATGAATGATATGAGACTCAAATATTCCTGAGTTATTCATGAAGTCTATGATTTATTGATCATCATTAAATACTTGAAAATGATTGACATTGTTAGGAACTAAGGGATATGGGACTAATTCAATGCTAATTCTTTAGGAGTCTTGGTTTGGCATAAGGTTGGTTGTAGCTAAAGCTAGTTCATCAGTAGATTGGTTCTCTTCTCTAGGGTTGAAACAATGTTGAATGCATCAAAATATTCTATCAAGTCTCATATTATAAACTTGTATTTCTTAAGATATGATAATTTGCATTGGTACTTACTTCTAACCTGATTGACTACTAGTTCAGAGTCACCATACACTAGTAGATATTTTACTTTATGTTTAATAGAAAATTGTAATCCTAAAATTAATGCTTCATACTCTACCAAATTATTGGTGTAAGGAAACTAAAGTTTGTAAGAAGAAACATATTCCTTCCCAATAGAATTGATTAAGACATTTCCTACTCCAAATATAGATTTGTATCTAACACCATCAACATATAATTTCTAATGTCTAGGCATAGCATGCGAGTATTTAGAGTTACATACTTGAGAAGTATCAAGAGTGTAGACTTATAAATAATAATTAACCATGTTAACCTTTTCATTAAAAACATTATATTTAGTAATCATGTGCTTCATCTTTGGTCCCCTTTCAATTCAAATTTGATTGGGAACTCCCCTCTATGGTAGCCACATGTGAGATTAGTCATTTGACATGTATCCATTTAAATCTTTGGTCCAATTTATATTTAGTAGCATCCCATAAGCATCTAGAATGTATACCACTTGAATATCTATGAATTTTTGTATCCTTAGATTTGAAGTAAGTTGCATATGCACATTCAATAATTCACCAACTAAATTAACTCTAGATTTGTCTAATTGAGTAACTACTCTATCATACTTAATTATAATTAAATTAAGCTTTTCAAAAATACCTTTTGGCATGATATTTGTAGAAGAACCTAAATCTAACAAATAATTATGCAAGCTTTTACAAAAAATTCTAATTGTTAGTAAGAAGGCTGGAACCTCTACTTTGTTCTTGTACATCACTACATTTGCATTCACAAATTTTTGTGATTTACTAGATTTTTTGGATAAAAATTCAAGAAACAAGTCTATTTGTTCAGTAATTTGAGTCCACTCATGTAAAGTGACATTAGGTTTAATCTTTTTCATATCCTCAACTATATTATATCCACTTCTAGTAGAAGAACTAGATGAATCAACATTATTTATAGAGTTACTTCCCTTTGGAGGATTTGGATTATTATCTACTATGGGCTCAAGAGGAGTTATTATGTAGACTAATTACCTAGTGATTGCCAAAATCACCAGTTTGATTAAACATTAATTATCAACCTTGGGTGCATAAGCTTTTCAAAAGTGTTATCACTATATATGCATTACTGATTCAAAAATCAACTTGCTTTTTCAGTTTTAGTACAATGAATTTATGCTAAATTTACCATATATATATAATATGAAAATGTTGTGATAGAACTATAGAACTATTCCACACTTATGTATCATACTTATATAATCAAAATTAACAGTAAAATCAACTTACAAAACACTAATAATTAAAGAGGGTCATGATCTTCATAGTAGCTCATTCCGAGGGGGGCCTTCCTCATTCAGAATTGAGATCAAATCCCTCTCCAAGAGAATTCACAAAGTTCTTATAAATTTAACTTTCTCATTGCTCAATTCTGAATACAAAGGCTATAGTTCAAAAAAATTTGCTATTATTTCCTTAAAATTATCTAACTCCTAGTCTGATCTAGGTTCTACCTTTAAATACAAAAGGTAGTTTATTAACTCTTTACAAAAAACATCAAACTGGGAAAAAACACATATACTTAGAAACTATGCTAGTCAACCTTCAAGTAGTTAGTAATCAAAGTTACTTGTTTTTAGGTTTGAATAGGTTAGAGATAAAGCATACTATTTTGTTGTTTTATTTCCTTTTGATTTTCTTATTATCCTTGTCTTTACCATCTTTGGTAGTACATCTAATGTCTCTTTGCATGTGAGGAATCCATACACCAACTATGATTCTCCCTATTCATTCATTTGGTTTCTCAAGATAGCTAGATGTGTTTACAAGATCTCTTCAACAATGACTCTGCTTTACATAGTGGTTGTAGGCACTCTACAATAGCTACATGCAACCTATAGGTGAAACCTTTAGTTACTATGGGAATTTTATAGTGGCTACAAGTAACTTGTAGCTGAAGCCTAAAATTATTATGGGTACTTTGCAATGGCTATTAGAAACCTATAAGTGAAGCCTACAGTTGCTACGGGCACTTTATAGTGGCTACAAGCAACCTGTAGGTGAATCCTACAATTACTATGGGCAGCCTATAGTAGCTATGGATTAGTAAGATTCTATAGCTTTACATGACCCTTCAAATGCTTATTAGATAAAGTCACATCAATATAATTCAATCAAGGAAAAGCATTAATAATTCATAATATAACACACACACACACACACACACACACACACACACACACACACACACACACACACACAGATTAATGAACATACAAAATCATAAATTCATTCATTTATTTGCATTAGTGATAGATAGTTATGAGATTTACATAGAAAAAGACATAGACTAAGCATGGATGAGGCTATAAAAGTAAGCAATTAGTGGCATCATCACTCCCCCTACTTAGCCTCTTGGTCAACCTCGATAATCTTTGGTTTCATTCTAAAACTATTTTTTTTTCTAAAGTCTAGGAGTTTAGGATAGCCTGACCCTTTCAAGATATAGAAACCTTTAGCATTCTCAATGTGTTTTCATCTTTTCTTCTCTACCTCTTTATTAGCTAGAACATTTTCTTCCCAGTCAAGAATTGGGAACCAAAATATAGGGGTTGAAACATCAATCCCAACCATTATACTCTCCATTTCATGATAAGTTCAATATAAAAGTATACTCTATGGATGGCCTCCCTAAGGTTTTGAGGGGAGTATGGTTCCTTATTTTTCAAGGCATCTAAGAGTTCTTCCCATCTATGAGATCATGCAACAAATTTTTTTCTTTTATCTCCTTCCATAAGACTCAAATAATGGTTCTAGACTTCCACATATTTTCTAACAACCCATTCTTGTGGAGAATTTATGTTCATAAATGAGATCCATTCTTCTACTACAACATCTAAATCTTTGGATTCACTCCTAATCATTAGGGTGGCTTCTTTCTCATTTTCTTGATATTCTTCCATTTATTTTCTTCTTTCAATTTCATTCAAAACATATGAAAAAATGTATTTAATAGGACATCCCTTAAATAGATGTTGGGATTCCATTCTATATCACTAGGAATAACATTTTCGTTAATGTAGAATTCACTTAGCTAGACTTGAAGATTAGGTTCAAAATGTCTATACTCATTAAAGAAAGATCTTGGGTCATATACCATATAATATTGATCATTATAAATCCTATCATACCTAAATTTCAACCATTTTTCTTCCAAGTATATACCATACACTCTAGAAGGGGGTCTACACTCCATTACTAGCTCAGTAGTTTCATGTAATTTGCCAATCTTTTCCTTTAGATATCTGATCCAATTTTCAATAAATTCTAATTTTTATTGTAATTCATCATGTTGTTCTTTTGATTCAACATATCCCTTAAATATATACACCAATTCTTTGTGGTAGGCTTCATTATTACTAATTTTTTTCTTCAAGAAAAGCAAAAGATCATCAGTCTCTATTGGAGTGGTGGTTGAGAAATCTAAATCAATAACTTCTTCTATAGTGGGTGTTGGTGTAGTGGGCAATAGATAAGGGAATCCCTGATAGAAGGGTACCAAAGCTAGAGCATACTCTACTATAGGGGCTTATATGGCCAAGGTGGATGAGGATTTGTAAGTTCCTTCACTTTTTTCTCTTTGTCCCTAGAGGGTTCTGCAAACTCTACTGCTCCCAGAAGAATTTCAATTCCTTGTTTTCCTTTCAGTTATATTATCTCATTTTTGAGTCTATATATTTCCTCCATAGCTTGTTTCAATGTTTGGAACTCCTGATCATGAGAAAAATTTATCATTCTCTTCATTTTTTCATAACCTCTTCTTTAACCAATTCTTGTTCTTCTACATCCTACTCTATCTCTCTTAATTCTTCCACTATGTATCCAATGTTTTTGAGGAGATCAATATCCTCCTCAATGAATATATATGAGAGAGGTGACCATTATTCTTCTTACACCTTAGTATATCCTTCATTAGTAGACCATTATTCTATTTCAAATCCATCAAGAGTTTTCTTAATCTTAGGCTCTTTCCTTGATTCTTCATCATCACTGATGGATATGGTTAAGGAGGCTGTAGTGGTCTTTTGTTTATTCATCCTTTGAGATTTCCTAAGAGGAGGTCTCCTTCTTGACACTATGGGTTTCTTCCCCTTGGTTTCCATTTTCCTTGTAGGAGGGGTAACTGATAAAGTTTGTGTTTCTTATGCATTAGTTTATTGGGGAACTTCTTCATGTCTAGTAGGAGATAGTGTGGAGGAATCAACCTAAGGTGAGGACATAATGGGAGAAGGGACATGTTATTATGAGCTTTCCTCCTCTATATTAGATGGAGATAATACCAATCTTCTCCTCTTCTTCTTTCCCATAGCAGTCTCACATGGACCTTCATCAACTACAGGATGACTAGTAGCACTAATGCCCTCAATATCTTCCTAAATAGTTTATTGGGGCTGATCCTCAGGGGATTCCCTCTCATCAGTGCCTTCTTGTTGAGGTGCAATATTTTTTAGGGACAAAAATTACTCCCAAGTGAGGTCAAGTCTGACAGAAGCTATTACTTGTTTAATTATGAGTCATATGAGGTAGTGGTGAGATAGGGTTATTTCAGTGCCCTTCTAATATTAATTGGACATTATTTTCAAGATATTCCATAAGAAATTGGGAACATTAATGACTTTATTATATCTTAAATGATTTAAAAATTTGAACTAGAGAGTGTAAATGATGGAATACCTCTCCTTATAAGTCATGTACCTAATAATATATGATGTTATCTCTCTCCATTATATAGTTAAACTAAGTCTTTTCACAACTCCTTTATTTAATACCAATCTTTCATTTTCTAATAGAATTGCTTCTTGGCCTCTTGGCCATTGGGTATATTTTGCCAATTTTCCACCATGCTTGGTAGCCCAGTTGATTGGCTCACCAAAGTCCAAGTAAAAAGAAATGTGATGCTACATACAGTGTATTGGTTTCCATCAAAATGACCTACAAATGTCATGACAAAATGATCTAAAAAATGGTGCAACCATTCAAAATAGGTAGTCTAACTAGCTCTGTGGAAGACATCCCAACTAGCTTCGTCTCCTTGTAAGTGCATATGGTTTGAGGGATCTCTCCACATGAATGACCCTCCCATTTTAACTTCTCTATCAATCCTTCAACCAATATTCAATTTCACACTCTTTGGACTTATATAAATCTACATAAATTAGGTTTGGTCTAAAATAGTAAATATGGGGTTTGTAGGTTCCAAGGTTTGGTTCACAAATAATGAATGTGAAGTTTCAGGTTATAGGGTATGGATCAATAATGGTGGATGTGAGGTTATAAGTTAAAAATTATGGTGTTTCAAGGGTTCTCATGTCATGTGAGGTTTAACCCATAATATTTTCCCCCAACTTGAGCTATCACATGTCCTTAGGTGACGTGGATGGAATAGGAAGTATGGGATAAGATGGGTCATTATGAGGAACAAAAGTGTAGGTTTAGTAGTGATGTGATAAAATGTTGAATGAATGATTAAATTCATAATTATATATGCTTTATTAATACCATGCATTCTATATTAGAATAATGAATGACATTTTCAATGATGAAAGATACAACATACCTTTTAATAATGGTATTTTGGATGTGATGCTTGGGAAGTCACATGTGTGTTGGCATGAAAATATTTATATGTGAATGATTAATGGGCACAGTGATTTGGTTAGAATTTAGAACTAGAGTGAAGTGGACCCTTTAAGAATTGATTGGGAGATCACCGATGGTTAGGCATTGATGATGGCTATAGCTCATGTGCATGTGATGTAGGACAGTCTACATGGAACAAGTGTCTAAGAGTTGAAGGATAAATGATTATTGTCATACCCTAAGGTGGAAATTGAAAATATGAGTGATCCAAGTTATGGATTTGAAGATCTTAAGCAAATAGCTGAGGGCATTACTACCTAGTGACCATCTAGATGAATTGGCTAATAGGAGTTTGGATGTTGCTTATGCTTTGGAGGTGTTGTAGCTAGGGCTTGGTTGTAGTAATCAATAGGGTCTTCAACATGGAACTGGTATGCTAAATAAATTTGATATCTCACTGGTCAAAATAATAAAATGATCTTCATAAAATTATCAAAACTAAAAATGAATCATTAGTGTCCCTATAGGCAAAAATTTTGGTCTACAACATTTACACATGAAAAGGGAAGTTGTATGCTTTGTTGTGGCTCTAAAGCTTGGTATTTAGGGTAGTCTTAGGAAATATATATGACATTTTATACCCTAATATTCCTTTAATATTCCACAAGGTTATCTAATGACTTTAATACAATGCCCAAAAGCTAATAGCCAAACCATTAGTGAGAGCTATAAGAGGATCTATCTTGTATTCTCTATAGAAAGGTGAGAATAGGCATGAGAGGATACCTAAAACATCTATAGAAGTGCTTGTAGCAAGCTTCAAAGTGATGGAAAACTATTTATAAGGTGCCCATAGAAGTTTCAAAAATTCTTGTAGTAGCTTCAAAAAACCTACATGAATAGTTAGGATTTGAGGGATTGCCTTCTCTTTGCTCCCTTCTTCACATTCCCTTATTTATTTATTCATTTTTGTTTTTACCCCTAAATAGCTAGCAAGTTATCTTTCTACTTAGTCCCTTTTTACAAATATGGGTAGCTAATAGGTTGGTTTTCTACCTATAAGCTACCAATAATGCCCAAAAATGGGTTTTCATTGTTGGATTATTTTTGGACTCTAATTACTATTTGCAATAAAATGTTTATTCAGGGTCCTGGCCAAGTTACCTAAAAATGTGACTTGTCAAGGACTAGTGGAAGGTCTCATTCATCATGCCAAATGAGTTTAAGGATGTCCTCCTCTCCTTCTTCAATTGAGTGTGGATTGGTGCTCTCATTATTTGGTGGGGTAACCTACCTATCTAAGACATCATTGTATCCATCTTGTAACTACTAGTATATGTGACTGGTAAATTCTTTTTGAGTAAGTGGTTTTTTATACAAATTGAGTTTGTGGTCATTGACCAGTAAATGAAATATCACTAGATCAATGGTTTGGATTTGAACTACTACATTGTCAAAAACATGCTCAATCTTAAAAGGACCAAGCCATCTGGTCTAGAGTTTACCCTTGTGGTCCTTATATTTAGATTTAAAAAGAATGGCCTGATCTCTAGTATGGAATTACTTGGTCTTAATGTACCTATCATTCCATCCAATCTATTTCTATTTTACAATTTTTATGTTCTATAATTCCTGTTGTCTATATTCATCTAAGGTATTCAACTATAGAAGCATTTATTTCTGGGCTTTAGATATATCCATCCCAAGTTCTAGTGTTATTCGTAAAGTCTTATGCTCAAACTCAATGGGCAAGATAGGTTTATTTCCATAGACCAAATAATATGGAGTGAAGCTTGTAGTGGTCTTCCACATGATTCTGTAAGCCCACACATATTTAGAAAGCCTAGCCTCCCAATTCTTACAAGATATACTAATAGTCTTTGTTAGAATATTTTCTAACTCCTTGTTGGTGACTTCCACTTGTCTATTAGACTGTGGATGATATGGAGTTGATTTTTTTATGCCTAATCTCATATTACTAGACTAAGGTAGTAATTAAATTAGCAATGAATTGGGGTCCCTGATCAATCACTATTTCATATGGCATAGTATATCGAGTAAATATTTCTTCATAGAAGAAATTTACCACCTTCTCATCTTAGCATGTGTAAGAGCCTTAACTTCCACCCATTTAGTGACATAGTCTGTATAGAGAAATATGTACTTTGTGTTGTTGAATTTTGGATCAAAAGGTCCTATAAAGTCTAGGCCACACTTTTAAAATGGTTTAAGAACCATCTGAGGCTACAAATGCATTTCATCTGAACATGTGGGTCTCCCCATATGTTGACATTTATCACAATGTGTAGTATATCTTATTGTGTCTTTATGGAGTGAGGACAAATAGTATCTTTAATTAAATTTTTTGATTATTGTACACTTGGATACAAAGTGTCATCCATAAGGTTCATCATGGTATTCTTTGAGGATATTTGGAACTTCATCTTCTCTGAGACATATTCTGATGATAGAGTCAGGCCCAGTATAGAAAAGGAATCTAGACAACCATGAATATCTAACACTTTTTTGAATCAATGATCTCCTTTGTTTGGGGAGGAAGTGTTGTGGAAGTAACCCTATTACAAGTTATTTAACAATATCATCATACTAGGGTGTGGTAAGGGAGAGAGAGAATAGGTTCTCATCTGGAAATGAGTCATCCACTATGGTATCCTCTTTAAAGGTTTGTAGGCATGATAAAAAGTTAGCCACTACATTTTCCTTGCTAGTCTTATCTACAATGGTAATATAAAATTATTGTAATAAGATCAACTATCTTATCACTCTGGCTAGAATAGCTAGTTTATTCATAAGGTACCAAATAGCTACATGGTTTGTATGAACAAAGACCTGATGCGCTATGATGTAGTAATGGAACTTGTTGATAGCATAGACTACTGCCAAGAACTCTTTTTTAGTAACTATGTAATTTAATTCTATTGCCTATAGATTTTTGCTATAAAATAGATGGCATAATTGAGTGCTTCCTATTTTGGCCAAGCAAAGCTCTGAAGGTAGTATCTGAAGCATCTATGTCAATGTGGAAGGGAAGCTTCTAATCAAGACCATGCATAATAATGGTGGTGGTCAATAATTCTTTCAATTATTTGAAGGCTATATCACAAGTAGGAGTCTAGAGAAATTAAACATCTTTAGCTAGAAGGGTGAACAATGGTGTTGTTACTTTATTGAAATTATTGATGAATCTCCTATAGTAACTAGCATGGCCTAAAAAACTCCTAACATCTTTCTACTTTTGAGGAATAGGTTGGTTTTTGATGATGCTCATTTTTGTAGGGTTAACATTAATTCCTATAGCAAATATGTGGTGGCCTAAGACAATACCTTCTATTATAAGCATGTATCAGTTCTTGTGGCTAAGAGACAAATGGTTTTCTTGATAGTATTTTAGAACTTTTTCCAAGTTTTTGAGGCATTCATCAAATGTCTCTCCATAGATAGTGAAGTCATTCATATAGATTTCTACACATTCATTAACCATATCTACAAAGATACTTAGGGCAACCCTCTAGAGTGTGGCCATATCATTACATAGCCCAAAGGATAATACAACATAAACATAAGTACCCTAGGGATAAGTAAAGGTTGTCTTTTCCTAGTCCTTAAGAGTAATTCTAATCTAGTTATAACCATTGAAGCCATCTAGAAAGGCAAAATATTTCTTCCTTGCTAGTGTGTCTAACACTTAGTCAATGAAGGGTAGAGGAAAGTGATCTTTCTTGATTGCTATGTTGAGTTCCCTCTAATCAATGCATACACACCATTATCCATTTTTCATTGGTAATTACCAAAGGTGACACCCATTCACTATCATAAATAGGATATATAAATCCATTAGTCAAAAGTTTTTATAATTCTCATTTGATTATTTCTCAAAGAGCTAGATTCATCCTACATTATGGTTATCTAATTGGTTGGCACTCTTATTTGATGTAAATATGATTTGTGCATGTTTATGGGTTGATTACTTATATATCCTCATAATCCCATGTAAAAGCACATTGATTGGCATGTAACATGTTGACTAGGCATTTTTCCTCATTTAACTCCATCTTGTTATTAATAAGTAGTGTTTTCCATGGATAGATTTCAATTTAATATGAGAGTTATTTCATTATTTCCATATTGCTAATGGATATAATTTGTATATAGCTATTAGACAATCGTTGGTGGAATGTTTTCTGTATAGATGCATTAGAATTATCTAATTCCTAGAAGCTAGAAAATAAGCACTCAACACTTTACAAGTGGTTGAGATCTATAGAAGGAGTTTGGTAATTATGATAAAGAACATTGGAGAGAATGGTATCTTCCTCATGATCAACTAATGTGCATGAATGGTCTATGGTAAATACAGGAATCAAGGAAGCCTAATCTACCTCATCTTCTTCAGCCCATAATGTAGGCTTTGGTGTAAAAATTGGTTGTGCTTAGTGTGGTATATGTTGGATATCATCATGTTACCTATTTTATAGCTGATGAAGGTATCAACTGTGGCAAGCCAAGGTCATCTTAAGATAAGGGGGTATCCACCCAAATTAGACTTAGGCTATAACACAATGAAATTTGTAGGATACTCCCAAGAATATATAGTGATGATAAGATCTTGAATGATTCCATCTACTCTAAATATAGATATATTATCCATTTTTATTAGTGTAGATGTAGGATGAATATTATTTAGCTATAGTTTATGCATATTTTTATTTGTTATTACATTTATTATAGCCCCCAAGTTGATCAATGTGTTGGACAACTACTAGTCATGTATTTGGACTATTACTACTAGGCATCTAGGATTTGAATACTTCTTTGGTAGGGTGTTTCCCAACATGATTTATTCTAGTTGGCCAATCACATGCATATTATTGGGACCTTTTTTGTTCCTTCTTGGTTTCCATAGATAGAGGTCTTTAATAGTTTTGGAATCTATGGGTATATCTCTACTGGCTTGGAATAGAGGGATTTTGATGTAAAGGTTCTTAATTTATCCCATGAAATCAAACTTAGTTTCAATTAAATGGCATTGAAGGTTGAGACATTTTGAAAATGGGGGGTGGGGGCTATTTTAGCAACAACTTTATTTGTTTTTTTAGAGAGTTCTTGAGATGATGAAGGTGGGTTAGCATGTTCTTATAAGGTTTCATCATCTAATTCCCTTATTATGGGTGGTATTAGGGGTGGTATAACCTTCCCTAAATAGTGGTGAACTTCATTGATGTTCACTATGTATGCCAGGTACTGAACAAGCTCAGTATTAAATGTGGATTACACTAGATTATTTATAGGATTCTATACAGGCTAGGTAGGTAGCTGGTTAGGTTTGGGTGTAGCTTGTGTATTAGGCATAAGAGTAGTAGGTTTTTATTTTTATTCTAGAGGACATCCTCCTAGAGAGATACCCCATGGTTGGTTAGGTCTCCAGCACTATTTCCACTAGTTTGTGAAGGGTGGGCCTTGGGGTGATTGCTAAGCTTGCATCCAAGATCGAGATATATTTTTTGGAGGCTACTAAGAAGTGGTGGGATAGCTTTATTGAGGTGAATACTAGCTAGGATTATGAGGTGTAATGTTCATCCAAGGACTAGTCTAATTGGGAGTAACATTTACAAATTGTGAATTAAAAGAGGTAAATCTTTTAAAAAGTGGATTTTGTCCCATACCTTGATAATGTGGTCATTAAATCCATGGCTTTCTTTATGCAACATAGAAAACCTAGTCACTATATCCTCCTACAGTGTATAGCTCTACCATTTTGGTTCCTTAGCTATGATGTGAGCTACTTTAACCCAAACTCATGACATCTATCATTATCTTATTTCTTCTTATAGTCTGGATAGTAAATGGTCAAAGCTTGATCCAAAGTTGCTTTCTTTTGTATTGAGTGTCGGTTGTCTAGTTGGGTTGCTAAATGGATAATGATATTCTATTTCATTTCCTATAACAAGTTACTAACCTTAGTTTTGATAGGTTATTTGTAGCTACCAATAGAAGCTTGTTACTTCTAACTTTGTTTATGGTAGATCTAAAATAATTCTTGCTCAGCTCTTTGATATATAAGAATGGTAGGTGAGAAATATATCCTCCACTCATTAGGTCTAAGGCTTCCATAAAATCTTCTCTGACTCCTTTTAAGAAGATGAGTTTCAAAGGTTATTCTCTAAGTGCACTTTGCTTAAAGTTTTGTACACTGAACATAAATTGTTCAACATAATCCTCCAAAGATTCATCTCCCTCTTGAGTCATTTTGAAGATGTTATTTCTTATATAACTTCTTCCTATTCCATATTCTTGATACTTGGCCAAAAATTTATTTTTTATGTCATCCCAAGTGCAGATTGAATTACTACCCAGTCCCATAAACCAGCGAAGTGCTCAGTCTTTGAGAGTAGCTAGAAAAAGTTTCAATTTTTGTGCATCTTATTTGTAGTCATAGCTTCTATAGAGGATATCAAATTTGAGCAAGAATGTGTCTAGGTCTTCTAATAATTTACCTTTAAAATTAGGCAAGGTAGACAGTGGGTTTTTTTTTCATTTTTGTTATGCCTATTACATCTGGAATAGGAAATTCAAAAGTAACTATGTCTACAGTTTCATTGTCCTCCATAAAGTCTCCTTCTCTACTCATGATGGGTCTTCTTGTGATATGGATACCAAAAGTACTTAGGATCTCATCCTTAAACTCTGTGTCAATCTCTTTGTCAACATGATAATAAACATTTATTTGTTGATCCTCAATCTTTTTACTGGATGAAGGGTCTAAAGATTCTCTTGAGTTTCCTTTGATTTGATCAAGAAAACCTTGTTGAAATGTTGTAAATATGTTTGTCTTTGGAGTGTCTAGTTCATGTAGTTCCTCTCCTTTATTTCTTCTTACCAACTCAGCTAATTTTGCTTCTACTTCTCTTTTCCTTTTTAGAGCCAATAGTGCTTTTTCTACAAGCTACCTCTTTGATTTATAGTTTTCTCTTCTTCGAGAGCCTTCTGACTTATGGCATATTCTTCAATAGAATTTCTAGCTACTTTAGGTATTTGTGGTTCTTTCTCAATAGTAACTTGTAGCTTGTTTGGTAGGAATCTCCCTCAAGAATCTCTTTCTCTTTGCATAAATGTTATGCCACTCTTTTAGCTATCCTATCCCTTCCTGCACAGAGTTAGTTTTTTTTTCATTTTCATGTTTTTTAAGGGGGTTGTTTCAAACCAATTTTTTTCTAAAAATATAGAAATAAAGGAATGCTAAAATTAAAACAACATGAATTGAAATTCTACTTCTAGAAAGCAATATAAATTAACTATTACAAGAAGAAAAAATTATTTTAAAAAGTAGGAAATGAAAGCAGAAAAAAATTATTCTAGAAAGTAGGAAATGAAAACAGGAAAATTTTATTCTAGAAAGTAGGAAATGAAAGCAAGAAAATTTAAGAGCATAGTTTGCCAAAAATAAATCACTTTTACAGGAAATAAATTCTAGAAACAAGAATTAAGTAACTTATGCACTGTTTACTTCCAAAAACTTAGAGATTTGGTAAAGACACCATAGTGACCTCACTCAATTTGCTCGATTAGAACTATATGTCCAAGAACTTAGACATTTGGCATAAGACACCATAGTGTCCTCACTCAACTTTCCTGACTAGGTAGAATAATACATTAACCAAAAAGAAATTTTTAATGATTGATTTTAGAAACAATAATTGACACCTTCCCTAACAATGACACCAAAATGTTGTGTATACTAATTACCCAATGATCACTAAATTCACTAGTCTGATTAAACATTAATTGTCAAACCTGGGTGTGTAAGATTTTCAAGAGTGTCAACATTATATATGCATTACTAATTCAAAAATCAACTTGATTTTCTAGTTGTAGTACAATAAATTTATGTTGAGTTTGCCATATATATATATATATATATATTATATATATATATATATACATATATATATAATGAAACTATTGTGACAAAATTATAAAAATATTTCACACTTATGTATCATACATGCATCACACTTATATAATCAAACTTAACAATAAAATCAACTTACAACACACTAATAATTATAGAGGGTCAGG
This sequence comes from Torreya grandis, assembly GCA_037957365.1. Lineage (NCBI taxonomy): Eukaryota > Viridiplantae > Streptophyta > Pinopsida > Cupressales > Taxaceae > Torreya > Torreya grandis. The sequence continues at coordinate 2,790,414 of JARHVA010000864.1, forward strand.
ATCTTCACAGCAGCTCATTCTGAGGGGGGCCTTTTTCATTCAAAATTGAGCTCCAATCCCTCTCTAAGAGAATTCACAAACTTCTTACAAATTCAACTTTCTCATTACTCGATTCTGAATACATAAGCTATAGTTCAAAATTTATGCTATTATTTCCTCAAAATTATCTAACTCTTAGTCTGATCTAGGTTCTACCTTTAAATACAAAAGGTATTTTATTGACTCTTAACTAAAAACACCAAACTATGAAAAAATATAAATATTTATAAACTACCCTAGTCAACCTTCAAGTTGTTATTAACCGAAGTTACTTATTTTTATGTTTGACTAGGCTAGAGACAAGGCATATTTTTTTGATGTTTTATTTCCTTTTATCTTTTATCATTATCCTTGTCTTTACCATTTTTGGTAGAACATCCAATGTTTCCTTGCATGCATGGAATCCATTTAATAACTATGACTCTTCCTAGTCATTTATTTGGTTTCTCAAGATATTTGGATGTGTTTACAAGATCTCCTCAATAATGAATCTAATTTTCATAGTGGCTGCAAGCACTCTATAGTAGCTACATGAAACTTGTAGGTGAAACCTTAAGTTATTATGGGCATTCTATAGTGGTTGTGGGTAACCTATAGGTGAAGGATATAGTTAATTTGGGCACTCTTTAGTGGCTATAAACAACCTATAAGTGAATCTTACAACTACTACGGGCACTCTACAGTGACTAAAAGTAACCTATAGGTGAAGCCTATAGTTGTTATAGGTATCTTGTAATAGCTATGGCTTAGCAAGATTCAATAACTTTACATGACCCTTAAAATTCTTGTTAGATAAAGTCACACTAATATAATTCAATCAAGGAAAATTATTAATAATTTATAACATAACACACACACACGCGCGCGCACGCACACACACACACACACACACACACACACATTAATGAACATGAAAAATCATAACTTCATTCATTCATTTGCTTTAGTGATGGATATTTATGGAATTTACATAGAAAAATACATAGACTAAGCATGGATGAAGCTATAAACGTAAGAAATTGGTGGCCTCATCAGGTGTATCAAAGTTATTTGGTGGAGTAGAATTAGTCAATGGTTACTTTTGTTCTCTATTATTCAGATACTATTGAAAATCATGAATCTCCTTTAGAGTATCCTCATGTTAATTCTCATCTTATAATGGGAAATCAAAAGTCTCCACCATAAGAGGTGTGTTAGTAGATTTAGATGCCTTTGAAGAACTAGACATACATGCAATATTATCTTTGTTAGGTCCACCTTTATATGGATATAGTTCATCTTGAAATAATTCAAAAATATTAAAAAATTTAATAAAATCCAATTCACCATGTTTTTAAGTATTATTAACCCTACAATATTCATTTTAATCTACATCAAAAATGTTTATTTTAGGCATGTTTTTATTTATAGATGAATCATTGTTATTATTGTTGTTGTTGTTGTTCTTATTATGAAACTTGTTTATAGGTCTATTAAACCTTTTATAATAATAATTCATTTCGGATATTTTCCTAGTGTTACCTACTTGTCTTTGTAATTTCAAAAAATTAGTGCTCAATTTTTGAACCATTTTGAGTATGGATTCATTTTCATTGTTAGGTACTTCTAAATTGTGAACTTGAGTACTATTATTAACTGTTGGCACCACAACTCTTTGATCTTGTGGATGAAATCCAATTATAGTGTTATTTAAGAATCTTAGGTTTTGACTAGGATGAGCATGACTTAAAGGTAATTGATTTAAAACTAAAGTTTGATTTAAAATAGACATGTTTTGATTATCACTAATAATAACATTCAATACAGGGAAATTAGGATTGACATTAGGGATAACATATGCTATTTGACCTTGGAGTTGCATTTGATCACTAATTTTCATATCTTCAACATAGGCTAAGGCCAATGTATTTATCACTCCAATAGATATTTTTAGAATCATAAAAGTCATTAGATCTAAAGCATCCTTATAAATATCTAAATCTAAAGATTCATCAATCTTATAGGGAGATATAGCTATACTAAACATATTCTAAAATATAGCATTAAAAGATCTAATGGTTTCACTTTAATCTCTCTTCACTGTAGTTAATTGTTGATATAAGACATAAGGACTGATGATCTTTCCAAATTGATCAATGAAAATATTTTTAAAATCATTCTAGTTGGTAATGTAGTTTTTAGGAAGGTTGAGCAACCAATAATATGCAATATCTTTGAAAGTAAAAGGAAATAATTTACAAGTAACATCTTCATGAATAACATTTAATAATCTCAAATTAGCCTTAAAAGACTTGATATGTTCTTCAACAATAACCACACCTGTAGGACTAAAATAAGGCAAATATTTTTTAAGGTTTCTAGGCAAGTCATGTACCTAACCAAGAAAATTAATATAAGATCCACCTAAATGCACCATACCTTGATATGGGTTAAAAATAAGAGCACCACGAATAGGTAAAGTAGGTTGAGGTTTAGAAACCCTACACTTACCTTTATCTGGTCTTGCTTTCCTATAAAGCTCCAAAGAAAGAAGAGGTAATCTTGTCTTAGACCTTGACCTGGCTCTTCTTATTGGTAATTCTAACTTTTAAACTCTAAATCTTGTTCAAAATATGACATATAAACATTATCTTTACAAAAATAAATGATTATATTTGCATGTTAAGCAAATTTTGCACAAATTCACAGATTTTTCTCAAAGAATGATTATCTTTAACTGAATTATCTTAAATATACCTTTAAACTTGTAAATGTGAGTTATCTTTACACTTATAAGTTCAAATAAACCTAAAATTGTAAATAATCAACCAATATTTGAACAAAATTGCTATCACTAACCTCAAACATGTCAAATTTACAAAGATTAAACTACCTTTTCAACAATTTATCATAAATCTTCAAAGCAATTCTATCTTTAGCTAAATAAGCCTAAATAATAGTCTAAAACCATGATTATTAGTTATATTTACATAATTAACCTACAAAAAACATAATTCTACAAAGGCTCAACTGATCTTTGAACAAAATTTCCCAAAATTAGCTAAGAATACTTCAAATCCATAAATATTTAGCTAAGGCCCTCCTTCTAGTGCCAATGAAACCCATTTGTTAATGCTTGAAAATGTATCACAAAGTTTATATATTGTTTAAAACACTTTCATTTTTAGATTCAAATAATCTATTGCATGAGTATCTAGTTGTGATCTTCTTGATATCTTTGGTGGAATAGAGGCAAAGCAACTAACTATTTCAGAAAATGATAATATAAATAGTTGTTGGGAACAACCATGGTCTTGAATCTTGCTTGTGACAGATGATAGTAATTTCAACTAAGTATAGTGAATTATGATCAAAATCTAAAGTCTAAATCTTAAAGTCTAATCTATCATGTATATTTACAATGAAAGATAAACTATAGTGATTTGATTAAAAATGAACAAAAAGAAGGAAGGTATCTCTGATCTTTAGTCCAAACATTATGACAAAGCTTAAATTTCATCAAAGACACGCACTCAAACAAATATATGACATGAAATATCCAAAATCATAGATCCTATCATATACCAAGAAAATGTCTAAAGAAATTGAAACAATACAAATAAGAACTCAAATTCACTTTAAGGATTTACTTTCATAAGAAATAACATTAGCACATCTTCAGGAAAAGCAATGGAAATGAAATAAATCTAATGTTTTTCAATCAACTTAACATAAGCATAAATTGACAAATCTACATTCACAAATGCACATCTAAGATATATACAAGCAATTCAAATATAAACATCAAACCAGATGTTTGAGGAAGTAATCATGATAACAAAATACACAAAAAAATATGAGACAATCCTTGCAGAATTTCCTTACTTGCATTAATTTGCTTCAAATTTAAAAAGTATTTTTTTCTCTAAAATTCCCTCCCCTTTTTACAAATGATAATAACCATTTTATAAAATACTTTGATGTATGTTGGTCAGTCATATCAAATGATAATTGAAAAAGTGTAAAGAACAACTATCCTTTTACAATATTCTAGAATCAGACACTTTATAGAATGGACTGACCTATAAACAATGCACTTTACAAGATTCACATGATTTTACAAAAAAAAGATTATATTTTCAAATTATATACATGTTTTGTTACAAAAATAATATGTTAAGTCAACATATTTGAATTTGAGAAGCTCTTCCAATTACAACTTTTTACCTTTGCTCCAGGATCTTCATTTTCTTATCATGTTGTTCATTAATCAGCTTGAAATTGATGATGGACTCCATGAAAATCTCTTCTTCTTGACCTACCAAACCTTTGAAGTCCTTTTCAACTCTATTTAAGGCCTCTCTAATACTCCTAGCATCACCAATTTTATCATCTACAAATAGGATCATGTCTAAGATTCTTTTATTATCTACCACTCTAGTTACTTGGATTTTGTTCTTCACCTTTTACATGAATCGAGTAGCCCTATGTTTGAATTCATCATCTATTATCAAACCCATAGGACTAAGGGTAGATGGGTCCTTGATAAATCTTCCCATTATATACACCATTTTACTTTCTAAATGCTTGAAGTATTTATAAATATCCTCCATGCCCTTAGACCATTTATTTATATCCTTTATCTTATTTGATGAGATAATCATAGAAATGTTTAAATGTGCCAAGCTAATTGTTTTAAACTTAGGAATTTGACCATCCATCAATACATTGATAAATTCCTTTACCTTATTGTTTTAAGACTACCATTGATTGATCTATTACACAACCATGGAATGATACTTGTTCACCATGTCTTGCTTGGACCTTATAGCTTTCTAAAAGTTGAATGTGTCATAAATGATTGCTTCAAACTTATTGACCATATATTCCTTTATTACTTCAAGATTTTGATAGTAGCTTTCAGCTATTATAACTATGCTTGAGATAGCTCTAGTACATCCTTCTCAAATATGGATCCTCACCAGGTATTTAACCCTTTTCCTAGGTCAAATTAGTAAAGGGATCTACCTTTTGATATGTAATCTCTTCACTACCTTGCATGACTATTTTCTCAATCACCCTTTGCAAACTAGTAGTACCTAGATCAAACCTAACCCTAACTAAAAAGTAGGTCATATGAGGAACCAGGACCTCTACTTTTGATTCAAATGATTGACTTGGAGTATCCAATCTCTTTTATTCTTCTTCTTATAGATCAATGATCCATGGCTTCAATTCTTGTTGTATTGGGATGCTAATAGCCTTCATCATAGCCCATGGATGATGAATAATGGGAAAAATTTCTAACCTTGGTTCTTAAATGAACCACTCAAGAATAGGTGGACCATATAATATATTTTCTTCACTAAACAAGTTGACTTCACTTGAAGGTGGTGTAATATTGACCTTTGGTTTATTTACCTTTGGAACAATGGCCATCTAGCTTTCCTTTTATGGGTGTCAACAACCATTATGTCCAAGGACTTTAACTTATATTATTTGACTTATTCAACCTTTGCCACTTCATCTAAATCTATCTCATAAGTCATATATAACATCTTAAGTGAATTTTCAATGGATTCATTAGGGTCTAATGCTATCATATGTACCTCTTGTTAAGGTAGATCTTGTTCTGATGTTTTTCAAGATTTAAGAACTAATGAACTAGAAGCAATTTCATCTAGCCTTCTCTCCTCATTCCTATTCTCTATTAGTGTCTTTGTTGTGGGAAACTTGGAAGAACCAACATGAATCAAATGATATTTCCTAGGGCCTTGTTACCACCAATCTTCCATTTTTTGGTCCCTATTCAATCTGGACTTAGGTCTTATATTGTGATCTTTCAATCTCCTAGTTACTTCAAAATATGATGATGCTTTGGTGTATATAAGATCAAATACATCAGGATCATGTTCATATGGTACATTCAAGATACCTTTGAGCTTTAAGTGTTATTTTAACCTTTCATAAGGGTACCATTATCTATGATCATCCATCTATAGGTTAAAATACAACTTATGCTTTGATGTATCCTTAATATGGTCCCATTATTTAAAGACAGTCTTACCAATTATCATGGGGAAATCATGCAAGAGAACCTTCCTTTTGGTCTTAAAAATTCCATCAATCCCATTCAATAACTAATAGGCTATCTATTATTATACTAGTTTATTAGGTAATGAATTGGTAATTTAAGAGGAGCACTTTGGGTTCCCTCAATCCTTATGATAGTGAAATTTGGATACAACCATATGTCCCCTATTGCTTCAATAGAATTTTTTATTAAAGGTCTCACTCTCATCATAGGAAGACCATCTATAGCCTCACTCAATATAGGGTAGATACAATCACAAATGAATTGGATGTGGTCTCTATACTTATATATGTGTAATTTGGAGTAGTACTAGGAAATGGTATGAGTATCATTTGGAGACCATTCTCTTTGATTGGGAATATTTGTGGTTACACACATGGCATCTAGTAGATAGGACATCATGTAGAACTCAATCCTCTTCTTATTCTTGATTGTATATATATGTCTGCTTAGGGAGATACTGATTATCTCACCTAATAGAGGTACTATTACCTTTTTAATAATGAAATACACCATAGGGACCCACATTGGTTCTACATATGATGTAGTTTCACACCTATAAAAATTGTTTATCATGTTCATCACCATCCTAACTCTAGGTCTAAATTGAGTTATAGGGATATTCTTAGCAGGGTCCATAATAACTTGGTTACCAAATTCTAACCCTATAGATAGGGTATCCATCATATTATGATTCTTAGCCCATGAATTAATGGAGGTTAAGTCAATTTTAGGCTTGGGAAATTCGTAGTAAGACTCAAATGAAATTGGGGATATGTAAGAAATTTTCCTCAAATTATATTCATTAATCAACATATCCTTGTCTATTTTAACTACTTTGAAAATGGGACCAAGAACATCAATGCAATGAAGTACCTTTGGTTTAGCAGTTGCATAGTGAAGTTGAGTTATCTGTATGATCACAATGTCATCATATAGTCTTTTTATTGGGAGAATATTTTATTCTTCCTTGGTGATAACCGACTAGTTTTCAATTGTCTAGAATAATTTAGAGCAATTGTTATCCCATGTATTCAAAGAAGCAGCTCCAAATTCACTGTCAATGAATACTCAACCTTCTACATCTGAGGATAGATATAGTTCAAACTCTTACTTTGAAACATTTTTATGGGTTGCCATTACTATAATTCCAATTGAATTATCCCTTTTTAGATAATAATCTAACTCTTCAGGATTAAACCAGTGAATCTAAAGACAAACTAGGGATATTCATACACTCTTAGGTATTTTTGTAGGTTTGAATAGATCTCTAATGGTGGAAATTAGGTTCATAATACATGATTTGGTGGATTAAATCATATTCAGATCATTTATTTATACATTTTATATGCACGAGTCCATAAGATCTTTGAATATGATGTGTATGCCTATATGGCATCTCCATGCCACACTGCTCATATATTTCAAAATATGACCATTATCATTCCTAGACACATGTTATTACCTCATGAAATCTTGAAGCTCGATCAAATTCACAACATTGATCTTTTAAGAAGTCTTCTAGCCTTAAATTTCACCACAATGATTGATATTTAATATGGGTTTACGTGAGTGTTCCACTTGGTAGCTTTGTGGGCTCTTTGTTTACCTTACAAATAGTCTCTATCACCTTAACATTTTCATGCCATGTGGTATATTTTCATGCAATTGGGGCCCTTTGATTCTTTGACTCACTTTATACCATTGATCTTGATCAACAAGATCAAATGTGAGCTATTGATCTTCATCTATAGGATTAAACTCATTCCATTGATCTGCTAACTGCATAAGCAAACATAGACCATTGATCTTCATCTCTATACATAAGCTCACATGCAAGCCATTAATTTCATTTATCATTCACCATGATTTTAACACTTGCCATCTTAATGTTCTATCTTAGTATCCTTGACTTGTTGACTTGATGCTTACCATTGGATCTACTTTGCTCCATTAGATGCACTTCATTGATCTTGATCTTGACTTTTTGACCTCGAGATTTGATTTTGATCATTGATCTTCTATTTGATATCCTAATATTTTACCATTTTGTGATGCCATATGCTCTCAAAATCTATGAATAACAAAATAAATGAAGTATTTAGATATATAAATACTTAGGGTAAATTTTAGATTAAGGTTTTAGACGTGTTAATAAACATGATTAAAACTTAAGATAAAATTTAAACTAAGTCTAAGATATAATAAAATGTTCCTGTGTAAATTTAAATCTCTTTCAAAATAAAACTTAGACTAAAACATTTAGACTAAATTTTTGTAATACCATTTAAACATGAATTTAATCAATCGAATAAAGACTAAAGGTTAACAAAAGGGTCAAATTAGAATTAAAACATAAAACCTTGAACACTTGCTCTTCTTAATGAGGATATATTGAACCTGAAACATGAAAACATATGAAGCAAATGTTAGCAATAACAAATAGAGTCATATAAAGATTATGAGCTGACATGCCAACAAAAGCTAAAGCAAACATGATATTCAATACTGCATTTTGATTAATTTAAATGTCAATTTATAGTACAATTTTTCAAAACTTGAATAAGGGTCCTCATTTTTAAAATGGGGGTATGTTGACCTCAACATAAGTTTAGGTGAATTTTAACATGAACTAATTTATATTTAACTTTAACTAATTTTAAAAATTATACATACATATTAATTAATGTGCATGTAAAAACTTTTTATTTTATATATATATATATATATATATATATATATATATATATATATATATATTAAAGTTACTTTTTGGGTAAAAAACTTTTAAAATAAAGAGTGGGGACCATGCCTTTTTACATGAAAATAAAGAATTTAATAAATCAAAGATTTATAAAATACTTTCAACAACTATGTGAAAATATTTACATAGTTATATCATGTTCCAAGAAGATATATGGTGATCCTATACATACAGTAGTGCACACAGTAGCTTGAATAGATCACCAAACTGCATGAAAAATTGCCAACCTTCCTAGAATTTTTCCATAGAGTGAATCAAGCTTTCAAAATTGAAATTTGATGACTAAAAACTATTTCTTGAATTTTTAGGTAGTACAAGGGTACCATGGGTAGAGACAAAAGATTTATAGGAGCTTGGAATGGCCTTCTCAAGTTTTAAAAATTTGTAAGAGGCCTTGAAACTTTACAACAATGTAACCAAAACCTTAAAAAAACCAATTTTGAAGCCAAGAAAAATATTTTTGAATTTTTTCAATGACATAAGGCCATACAATTGTGTTTACGGTTAAAAAATATATTCAAAAAATAGTGATTTAAAGATTTAAGTAGCTTTTGGAGTGATTATAGATCAAAACAAGGATATTTGACCCCTCAAGAGAGAGATCCAAGCAATAAATATTTTTTGATTGAAAAGCAAACCTCTATCAATTTAACAAAAAACTTATAATATAATTCCAATCACATAAATAAAGGTGGAAAATTCACACCCTAGAAGTTAAACTAAGCTAAAGAAGCCTTGGGAGAAATAAAATTCTAATAAAGGCCACAACCCAACCAATAACCATAGTTAAACTAAATTAAGCAACTAGAGGTCTTGAAGTTGTAGGAACTCCTCTCCTCATTCCCATTGTCCATATCCTCCTAGAGGATCTGATAGAATTAATAGAGATAGTGGTGGTGGGGGGGTGGAGAGGCCCTCCATGAGACAATTTTTTTGTGGTTGGCATTAGCCATCTCTCTTCCCCACCATGATTCTCAAGTGCAACATGATTCTAAAACTAAATTCAAGGTGATGGTTGGGACCCCCTCCTAGTTGATGAATATCCCTCAGCCCAATATGGCTAGGGAGGAAAGCATTAAATTTTCAAAATCTTATTTTTTAGAATTTTTTACTTGCCTTAGTATTGTAAAACCATGCCCAGGCAAGACAAATCTTCCAAAAAAAACTTTTGATTTCTTGAATGGATTTTTGGAAAACTTGAATGAAAATTATAGGAAAATATTTGACTCCAAAACATCAATAATGAAATAAAATGTAATTCTAATATAATTATTTATTTCCAATGCCATACACCACCACTTTAGACTAGAAAAAAAATAGTTTCAATTATTGATATTCAAATCAATGTAATATTATTACTAATTAAATCCACCCCACTTGCTTTGATTCCATGAAAGAATTGGTAGACAATATATATAACAATGTAAATATAGGTATGAAATTAATAATCAAAGCACATAATAGTGAACATAAATCAATGTACACAACACATGAATTTACCATGGGAAAACCTCAAAGATGTTAAAAACCCCACTAATGATGATTATTCAAATAATTGAGAAACTCACCTCTATACCCAATATAATTCTTCAACCTCTCACTTCTTAGATAATATTTCACAAAATCTTTAGATTGGGTTGGTTCTCATATTTACTAGGTTTTATAGATAGTTTTTATCTTTTTCCTAGTTTGTCCTTTTCTGTATTTATCCCACATTGGTTAGTTTGACTTACTTCTTATTTGTCCTTACCTATATTTGCAAGGCTTCTTCTTTGTAACATATGGAAGTTATTCTATGAATATTATATGACATTATCTTTGTATTTGCATATCATTTTTGATATCTTAAAACTCTTCTTGTGATGTTTTTTCTTTTAATTTTTAAGATCTTGTGCTTGGAATGATCTTATTGACATTCCTTTCATGGTATCAGAGCTAGAGGTGTTTCAACCATCCATTAACAAGTTTTTTGCTGCAAGGATTTGTTCATTTATCAAAATTTATTATTAGCAAAGTGGAGGTACCTTATATGGATATTAAATATATTTATTTTTGTCCATTTATCAAGCCATATAGATCTTAGGCTTTAGTATTAGGTATAGAGAGGATTACAAAGCAAGTTAGTCAAACATTAGTCCATAAATCATGAAAAATGTATAAAAAACTAACTAACTAAGCCTATCTATTCCTATGGGAATTAAAAAGGATAACAAGAAACAAATGAAAGAAATCAAACATCATATTACCTTCCCAAATAGATTCACCATACCCATGTGGCTCAAAAGTATGTTCTCCCCTGATCAAGCATCCTTGTCTTTCTCAACAAAGATGACAAACTCCTCCAATGTCTCAAGAACACTCCATAAAACCTAGGCTTATGATTCTAAATCATTAAAATAGCCTATCAATGAATCTTAAAAATAAAATAAATGATCAAATTCAAAGGATTGTGAAAACAATTTAACATTATAACTTTGCAATATTCAAGCTCAAAAATTCATGTCCATGGCCTCTCTATTTATAAATTTTTGAGATTGGTCAGGATGAACCACAACCATCCATCTCAAGATTGAGATGTGTGGCCATGGATAATCCTAATATTGGGAATTAAACTCATAAATATCCTCAAGATAAATAAGCATTAAAGAGGCATGGGAGGAATTAACTAGGCATGGGTGACCTATAATCTTGATATTTGTGGCATTTATGGCCTAGGGATGTCTTCCCAAGAAATGATGTCACTTGATGATGCAATTAATAGGAATAAATTTTCAAAAATAAATATTCAATAAATCTCATGCAAAATCCACTTAAGCTCTTGATTTGGATTAATTAGCCTTAAACAAAGTTAATCAACATTTGTGCAATTATTTGAAAATTGGCCCTCAATTAATCATAATGGTCAGAAAGTCATATTATTGGGTCATAATTTGACTAGAGAGAAAATTTAAGGTGATGTTAGATACATTAGAGCTATATTCCCATTTATAATGTTTTCAACACCAAATAATAAAGGTACATGATGTGTACCAATGAATTAGAAGACAAGAGTGATCTAGAGTACTAAATGGCAAAATTGTTATTTTAACTCAAAATAATTTGATCAAAGTTAGATGGCCCATAAAATTCATTACCCTATTTATGGATACTTTGACCTAAAATTTCACTTTTAAGTGAAAAATTTGAACCATTTAGGGAATTCTATGGATTTTGACCTACAATGTGCATTTGAGTGCAATTCGAGTAATAAAAACAAATGGTGTTAGGAATTGAATGTCTACATTTTACCCCTGTTTGAGAAGGTGTAGCAACATATTTTCAAAGAAAAGAGTTGTCAATAATAAATTGGAACATACCCATGATGCCCCTTCAAGAGGACATACTAGGATGGAATAAAAGAATGGACTCTCAAAAAGAGAGAGAAAGTGAGAGATTAACCCATGGAATAGATCACCTCTAGATGAGCTAATGATTTCAAACATGATTACCATCAATGATAAAAATATAATGATAGGTATAATAGGCCCTAGAGATAGGGGAATGGGAAAGATACAATCCATAAATGTAAGGGACACACTTTAAACATACCCAATTTTGAGAGTACAAGCTATACACTTATGACATTGATCAATCTTGAGACAAGTTGCACACTAAAATATTGCCATCATGGAATTTAATGTGGATAACTTGGAATTAGAGGAAAAGAGAGAACATTATGCTTCAATAAGGGAAGCACCACTAGAATGGGGTCTTCAAAGATAATATAATAAGTACTCCAGTAGAGCAGATTTGATCATGATAAAATAGATTTACCCCAGTAGGGTAAATCTTGATCATTGATAAAGAATAAATAATGATTTTTCCCTTGTAAAGATAATTTTATTCAAATATGGTTTAGATGTTGGGCCCCAAAATGGGCAATTGGAAGAAAAGTATCCCAATGATATAACCCAAAAGATAGGTTAAAGTGAATGGGCACAAACGTACATGTGATGGTGTAATGGCTTAGAAATCTATATAAAACCAAACATATGAGTACACAAAAAGTGATGAGAGAGATGAAAATAAGAATGGAGATAGCGGAATTGACCTCAATAGAAATTGAGCATTGCCTACATAGTTTTATGGACTCATGTTCCAACATGAACTTCAGGCCAATGTAGTTCACCCAAGTTTGGGAGAGAATGAAATGAGGAATTATGAAAAATGACCAATAATTGTTAAGGATCACAATGTATGAAAAGAGATGCACATATAAGCATAGACAAATATGCCTAAAATGCATGTTACCTAGAATCCTAATTCCATATCATGAGCCTAGGTTTTACAAAGTGTTCTTGAGAATCATTCATCAGAGTTGATGTTGATGTTAAGACTTTGAGACCTGAGCACAAAGTGCTTGCTATAGCAAAATAAATTATGCATCATAAGTATTAATAACTTAGAATGACATAATATTCCAATTGTGCTGAGATAATTCAAATGTTAATATCTATAACTAAGGATAATGGTGAAATAATGACCAAAACTAGAGTTACAGTGATTTACATTTAAACAAAAAAGTAAAAAGAAAAGAAAAAGATAAACATAAATGAACCTAACTTGAAATTAAGATATGATTAATCAAGGCTTAAGTAGGAACAAAAAATTTTAAAAACAAAAGTCAAGAATGTCTTAATTACATGAGACCAAGATATTAATAATCAAGATCCATGTGGACCATCAAGGCATTCTTGAACACAAAAGAGAAAAGAAAAATCAAATAGAAAAATAAGACACCAAAAATAATCAAATAAACAAAATGGTCTAAGAGCAATGTAATAACATAGGATCAAGATATAAACAATCAAGATCCATGTGAATCATCAAGATGTTCTAAAACACAAAAGAGATAAGCAAAAAACAATCAAGGAAACACAAGACCGAGATGAGACAAGAAGTAATAAAAAGAGAGAAGGAGAAGAAATAAAAGGAGAGGTACAAAATCACAAAAAAACACCAAGAAAATTCAAATAAACACACACAAACAAAAACCAAGTTAGTGTGGTTTAAAGACAAATATTCATGTATGTGTGGTAGAGGAATTACTTTCCACCCAATCATAACAAAGAATAATGACATGATAATTTTTCCCTAATTAAAGAGGAAAAATGACAAAAGAAATGGGGTAATAAAAGAAAAGGAAGGGGTTGGCCGAGTTGACTCTAGATGTATAAAACAAGTGGATGCTACCTACATAGTTCCATACATACATGTTCCAACATGAAATTCAAGCCAAATGTAGTCCTCCCAAGAAATGGGATAGAAGAAAAATGATGATCAGACTAGCATGATTACTGTTATAGAAGAAATGGAAGATACAACAAACATATGAGAATGGTTTGGTAAAAAAGAAGCTGATGAGATGAGAAAGAATGATCTTACAAAATGGAAAGTATGTGGGACAAGATGAAATAAATTGGTGTTTTTGTGCTTACAAAATGGCAAGAGCGTAGAATGGTGGAATGGGAATGTACAAATGTATAGAAGCATGAGATAATGTTTTTATTATTTTATGGATCATGCTATGATGTTTTTGGTATTTTCAAAGTATTATTAATGTTTTTGGTGTTTTTGAGATAAGATATGCACAAGGTGCGACCATCTAGTCTAAGAAATACACGTCTAAAGAGTAGAGGTTCTAATAAGATAGCTAAGATAGCTACAATGACCCATCCTCACAAATTGATGAGAGTGAATAAAGGGGTGACCAAGTTGACTTCAATAAAAATTGAGCGCTGCCTACATCGTCCTAAAGGACCTCAAATCAATGTAGTTCAAATGACATGGTTCATGGATCTCAATGGTATAATAATGCCTAAAAAGTTTCTATAGGGTTTTCCCCAAGAGATGAGGCATGGGGAATCATGGGTGAATGGTAGATGAAAAATGGTTTTGTTGCTCTTGTTTATAGGGAGATGCATGTCCTAGTTAATATGTGAGACAACAAAAATGATCAGCTATATAAGTTTCTATCCAACACCCTTTCAGAACAAATATTCAATTAAAAACTTATTACTGATCTGGATCTCAATAATGTGTTCATGATCTTCATAGATTATTGATTCATCTTCCTTCAAATTTCAAGACAAGATATCCTTATAACCTCGATAAATGAAAAAGCTACCAGTGATGGTAAATAATAATAGGATAAATGAGATAAGTGGGTAATAAATAGGTGGGTGATAATGGAATGTATAATGAATGGGAAATAAATAAAGACCAAGAATTTTAATCACATATAATGTTATTAATGCTATATTTGACATAATTTTGGTTGTGGCAAGGCCGAAGACCTCTGAAGATGCTCTCAATAGGACCATCAGATTATTCTATTGCTTGATCTTGAGAGTAGTTACCATCTGATTATGCTATAATTTGGAAGCTATTATTATTTTTTCTTTGATATTATCTTTAGTAAACAATTAAGAAATTTTATTCTTAGCTATTGGTGTCTCGATGAGGTTTTCACTAATGAATTTGTTTTGATAATCCCATAGCACCTTCGAGAAGGTTTCATAAATAGATGTTAACATTTGACTTTGATTATCTTCTAGCATCTTCAAAACGACGTCACTAAAAGATGCTAAGTTTGATCTTTTCTTATCCCCTATCACTTTCAAAAAGGTTTCACTAGGAGATTTTATTCTTTTGAATGAATGTGGTCTTGGTCCCCTTGATATTTTGCAAATTATATGTTGCCATGGATGCAGTTCAACAAAGTGTGATTCTATCAATCCTGATCAAAACTTATAGGAGGTGGATTATTAATAATATGGCTATGTTGGTTGGTAATATTGGGATGGTGAAAGGTAGTGCAATCCCCATATAAGATACTATGAGAACTTATGTCGATGCTAAAGTAATCATCCTAAAAAACTATAGAAGTATCATAAATATATTCAAATTGATCTACAATGAAATTGTAACTAATATTATAACAACCAACACTATAATTTGTTTTTGAATCTAATTTCAAAGTAAGGGACTCTGAATCTAATGTTATAACTGATATTGATTCTATTTCTAATGCTAAATCTAATGTTGGTTCAAAAATGGAACCTGACTCTAATATTGATTCTTCATATGATATGGTTATTTTGATAATGTTCTATTGAATGCTGAATTTTTGAAAAGTAATGGCCTATGATGGCATAATGGGATCAATAAGAATTGATTCATCTTGGAAGGGTTTAACATAGAGTGACTCATCTAAGTGAAGCCCCTCAAAAAGAGGGAACCACTCAAGAGACATCTTGAAAAAATCATGTCTATCAAAGTGAGACTCCTCAATGAGTGGGAAAAAATCAAGAGAAAACTCTATCAAGATTGGCTTGTCAAGGAGATGAGGCTCTTTAAAAATAGGTAACATATGAATAGGTAGCTTATCATAGTTTATCTTGTCACAAATGGGTGTTTTAACAATAACATGTTGGTTTTGGTTCACAATTGGTTGTAAAAGATCAATTTTGAACAAATTTTGATCCTCATAAGATGGATTTTGAAGAGGTAATGGTTCTTGTTTAGGCTCAAAGATTGGCACAAAATTTCTAAAGTGGGGAACATTTGGTTTAGTGGGAATAATGGTTTATGGTTCAATAATGGACTCTCAAAAGGTTAGACTATTGAATAAGGGATCAAAAATAATTGGTTCATCAAATGGAGGTTCTTCAACAATAGGTTCATCAAAAACTAGTGATCAGCCAAGAATGGTAACAATTGGATGCTTCTTAGTTTGGTTTCTTATGAAAAGTGAAGGAGGAGGTCCTAAAATGGTAATGACTAGACACTTCATAGTTTGGTTTCTCGTATAAACTAAAGGACGAGGTCTTAAAATGGTAATCTTGGTACGTTGTGGAGTTTGATTACTTACACAAGCCAAAGCATCCAAGTCTTCCTAATAAACCCAATCATTCTAATCATGAGTTGAATCAAAAGTTGGATCTTGACTATATTCCCATGATTGATTTATGTGAGGTGAATATAAATCTATCTCACAAATCATATTGTCACCATAAGGGTCCTGACTAAATTCATAAAAGTCATTTTGTGTGGACATTCTATCATAAGTTGGATTATCCATGACTGCACCATAAGTGTAGCTAGACATATCTACATTTAATTAAGAAATCTCTAAAAACAACAAGACGTAAAGTTATGTAAACTTTGAAAAGTGATGTTTAAAAGACAAAAGGTTTAAACTTGGTTGAAAGGGTGAAGCTGCATCTCAAAAGTAGTTTGTGCCAAGATTTAGCATAAAACAACCTAATGTCAAATGTCTAACATCAAAGGCTTTTGAAGAAAGGTTGTGTTTTCCTAAACAAAGTCACAAAAAATGATGAGGATAGGAACTCAAACAAACAAATAATCAATTGTGTTCAAAATTGGGTAATCATTTAACCAAAGCTATGCAACCCAAAAAAAAAGATATGTGTACCAACCCCACGAATTGAGGCCTAAACAAAAATAAATCAATGTTTGGATCCAAACTTGACAAGGTTAATTGAAAATATAATGTTGAAGACTAGGATTGGACCAAACAAGCTAGACAAGAGTAGATTGTATAAGATGCATAAATAATGTCCAACTAGTATACATGATATAGTTTGAAACAAATGGTTTTTGATACAATGGTAAACAAGTTATTGAAACAAATTGAGCAACCAATAGCATAAGCATGCTCAAATGATGTGATTAATTTTTATGTTTCAAAGACTCAAAGACAAAAAAGATTTGACATGATTTGGGTAGCATAACACTACCCTTATTAACTCAAATATATTATTTTTACATGGCTTATGAACAAAAAAACAAGTTTTAACGTCAAATCATACCAAGTAAATAATGACCAAAATACACTAAGTATAAACATCCAAATCCTAGCAAGGGTATGGCAAAATGGGGTTGACTAAAACTAATAGGTTTTTGATCATTTTAGGGGAATCAATTGTATAATGACTTTCACATAAAATGATGCAAAAGATAAGCATGAAAATTTGGTGACCACAACATTGGCTAGTTGTAAAATGGTCTAGTCCTTTTTACAACCACTACATCATGTTATTCACTCAGTGTAGTACAATGTCCAAATGCAAATACATCCCATGTGTAACTCTAATTAGGAGCCAAATGAATTAAATGTTGGGAGATAAAACCCTAAGTCAAATCTTCCCTAAATAACTCATGGGAGGTAATGATGTCCCCCTCGCAAGACAAGTTTGTATAAAATAAAAGACTAATAGAAAGACTTTAGGGTCATTTTCAAGGTCACCCAAACTTAGACAAGTTTTTGGAGAGTGATTTAGATGGCTTTCTTTCTAAGCCTTAAAATAGGCTACTTGAAATAGGAATGGCACTTTTGATTCCAAGGTTTCCCTAAAGGGGACAAATGGAAGAGCATACATGCAACATCCATCTTTTTTCCAAACAAAAATTTAATCTAAAAAACTAAGTAAACACAAAAAACTTTGAAAAGGTGAGTTAATTTTTAAGTCAAAATAGAAAATGAGGTGGTGTTTATTTGAACCCTTGGTCTTAGTTTTAAACTTTGAAAACATTCACCATAAACATCTATTTTTTTAATTAAACACCAATAAAAGGTTCCTAATTGAAATTTAAGCATGCAAAAGGTGATCTAAACATGTTTTTATTAAATGTCAAGCTTGGTCCTACAACAAAAATGTTACCATATCCTTTAGCCTTGAAGCTCTTTTAGGTTTGATATAATGAAAACTAAAAAAAGAGCTCTCAGGTTTGTGTTTTAAGAAAAACATAGTGACCGACATCGGTTATATAACTGATGAGGGTTACATTTTCTAACTAAAATCAGTTATATAACCAATGAGGGTTACATTTTCTAACCAACATTAGTTATACCAATGTGATCGATGGTAGGTATCCAACTGATGTTGGTTTTACTAATCAACGTCGATTAAGCTATCCAATTGTTGTTGGTCTTACTATCTGACATTAGTTATTATGTAAAATTTTGGTAAATAAAAATGGCAAAATAAAGTTAGAAAATAAATTTGCAAGATTTTTAATGGTTCAAATGAATATTTTAAATTTGCAAAATGATGTTCTTCATGTGTGGGATGCGTCTTGTCCCATCAGGCATGCCAAGATGTAGAGAGGATTACAAAGTAAGTTAGTCAAACATTAGTCCATAAATCATGAAAAATGCATAAATAACTAACTAACTAAGCCTATCTATTCCTATGGGAATTACAAAGGATAACAAGAAACAAATGAAAGAAAGAAAACATCATATTACCTTCCCAAATGTATTCACGATACCCATATGGCTTAAAATCATGTTCTCCCTTGATTAAGCATCCTTGTCTTTATCAACAAAGGTGGAAAACTCCTCCAATGTCTCAAGAACACTCCATAAAACCTAGGATCATGATTCCAAATCACTAAACTAGCCTATCAATGAAGCTTGAAAAAAATCAATGATCAAATGCAAAGGATTGTGGAAACAATTAAACATTATAACTTTGCAATATTCAAGCTTAAAATTCATGTCCATGGCCTCTCTATTTATATATTTTTGAGATTGGTTAGGATCAACCATGACCATCCATCTCAAGATCGAGATGTGTGGTCATGGATAATCCTAATATTTGAAATTAAACTCATAAATATCCTCAAGATAAATAGGCATTAAAGAGGAATGGGAGGCATTAACTAGGCATGGGTGACCCATAATCTTGATATTTATGGCATTTATGGCCTAGGGATGTCTTCCCAAGAAATGATGTCACCTAATGATGCAGTTAATAGGAATCAATTTTCAAAAATAAATATTCAACAACTCTCATGGAAAATCCACTTAAGATCTTGATTTGGATTAATTATCCTTAAACAAGGTTAATCAACATTTGTGTAATTATTTAAAAATTAGCCCTCAATTAATCAAAATGGTTAGAAAGTCATATTAATAGGTTGTAATTTGATTGGAGAGGAATTGGAAGGTGATGTTAGATGAATTGAAGTTATATTCTCATTTAGGATGTTTCCAACACTAAATTAAAAAGGTACATGATGTGTACCAATGAATTAGAAGAAAAGAGTGATCCAGAGTACTAAATGGCAAAATTGTCATTTTGACTCGAAATGATCTAATCAAAGTTAGTTGACACATAAAATTCATTACCCTATTTAGGGATACTTTGACCTAAAATTACACTTGTAAGTGACAAATTTTAACTATTTAGGGTGTTTTATGGGTTTTGACCTAAAATGTACATTTGAGTGCAATTCGAGTAATATTGACAAATTCAACACAAATGGTGTTAGGAATTGGATGTATACATTAGGTATTTATTTTTCTAGACCCATATTTAAGTTTGTTTTGGAAGCTTTTTAGATAGTTTATGCATGTTTTTAATGGTTTTACGGCATACATGCATCAAAATACAAATACAAAAGCATAGTTAAATAACATTTTGATTTTTATAACCTATTAAATTTGTTATAATATCCAAAAGTCAAGTCATACAACCCTTCTACTCAAAAACTTGCTTGTTGGTTTGTTGGTGGATACCTACCACTAGTTCAATTTTCTCTGACCATAGGAAGTATGAAACTTATTTTTTAAATCTAAGACTTGATGCAGTTAGCTAAAAGTACTAGATTTCCTACCATACTAGTTAAAATCATTTTTAAGCATGTTGTATAGCTTTTTGTCACCTTAAATTTTATTGTAGTAATTTGTCTTCATCATCTAGTTAGTTGGTTAGTTTTCTTCTAGATTGAGGCTATAAAATCTAAAATTTTAGATATAATTCTTAGAAAAGATATTATTTTAGGTATATTTTCATATTATAATAGGTAGGACCCATGTGCATTAGGCTATACCACCTTTTAGGATGTCGCAATAGGGCCCATTCAACTAGATTTTTTAGATCTTACAAAGAGTCTTCCTAGAGCTAGATTTCACCAATTTTGATAACTTGTGCTTGGTTTCTACCTAAAAAATTGTTGGAAATATTTATTTGAAGTTTTTTTACCCATATTTATGAAGTGGTAAAGAATTTTTTGGTCCTTATTTCATTAAATTTTTGTGTGATGTTTACTTATTTAACCCATTTTAATGATGAAAAACTTGTAAAGATTATAACTTTTGAACTGTGACTCAAAATCGAGTACCTTTTTTTCCAAAAGTATATGTTTTTTATTCTCCATACTTTTGGGTTGTGTATCTTATAAAAAGCACTCAATTATAAAGTTCAAAATTTGGGAGGGCCTTACACTTTTTTCTGGGTTTATTCTTTTCTTTGTTAAAGGAGTTGTTATCTTAGGGTATCCATTAATTTCATCAAGAAACATTAAATTATCATAGGGGGTTTGTATTTTCAATAGGGTAATTCTTCTTGAATTTATAATTATTTTTTAAAAATGGACTCCTATTTATCTGATCCCCTCAACACTTCCAACTACATTATTTATAAGATCAAAATGAAGATGCACTTATAATTGAAAGGAGTGCAAATAATGGCGCTTGACGATATTCCCCACTTTACAGATGAGGAATATCTTGCATGAATTTCATCCATGAAATATGAGGCTCTTTGTTTACTTTGTCTCCATGTTTTAGATAGTTTAAGTACTATGTACCATGTGCCACATCACTAAAGGAATATCGGGATGCTATTATAGCCTTATTTGAGAAGGATAATGAGTCTTTTGGGTCTTTTATACCCTCTTTAATCAACCTCCTTCCATTTCAATTCTCTCTTATTAATGAGGATTTATCTTTTGATGATGTTAAATATTTAATTCTTGACAGTGACATGGTCGAGGTCGAGGCACTATTGTAACTTCCTTCTTCTCCTCATAGTGAGGATTCACTCTTTACTAGTGACATGAATTAGGATTCCTCTTCATTTTGTGAGGACATACTTCTTGATGGTGATCTAGATGAGGCATTCTTACCTCCTACACCTCTCACTATTCCTCCTTCTTCAGTTGTTTATGAGGAATTGTCTTTTGATTATGGTTTGCATGATGTACCTATTACTCCTCACATAGTTTTTACTCTTCCTATTCATTTCATTGATCAAGAGGACGTGATTCTTGAGGATGTGGCACCTTCGCCATCATTTTTAGAGATCATGGATGAGACACCATCATGACTACATGAGGATAAATTTTATTGTTCTATAGTTTTTCCTTCATCACCTACTCTTGTTTATGAGGATATGCGTTTAGATGGTGATTTTTATGAAAAAATTATTATTATTACACATTATTTTTTGGATCTTGTTTCTACTCTTGTTACTACATTTTTTTATTTTCCCACTTTTTATCCACCTACTTATGTTCTTGGATTTATATCTTGCATACTTCATTCTATGGGCTACACTCATAAAGGTCTTGGCAGACTCTTATAGGGTATTTTCTATCCTATTGGAATCAAAATTTATACATGCAATGTGTCTTTGGGACATATTATTCATAGCACTCAGGAGGAAGGCACATTTATGGGAATAACATTTTATTTTTGGGACTATCTCACCACTTATGTAGATGATTCCTTACATCCTTTCCATCCACACAAGATAAATAGTATTGATCTTCATGTGGGGTGAATAAAGTTATACTTAGGGGGGATTCCACATGAATTCCTTCATTCCTTCCTTCCTTCCTTTCTTTCCTTATTTTCCTTCTATTACATCATTTTGGGTGGGAGTTTTGTTCATATGGGTTTTTTTACTTCCTTCATTTCATGGATATATATTATAGATGAGTACCTGATCAATCCTTGTTGTTGGAACTCCTACTATGGATATTCCAATTTGTTTTTGGCTATTTTTATCCTCTATATTCACTTGAGGGGGGGATGTTAGATTTGGTTCTCATGTTTACTAGGTTTTATAGATAGTTTTTGTTTTTTCCTAGTTTTTCCTTCCATGGATTTATCCCAAATTAGTTAGTTTGACTTACTTCTTCTTTGTCCTTGCCTATATATGCAAGCCTTATCCTTTATAACATATAAAATTTATTATATATATATATATATATATATATATATATATATATATATATATATATATATATATAGTCCAAGATCTGAAGCATTAACAACAAAAACATCACAAGAAGAGTTATAATATTTGCAAAGATGATATGCAAAGACAAAGGAATTATCGTATATATATATATATATATATATATATATATATATATATATATGATAATTCCTTTGTATTTGCATATCATCTTTGCATATATTATAACTCTTCTTGTGATGTTTTTGTTGTTATATATATATATGATAATTCCTTTGTCTTTGCATATCATCTTTGCATATATTATAACTCTTCTTGTGATGTTTTTGTTGTTAATGCTTCAGATCTTGGACTTGGAATGATCTTGTAAAAATTCATTTCAAACACTATAAAACATAAAAATTAAAAACATCAATACACTTTGTAATGGGATATTTATTAACCATATATACACATATTTTCCTATGGGAGCATCATGCCCATAGTTCCCATGAACTTGACTCGCTATGCCAATTTATAAATCTTCCCATGAGAGCATGATACTCATATCTATTATTTTCAAGAGTGGTATTGACATATCTAATAAATGGAGTATATCACACCCTTGTGCCCCACTATCTTACATTAATTATAGAGATCCTAGTCTTACATATACCTACTTGATTGGGTCCACACATTCTACATTTATTGCATCTTACTTGATTATTTACATACATTTGGGATCTGTAATTCCCCCATGCATATGCATCCCCACCAAATTATGTTTACATTTTAGCACATACCATCCATTCATATGATTACACTAATTTGAAAATATCTTATGATTTAGAGAAATGCTACATATGTGCCTTACATTATTACACTGATGGGACCTTATGCCCTATACATAGTTTCCACCTATCACATTATTAATCTAATACTTGATACATACATGAATGATACATGTCCCACCAAGGATAAAAATTATATTATAAAACAACAAAAACGTTATAAAATACAAAATTCCAAAAATATTATTTCTATACATGATTACACATTTTCATATAGTAGAGGTTTTGTATCCATGTTCTATGCACAATTATTCTCATGGTATATCATTTAAAAAATTGCTATGCAAGTATACATATAATGTGAAATTAAAGATGATCCATATGTTTCATGTTCATTCTTTGCCTACATTTTAGGGGGTGTTGATAACTGAATATGTATCATAGGTGCCCAGAGTGTTCAAGAAAACTTTACATTTTATAATTCTAAGAATTTAGTGCATGAGTTAAAGTTTGTGATAATCATATTATCTTTTAATGGAATAGAGGCAAAGCAAGTGGATTGTTTCACAATATTTATAATGTTTGGTGGTTGGGAGCCACCATGGCCAGGTAGTTAATCTATGCAAAATATGAAGTATGTTATGTTAAGAATAGTTAATTATGATCAAAATGTAATCTAATAACTAATATAGATGGATATATACAATGAAAATTAAGCTAGAGTGATTGGTTAAAAAAGGAGCAAAAGGAAAGGTAAGGTAGAGAAGAGATGTTGTTAATCTTCATTCCAAACATCATGATAAAGTTCAAATATCATCCAAGCATTCACATAACATCTAAGGAATATGGGAAATAATGTAAATAAGAACCAAGTTATTGTTAAATATTTACTCCTACAAGAAAATAACATTATCCCAAATGTATAATAAGATTAAAAAAATGAAATGAACCTAAGAAATTTTAATTAACCTAGCATTGGCACAAGTTAACAACTCTGCATTCAAATATACACACCAAGAATTCATAATAACCATTCAAATCTAGAAATTAGAACAAACGAGTGAGATTAAAGATAGGATAACAAAAGACACAAGAAAATTTGGACAAACTTTACATAATTCCTTACTTATATTAATTGCTCAAAAGTTATAATTGGTTTTGACTCACAAAACTCCCTCTCCTTTTTACAATGGGAAATACCTCTTTATATAGATCCTTCAAGAGGTATGCTGATCTATGATGTAAAATTACATTTGTATATGTATGTAGGATATCTATCCTTTCTATTACATTTCTAGAACAAATAACCTTTTATAATATATTGACCTATAGACAATGTATTTTACAAGTGGTACATGCCTTTACAATAACAATATTCTGTTTCAAAAATTATACAAGCTCAATTATAAAAAGAATATTTTTATCTTAACTTGGAGACATTTTTTTGATAGAGTCTTCTACCTTCCCTACAAGATCTTCATTATATGATGTTTCTTGTTGATCTGCTAAAGGTCAATAGTGGACCTCATGAACAATTGTCTTTCTTGACTCTCTAGGTTACTAAGGTCTTTCTCAAATTTTTACAAAGACTATTATATGTCATTATTTTCCCCTTGTCCTTGATTACTTTGCATGAATTGAGGTCTTTGGAAATGTCCTTCAACTACTTAGGGCTTTGATTTTTTCCATCAATATAGCCACAACCATATTTAAATGGGCTAGGCTAACTATCTTGAATTCAAGGACTTGGTTCTTGGTCAAGGCTTTGATCAAGTCTTTCACTTGATAGCTTGAATCCCATGATTGGTCAACTTAGCCTGTAGCTATGGAATTTTACTGAATTATTCCCTCATGTTTAATTATGACTAACTTTTAAGGGATTGAACAACTCAATCATGGTGTCCTCATATACCTTGAATCTATCTAATTGACAAGATGGCAGTCTCTTCTAAATTTTATTCTATTTTAGGATGCCTTTAGTAGAGCCTCCTTACAAACATGTTCTCCTTTTGTGATGGGTTATTAGTTCAAATTTTGTGCCTTAAAAAACTCTCCCCTCTACATCTAAGGTTAAATAAAGTTCCACATCTTCCCTTGAAACTCCTTTGTGAGCTACCATGGTTGTGAGTTTGTTCAAATGGCTTACTAGTGGTCTGTAATTCAATTCTAGATCAAATTATCCTTATATAAATGATAATTCAGCTTCTCTGGCTTGATTATGGTGAATACAGGGCTGAAATAGGGCTTTTGTGCATACTAAGGCTCTCTTGAAGGTTCTTACAATGTTTTAATGGTGGAAACTATTTTACCCTATGTGAGCATCATAACTTAGATCCTAATTAGACTATGTTTTTATACCATTACATTTCTTGGGTCTGTAAGATCTTCAACTTATGTGGCATCATTGTGGCATTCTTGGGGTTTTTTGTGATAGTTTGCCCATTAAAATTTAAAAAATGACCATTGTTTTTTTTTAAATTATCACTTGATACCACACCATTGGATCATTCTGGCATAGATCAATATGGACCATTGATCTTTATTTGAGAACTTGAATGCCATTAGTTTCTTACTACATTCCCCATGGTTATGACACTTGTCACTTTTACATTTGCCTTGAGCTTTGTTGAAAATTCCACATCAATCTCACATAATTAGATCAATTTCATCCAGATGAACATGCACCATTGATCCTAATCATTGGATTATGTTCTTTCTCAACAAACCATTGATCATAATGTGTATGCATGAACACGTACCATTGATCATTGAAAGATGCCCAAGATTTAATTTGTGGTATGTATTTATGCCATGTTTTATCTTCACATTCATATTTTACTTTTCAATGTTTGCTATGCACCATATGATAATCTTCGTCTAAGTAAATGCACTCCATTGGATCTTAATATATAATATCAAATGCCATTAGCTGTTAAGTGTTCTTTGGTTGAGATATTGACACTTGTCAGTTCCTCAGTTGTCTTGGGGCTCCATTGAAGTTTTAACTTGATGCATGTCATTGGACCAATCCTATCTGAGCAAATATATGTTATTGATCTTTGGAAGATGCTCAAACTTTAACTTAGGGTTAGGTCTTTGACTTTTTTACTTTGATCTTACACCATTGATCTCATTTGTTTGAGAAAATGTGGACCATTGATACTGTAGATGAAAATGATGTTTAAGCCAATTTTCAAGAAAATAAAAGACTTATCATAATGTTTTTGGACTATGGTTTTATTTTTTGTTAATAAACATGAATTAAAACCTTAGAATAAACATTTTAAGCTAAATTTTGAGACCTAATAAAGGGGAACCCACACATAATATCAAAGACATGTCATAAAATCTTAGGACAAGGCTTTGGATAAATTTTAAGACAAAACAAAAGGACTTGATAGTTAGTTAGACCATGCTAATGATAAAATAGACCAAGGGACCATGGGAGATAAATGGACCAAACATAATTCTTTTTAGACTAAGGCTTGGTCATGTTGAAAAACATGACTAAGCCTTAGGAAAAAAATTAAGCTAAGTCTATGGTTTAATTAACTATTCATGCACAAATTTGAATTTGACTCAAAGGGCCCTAAGGTAGGGTTTTCTAAAATTAAGGGTTTAAGCTGATCATACATGAATTCAATTTGATTTTTAATAGGATAAAGGCTATTAAAAGATCAAATAATCAAACATAGAACTTGGAGACTTAGGTTTAGACTAATAATTAAGTTATTTATTCTACTTGATCAATCAACATTATTTAGATCAATTCATGGTTGAAACAAGCCTTGTACATACATAATTGGGATCAAACATCAAGACCTAGTCATGTTGTGTGTGTGCTTTGATTCCACTTATTGTTTTCCATGGGATTTAAGGAAATAACTTCCATATTTCATGACTTTAATCATTAACACCAACTTTCATCATGTTTGGATATTCATTAAGAACCATGCTTTAACTTAGGGAAGGCTTTGGCATTGTTATGGTTCCAACCAAGCATCCATAGCCTTGATAGATATGCCTTTGGCTCTAATTGAGGCCTTGCTCCACTGCTAGATAGGCATCTATAACCCCAGTGGAGATTATATAAATCACCTCTGCCTAGAAAGCTTTTGAATTTTTGAAATATGCTCTTTTTCTTGTATTTTTTAGGTCATTTATCTTTCTATCAAAGGATGGGAACCATTTTTAGCCAAGTTTAGGGATTTGGTCAAATGTTTGATCTTTAGAAAATCATCTTTAATTGAAAACTTTATCCTAGGCAATAATGTTTGTTAAGTGCAAGCATGACTATATGCTAATAGTTTAAGCTTTCACCCTACATGTGCAATCTTTATTAAAATCAAATTTAGATCAGAACAAGGTTTAAAATCTTAAGGAACAATTAAATTACCCATTAGTATTTACTAGTTTCTCTAAACTATAGCATTAAACTCATATTTCAACAATCCATGATCAACCAATGTTGAGGAGTTATACCTACATTCTTAAATTATGGATTTCTTGAGCAATTGGGTGAACTTTGAACTGTTGATTGTCCAAAAGGGCTTATTAGAAGCAAGGAAAAAAGTAGAGAAAGAAAATAAACTAGACATAAAGTAAAGAAATAGAAAGAAAAAATATATATACAAACATATGTAAAAATAAGGGATAAGAAGGAAAGAATCGAAAAAAACTAACCTATCCTACCTATACTAACTCTAACTAGTCTTATAATTTACTCCATGAAGATGCCCAGTAGGACAATAGAGAATTAATGTTTAAGGTACTGCCCATTGGTGGGTAGTGTAAACTCTGATCCTAGTAAGTCTTTCAACTTGAAGGTGTTATCTCAAAGTATCTTAGCAATCTAATAGGGACCTATCCAAAAAGGTGTGAACTTCCCATGTTTAACCTTAGGCTCAGATGACTTATCCCAAAGAAGAACTAAGTCTCCTTACCTGAATACATTTATCTTTGAATGCTTATCAAACCACCTTTTCATTGTGGTTTGGTTCCTGGTAAAATTAGCAAAATCATCTTCTCTTGCATCTTCCATCTAAATAATGTAAATAAACCTTGAGTTTATAAATTCCTGATCATCTCCCATATATTATTGCATGAACCTATATGTTGGTAGCTTGAGTTTGATGGGGAAGATGGGTTCTTGACCATAAACTAGCAATAATGGTGATGCCTTGAGAGCTTGTTTGGTTCTAGTTTTATCTACCCAAAGGGCATACTTGAGTAACTTGTGCCATGTTCTAGGTTTGTCAGCTATATACTTCTTTAAAGCCTTCATCAAGTTTTTATTCATTAATTTAGATACTCCTTTACCTTGAGGATAATGGTTTGATGAGAACTTGATAATGATGATGTTATCATATGCCCATTTAGTCATATCAATGGATATAAAAGTAGATCAATTATCATATAATAGATATACTTATGTGCCAAACCTTATGCATATATTATTTTTCAAGAATTTGATCACTTATTTAATCCTACATTGCTTGGTTGCCACTACTTTAGTCCATCCTATGAAGTAGTTAGTAGCAGTCAGAACATACTTATGACCATCTAAAGACTTGGGGTTGATGACCACCACAAAGTCTAATCCCTTGTATGCAAAAGGTTTTTCAATCATGATTGGTTTTAATGGCATGGCTACCTTGGGATATTTAGTGTTGAATACTTGACATGAGTGGAATTTTCTCACATGTTTATGATCATATTTAGAGATTGTAGGCCAGTAATATCTAGCTCTTAATATTTTGTGTGATATTATCATTTTAGATGGATGTCCACTTCCTAGATTTTCATGAAATCTACTCATGATCTCAGTTGCTTCACTCTTGGAGACACATGTTAAGTATATGCCTTTAAATTTATCTTTGTAAATTGCTCCATATTTGATCAAGAAATGGGTTACCCTGAGCCTTAGAGCTCTTATTTATTCTTTACTTAACCTTTCAAGATAATATCCATTGATTAGTAAGTGGATAATGGGATCATACCAATCATTGGGTTTTAAACTTTGTTTCTCTACCAACATAACACTTAGCTTAGGATTAGTATTGGAAATCAATTGAATTAAACCTTAGAACCTTGCCAATTTAGTAGTCTTCGTCTCAATGTCATATTCTTAGAGCACATACATACACTTACCTCTCTTTTTCCCTATTTCATTTTGACTTAGTATGAGCTTATTGGAAGGTTCTAATAGGATTGCATGCACCTTATTCCTAAGAATATAATGCCTAAACTTTTTCATTTCCTTGACCAAAACACATGCTTGTTTGTCAATCAAAGAGTAGTTCAACTCAACATTTTTAAGGTTAGTGTTCATAAAAGCTACTAGATGGTCACATCCATCTATCTTCTGAGTTAAAACTAAAACTATTGTATGATGTAAAGTAAAGGAGTAAAGATCATTTTTTTTAGTAAAGTCTAGACTTATCAAAGTTTAGGGCTTGTCCAATCACCTCTTTGATCTCTTTGAAAGCCTTCTTGGTCTTTTCATTCCATGTGATTCTGACATCCTTCTTTAGTATATCATTCATTGGCTTTACAACTTCTATAAAACTAGAAATGAATTTTCTTACAAAGTTTATTTTACCAAAGAATGACTTAAATTCCTTCTTACTATTAGGAGGATCTATATTAGATATTGCATCTACTCTATCAAGGTCTATAAGAATTCCCTCCTTAGTGATAAATTGTCCTAATAGTTTTCCCTCAGTAACACATAAAATAATTTTCTTTAGGCTAAGAGAAATCCCATATCTTTTACATCATTCAAATACCTATTGTAGGTACATAATATGATCCTCCCTATTTTTAGAAAAGTTAGTCAAATCATCCATGTATATAATAATGCACTTACCTAAAAGACCTTGGAAAGCATGATCCATAGCACTTTGAAAAGTGGATCTTACATTTATAAGTCCAAATGGTACTATTGTGTAGGCAAAGGTACCCCCCTTAGTAGTAAATGAAAATTTCATCCTGTCTTCTTGGTTCACCAACACCTGGTTATACCCTAAAAAACTATCAAGAAAAGACATCATAGCAGAACCAGATACCATTTGGATTACTTGGTCAAGAGAAGGCAAGGGATAGTTATCTTTCTTAGATTCTCTATTTACATCTATAAAATCCACACATAGTCTGATTTACCCATTTTTCTTCCTGATTGGTACTAAGTTAGCTACCCAAATAGAGTTCTTAATGGGAAACACGATCCTTGAATATAGTAATTTATTGAATTATTTAGATATTAGAGGTTCTAGGATAGGGTTAATAGGTCTTTGTTTTTGCCTAAAAGGCTTGTAATTTTCCTTTAAAGGTATGGTATGTGTTATGACCTTTGGATCAAATATATTTAGGTCATCATAGGAACATGCTATGACATATTTATATTTGGCCAATAATTTTTTGGCTCTTTTGGAATCAATGATTGTACATGCTATACCAATATTAACCAACTAAGTTTGACCTTCAAGTCTAAGATCAATTGCACTATAATATTTCCCACTTAATTTAGGAACCTTGATAGTCTCAGCTAGTCTATCTACGTCAAATAGTCTCTCCAAGGTAATCATGCCTTTGGGGATCTTATTGTCATTCAACTAAATGACCTTGTCGTTAAGCTTACCTTCAACTTTATCATCATCAAGGGTATTTTCACTGGCATCATCAATGACATGAGCTTAAAATGCTCTTGAGTTAGTTATGAAGTCTAGGATCTATTGGTCATCACAAAATACCTGTAGATGGTTTACATTATCAAGGACTAAAGGGCATGAAACCAACTCAATACTAAGGTTATGGGAGTTTTGGCCTAGCATAAGATTGGTAGTTATTGAGGAAAACTCATCAACAACATTTTTTAATTCCCTAAGGATGGAAATAATGTTAAAAACATAAAATTATTCAATCAAATCCCAGACTCTAAACTTGTATCTTTTAAGATATGACAAATTGCATTGGTACTTACTTCTTACTTGATTAACCACTTGCTCTAAGTTACCATATACTAGTAGTTCCTTGACTATATACTTGATGGAAATTTGTAATCTAATACTAAAGCTTCATATTCCACAAGATTGTTAGTGTAGGGAAATTAAAATCTATAAAAACCATGATATTCTTTACCAACAAGGTTAGTTAGAACAATTCCTACCCCAAATCTAGACTTATAGATAGAACCATCAAAATGTAGTTTCCACAGTCCAAGCACAATATGAGAAACTTTAGAGTCACATACCTTATAATTCTCAAGAGTGTACACTCCTAGATTAGAGTCTACCATGTTAACCCTTTCATTGACAACATTGTGCTCAGTGATCATGTGATTCATTTTAGGTTCTATTTCTATCCTGATTTGGTTGGGGATTCCCTTCCAAGGTAACCACATATGTGAATAATTTGTTGACATATAACCATTCAAGCTCTTAGTCTAGTCTCTACTCAACAACATCCCATAAGCATCAGGGATGTCCACTACTTAGATATCAATGAAATATTGGATCCTTGGATATGAGGCAATCTACATGCGAACATTTAATAACTCACCAATTATTTTGACTCTTGACTTATCTGAGTTACAACTCTATCAAATTTGATAGGAGTCAAACCTAATTGCTCACAAATACCTTTAGGTATAATATTTGTAGATGTACTAGAGTCTAATAAATAATTATGAAAATTATTATCAAAGATCCTAATTGTTAATAAGAAAGGTGGGACATCTTCTTTGTTCTTGTGTATTGTAACATTAACATGTGTAGTATTTTGTGGTTTAGCAAGTTTTTTACTCAAGGAATCTAACAACAAATCCATCTATTCAATAATCTAGGTCAACTCATGCAATGTGATGTTAACCTTAATATTTTTCATATCCTCTACAATATTATATCTAGTCCTATTAGAATAATTAGATGTATTAATATTATGTTTAGAAGTACTTCCCTTAGGAGTCTCTGGATTGTTGTCTAAGGTAGTATTAGGAGGAGCATCAAAGTTATTTAGAGAAGTTAAAGTTGTCAATGGTTGATTCTACTCCATGTTTCTTAGAAGATAAGTTTTTTTAGAAATTTATAAAAATCATGAATCGCTTCAGTAATATCCTTAGGCTCATTGTGCTCTTGGAAAGGGAACTCAAATGTCTCCACCATGAGAGTTGGATCAAATGATATAGTTAACCTTGAATAACTAGGTGTACTTAAATCATAATCCTTATTAGGGACAACTTAAAAAGTATCTAAATCTTATTAAATGGCATTAAAATCATTATAAAATTCAACATAGGCCATTTCCCCATGATTATAAGTGCAATGAAATCTACAATATTTAGGTCAAATAACATCAACAAGATTTATATCAAACACATTCTTGCTAGCAAATGGCTTATTTTTCTTGTTATTGTGGTAACTATCATTCTAAAATATGTTAGTGGGCCTATTGAACCTTTGAAAGGATAAATTATTACAAGAGCTCTCTCTAGTATTGCCTCCTTGATTTTACAACTAAAGAAAGTCAGTGCTAAGATTTTTAATCATTTTGAGGATAAAGTCACTCTTATTCTTTGGTGTCTCAAAATTATGAACTTGAATATTAGCATTAGATATAGGCATTAAATATTTTTGATTTTGTGGATGAGATCCATTGGTAGCATTTTTCAAGAATCCTATATTTTGAGTAGGATGTGCATGACTCAGAGATAGTTGGTTCAAGACTAGAAGTTGGTTTAGGGTAGGCACATTTTGGTTGGCATTGGGAATGACATTCAGAATTGGTAAATATAGTTTGGCATTAGTAATGCATTTTCCAAGTATCCTTATGGTTGCATTTGGTCATTAATGATCAAAACCTCATCATAAGCTAAAGCTAATGTATTCATGGGCCAAACAAATCTCTTTATAAACACAAAATTCATGGGATCCAAGGCATCCTTATAGATTTTTAAAGCTAAATCCTCATCAAGTTTTTAAGGAGCCATGGTCCTAATGAACATCTTCTAGAATCTAGCATTGAAGGCTCTTATGGGATCATTTGCATCTCTTTTCATTTTTAGTACAGGACACAAGAATTAATTATTTTACCAAAATGATCAATGAAAACATTATTAAAATAAATCCAACTGGTAATGAAGTTTTTAGGAAGATTGAGACACCATTCATATTCAACATATTTGAAATTAAAATGGAATAGTCTACATGCTACATCCTCATGAGTCACATTCAGTAATATTAAAGCAACTTTGAAACTCTTAATGTGTTCTTTAGTAGTTATAATTCCCCTAGGACTAAATGTTGGTAAATACTTTTTAGGATTATGAGGAAGGTCATGTACAACACCTGGCACATTGATTGAAGAACCACCTATCAAAGCCATACCTTGATAAAAATCAAACATAAGAGCACCTTGAATTGGTGAATTTTTTAAAGACTTTGAAATTTTTCACTTACCTTTGTCTTACCTATCTCTCTTATGAAATTCTAAAGAAAGTAGAGGTTATCTAGTCTCTAAACACGACCTTATCTTGATTTTTGGTAATTCCAGCTTATGGGATTTGAATCCTATTTGAAATATGATGTGTTAATCTTATATTTTCAAGGAATAATGATTAAACTTTCACATTAATAAAATTTTTCAAAGATTTATATAAAGGATGACAAAGGACAACAATATTTAACTAAGTTAGCTCGAAGATGTATCCAAACACATAGGTATGATTGATCTTTACACATTTATGCTCAAAAATTCAAATTATTTGTCAATATTTGATCAAGAAAACTATTACTAACCTTACACCTATTTAATTGACAAAACTTAAGCCATCTTTACCACAATTAAGCATATACTTTCAAATAAAATTGATCTTTGTCTAAAGGAAGCACAAAAATTGGTCTAAAACCATAAAGATCAATGATATTTACATAATTGAGAAAATAATGATACAATTTTGAAAATATTACACCAATATTTGAAAATAATTCATAAGAATGAACAAAAATACTTCAAATCTACAAAGATCTAACTAAGCCCTCCTTTTAGTACTAACAAAGCCCCTCCTGTTGATGCCTAAATATATATCACAGGTACATAGAGTGTTCAAGAATACTTCTCATTTTAGAATTTTAATAATTTAGTGCATGAGTTGTAGGTGTGATAATCCTGTTATCTATTGATGGAATAGAGGCAAAGCAAGTGGACTATTTCATAATATTTATAACATTTGGTGGTTGGGAGACACTATGGCCAAATAGTTAATCTATGTAAAATATGAAGTATGATATGCTGATAATAGTGAATTATGATCAAAATCTAATCTAAGAACTAATATAAGATGGATATTTATAATGAAAATTAAGCTAGAGTGATCTAGTTAAAAAATGATCAAAAAGAAAGGTAAGGCAGAGAAGAGATGTTGTTATCTTCATTCCAAACATCATGACAAATTTCAAATATCATCTAGGCATGCACTTAACCAATGTATTACATGAAGTAGCGTAAGCTCAAATCCTATCAAAAATCAAGAAAACATTTGAGTAATGTGAGAAATAATGCAAATAAGAACCAAGTTCACTTTAAAGATTTACCCCTATAAGCAAACAACATTAGCCCAAATGCAAGAAGAGTAATAAAATGAAATGAACCTAAGAACTTTAAATTAACCTAGCATTGACACAATTTAACATCTCTATATTCGAATATACACACCAATAATTCATAAAAAACTATTCAAATCTGGAAATTAGAATAAACAAGTGAGAGAGAAGCCAGGATAACAAAAGACACAAGAAAATTTGGACAAACTTTGTAAAATTCCTTGATTATATTAATTTCTCAAAAGTTATAATTGGTTTTGGATAAAAAAAACTCCCTCTCCTTTTTACAATGGGAAATACCTCTTTATATAGATCCTTCTTGAAGTATGTCAATCAGTGATGTCAAATTACATTTTTACATATGTCTGGGACAAATGTCCTTTTTGTCACATTTCTAAAACAAATGACCTTTTCTAATATATTGACCTATAGGCAATGTACTTTACAAGTAGTACATACCTTTATAATAAGAATATTCCATTTAAAAAAGTATACAAGATCAATTACAAAAAGAATATTCTTATTTTAACTTGAAGACCTTTTGCTAAAGCAATCTTCTACATTCCAGTAGGATCTTCATTCTATGATGTTGTTTGTTGATCAGCTAGAGGTCAATAGTGGGCCTCATGAAAAATTGTCTTTCTTAACTCTCTAGGTTACTGAGGCCTTTCTAAGCTTTCTCTAAATACTATTGGATGCCCCTATTTTCCCCTTATCTTTGATTCCTTTGCATAAATTGAGGTCCTTGGGAATGTCCTTCATCTACTTGGATCAACTACTCAGGACTTTGATTTTGTCCATAAATATAGCCATAGCCATATTAGATTGGGATAGGCTGACTGTCTTAAATTCAAGGACTTGGTTCTTGGTCAAGGCTTTGATCAAGTCTTTCACTTGATAGCTTGAATCCTACCATTGGCCAACTTGGCTTGTAGCCATGGAATTTTATTTAATTATTGCCTCCTATTTAGTTCTAAATAAATTTTAAGGGATTGAATAAGTCAATCATGGTATCCTCATATAACTTGAATCTGTCTGATTGACAAGATGTCAATCTCTTCTAAATTTTTGTCTATTGTAGGATGTCTTTAGCAGAACTTCCTTGCAGATATGTTCTATTTTTGTGATGGGTTACTAGTTTAAATTGTGTGCCTTTGAAAACTCTCCCCTATGCATCTAAGGTCAAATAAAGTTCCACATCTTCTCTTGAAACTCCTTTACGAGTTGTCATGGTCGTGAGTTTGTTAAAATTGCTCACCAATGGTCTATAATTCATTTTTAGATCAAATTACCCTAACATAGATGATAATTTAGCTTCTTTGGATTGATTATGGTGAATATAGGGCCAAATTAGGGCTTTTTTTCATGTTAGGGCTCTCTTGAAGGTTCTTACAGTGCTCTAATGGTAGTAGCTATTTGAACATATGTGAACTTCATGAATTAGATACTAACTAGACTATGTTCTTATACCCTTGGATTTTTTAGGTTTTTCAGATCTTCAACTTACATGGCTCTAATGTGACGTCACCATGGCATCCTTGTGGTATTTTTTGGCACTTAACTCATTAAAATTTAAAAAATGACCATTATTTTTTGAAAATTCCCACTTGATCCTACACCATTGGATCATCCTTGCATAGATCAATATAGATCGTCGATCTTGATCCAATAAATCAAATGCCATTGGCTACTTGATACATTCCCTATGGTTATGACACTTGTCACTTCCACATTCACCCTCAGCTTTGTTGAAAATTCCACATAGATCTTACACCATCAGATCAATTTCCTTTGAATGAATGTGCACCATTGAACCTAATCATTGGATTGTGTTCTTACTCTGTGGACCATCAATTAGAATGTGTACCATTGATCATTGAAATATGATTGATATTTAATTTATGGTACACATCTATGCCACATGTCATCTTCACATTCATCCTTGACTTTTTAATGTTTTATATGCACCGTTTGATCATCTTTGTCTAAGCAAATGTGCTCCATTGGATCTAATTCGTAAGGTCAAACACCATTGGCTATTTAGTGTTTTTTAGCTAAGATCTTAACACTCGTCACTTGTTCACTTGTTGTAGGGATCTATTTAAGTTTTGAATTGATGCACATTTTTGGGTCAACTTTGCTTGAGTAAACATATGCCATTGATCTTTATAAGATGATCAAACTTTAACTTAGGGTTAGGGATTTAAATTTTTGACTTTAATATTACACCATTGATCTTGTTCATCCAAGTAAAAGTAGACCATTGATATTTTAGATTAAAATGATGTTTAAGTTAGTTATTGAGAAAATAAAATACTTAGATAATGTTTTTGGACTACGGTTTTATTTTGTGTTAATAAACATGAATTAAAACCTTAGGATAAACATTTTAAGCTAAGTTTTAAAACCCAATAAAGGGAACCCTGCACATAATAACAAATACATGGCATAAAGTCTTAGGACAAGGCTTTGGCTAAAGTCTAAGACATAATAAAAGGACCAAGTGGTTAGTTACACCATGTTAATGATAAAATAGACCAAGGGACCATGGGATATAAATGGACCAAGCATAAGGTTTTTTAGAATAAGGCTTAGTCATGTTGAAAAACATGACTAAGCCTTAGGATAAAAAATTAAGTTAAGTCTATAGTTCAATTAACTATTCTCGTGTAAATTTCTCCCACATAAATTTGAATTTATTTTAAGGGACATGAGCTAGGGTTTTTTTTTGTAATTAGGCTTTTAAGCTAATAAAACATGAATTTAACTTAATTTTTAGTAGGCCAAAGGATAGTAGAAGATCAAATTATTATTAAATCATAAAACCCAAGCATTGCTCATTATAAATGGACTTCATTAGAGATATAACCTAAAACATGAAGATCCAATGTTCACAACTTTAGGCAAAATTAAATCAAAATTATGAAAAAATATGCCAACCAGATTAGGTGTGTATGATCTTCAAATAAAGACATTGTGCAAATGTGCTAGTGACAATTTGATCAAGTGAATTTTCAACTTTAAGGTACAAAATTTACACAAATTAACATAAGGGTCCCCATTTTTTAGGAATGGGGGTATGATGACCTGAATAGGTGGCATGTTCAAAAGTGAAATAACTTGCCTTGGGGTAATTATCATACAACATATTATCACAGTGATATTTTTACTTATTATAAATTAACCATAATGAGATATTTATATTGATTACATATACTTATAATACCTAAATATTACTATTAGCCAATTTTCACACCCAGTTTTGCATCTTTCATTTTGGCTAGGTGCAACATCCTTATTGGTTTATCCCCACAACAAAGTGTCAAACTTTTTTTATTTTGAAATATTTTATTCGGCCTTTTTACAAGTGATATTTTGGTCTTTTTTAATCAAGTGTTATTTCTTTCAGCAAGGTTTTTCTTTAGGTTTTTTTTCAAGTCTCACAAGAATTGTTTCATACATTTTGTTTGAAATAAAAAGTCTAAAGGAATTGGTTTATTTCAAGCTTTTCAGAGGGTCACAAAATTTTGAAGGGTCTTTTTCTCATGGAAGTGTCTATTTTAATATTTTTGAAGGGTATATTTTAGGTTTTCTAAAAGGTACATTGCAAGATTTTTGAAAGAAATTTCTCTTGAAACTTTTTTGAAGGGTTTGTTCTTTTAAGGAATTGGTCTTTTTCAAGTTTTCTGAAGGGCCTTTTGTGAGTTTTTTTTGAAGGAATTGTTTCAGACATTTTATCTAAAACAATCTTTCTAAAGTGTCTTTCTCTCATGAAAGTGTCCTTTGTAATATTTTTGAAGGGACACTTTCAAAAAGCCTAAAGGGATACTTTTCAAGAAAAGTGATGCTTCTTTATCTTTTGAAGGGACATTTTCAATATTTTTGAAGGGTCTTTTATCAGGAATTGGTCCTTTACATTTTTTTGATGGAATTGTTTTGGACATTTGGTCTAAATTTTTTTTTTAAAAAGAATTAGATCTTACATTTTTTTGAAGGAATTGGTGCTCTCTCAAAAATTTCAAAAGGTCCTTTACAAAAATCCCAAAAGGACACTTGAAAAAAGTTTGAAGGGTCTTTTCTCAGGAAAGTGTCTAGTTCAAGGTTTCCAAAGGGATATTTCAAGATTGTCGAAGGTCATGTTTGAGCTTTCTAAAGGGCACCTTTCAACGTCCCAAAGGGTAGGTCAATCAAAGGAACAGTCTACTTGAAAGTTTAAGAAGTGGCCCAAAAGGTTATTTCTTTCAAAGAAAAGGGTCCATGGGAAAATTGTTTGAGGAAAATGCTGAAGCAAAGGTCTGAGAAAAAATCTTGAAGGAAAGGTCCTAATAGAATTATGGTTATATGGATGTCAACTTCAAGGTGAGGAGTTAGCCATTGGAATTTAAACAATGGGTCTTAGGTAGATTGATGGTCCTCATTCAAACACTCAAAGATCCAAGGGTTCACATTCTCCATCTACCAAGTAGATCAGAGGGTTCATCTCACCATTGATCAAGTCAAGATCTGAGTCATTTTTTGATGGCCAATCAATGGAATAATTGGTTATACATGTAGACTCCCAGTGATTCCTATCTAAGTCCAACATAATGAAAGTGACTCTTCCCTGCACCGTTACACACCTCAGTAAGCTAGTGAAAAGCTATTAGCATCAAGACAAATCTACAACAAGTGGACTCTCATTTGCATAACTGATTGATGCCATTACTTAGCTTAAAACCATCTTATGTATGCTAGTCAATCATTAGGGAAGTATCTTTGAGAGAATAAGCTAGTTGTGAACCACTTGAGGTGACATGGATTAATCGAATGGCCCAAATGAGCAATTTTTGCAAATATGGTTGTAGTTGAAGATGGAGACTCTTAATAGATTGATTCCTCTTTATAGTGCCAAAGTCATCTTCCTCTCACTTCCATTTTGCTATAAATATATCCCTTGGGATATTGTAAAAATAAAAACATATTATATAGCGAAGCCCTGATAGATTGATATCACATTTTGCCTTTAAGCATTAGGTACCAATATATTTCTCTCAAGTTTTATGAACAATTATTTAGGTGTGTAAGAGATGTATAGTGATAGTAAGTGATGATTTTCCATCCATCTATCCTTTTTCCTTCATGCTTGAGAAAAATTTCTTAGTCTAACAGGTCATATAGAGTGTCTTCAAGTGTGTTAAATTGTTATAAGTGTATAATTGTTCTTAGAATGTGAAATTTTCCTTTCAATTCATTTTATTTTTGTCATTTCATATATCTCACCTCTATACTGAAATACTTGTGTTAAAAATCCTTAGAGATTGGGAATGGTCTATGCATTTTGTTATATTGTGTACTATAATATGGTATTCATGTGGAAGATAATATTGGTGTATCACCACTCTTAAAGTAGGGTTTCCTTTTTTGTAATCTCTAACTTTTTTCCTTTTAATAAAACTAGTTTAGATAGAAGTTGTTTTGTAGAGATACATTTAGGGAGTTATCCCTTTAAATCTAAAGGTTAATTTCCTCTATAAGCATACCCACATGCCTAGAAATGTTCCAACATTGACCAAATATAGAAGAGGATTGAACACTCTCTTTTAGGGTGAAATATTTGGAGACAATAGTTTTGGCATGCCTAGTAGGACCAATTATTTACATGTCAAGGTGAATTTTGGTCTTGAAAATCCTAAGGTTGTATAAATATTCTTAATACAACATTTTGTGACTCCAAAAGGTGAGAATATCTATTTGTAGATCAAGTTTCCCATATTATACTTCATGGTCCTCACTAGGTCATCTAGGATTTTTGACCAAATGCCTTTAGTTGAAGCTCTTTTTGAAGAACAATACCCTAAACCATTCCTAACACTTAAAGATCCTAGACAAGGAGGTTTTGAAGAAGAAGAATAAGTTGAAGAGATAGGAGATCAATATGAAAGAATATAAATGGATAGGCATCAACCTTTCCTATCCTTTAACACCCAAAATCTAATTAACTTTCCTGCATACGACCCTATTCCTCCCAATGCTACCAAGAGTCTCATTGGTTTCAATGGAGAGGGTCCTATTACCCCATTTTAGCATATTAGGGACATCTCAAATTTTTGTAACTTTCATAATGTCACCTAAGCCAACATAACCATTAGATTGTTTTCCATGTCTCTAAGAGGTAAGGCACTTGACTGGTATAGGACTTTGGAAGGTAGTTATATTACAAGTTGGGATGGCTTTGGGGAATTTTTGGTAACTATATTTGAGAATAAAAGTGACCATAATTCATTGATCCATTAGGTGAACATGATAAATAGAGGTCCTAATGAATACATGGGATATTTTAGTGAAAGATTTCAAAGGACATGGCATAGGTTGCCACCTGTCATGAGACCTCCTCTAAGCTTTGTGTTCCCCA
Source organism: Torreya grandis (assembly GCA_037957365.1). Classification (NCBI taxonomy): domain Eukaryota; kingdom Viridiplantae; phylum Streptophyta; class Pinopsida; order Cupressales; family Taxaceae; genus Torreya; species Torreya grandis. Next base: position 2,832,102 of record JARHVA010000864.1, read on the forward strand.
CTTATCTTAAGGGTATTATAATGATGTGGCAGTGATGTTATAGTCAATAGGAGGATTCACTCTACCATACACATATGAGATAGCTATTAAAGCCAAGAATAGCTTGATACAATTTGGAAAGCTACCTTTAAGAGTTTCCATGCCTTTGATGTCTCGTAGTTTAGTTGAAGATCTAAGTGTAGAATAATTTCCTAACACTAATTTCAAGCCAAGAACCTTTCCCAAGAAGATGGATAATGCTATGGATAAAGATGATGAGATCTAGTCATTATGAGCTCAGCTCAAGCAAGCTCAATTTCAAGAAAGTGCTCTACCTAACCCTCAATACCATCCTCAACAAGGCTATAGATATCCACTTCAATAAAACTACCAAGGAAGAGGATAAGGTTAACAAGGTTTGAACAGGCAGCCCAACGCCTATAATCTTAATTCCACTCCTTCTATGAAGGCTATTATTTTAGTGCATGCTAACTTGGTCCAAAGAGAAGATCATTTGGACTAATGGAGACAACCCCAAGGTTAGTTTATGCATGATGGTGGAGAAGATATCTAGGCTTTGGTGGCACAATAAGAATCTATTCCTTACATGACATCAGAAGAAGTGAATCTCATACAAAGGGATATTCATGGAGAAGGTAGTAGCTAAAGTGTAGGTATGATGAACTTTCAAATGAAGGATGATTATGTGTTGAATCAAATCACATCAATTATAACCAACACAAGAGATAATAAGAGATCTATAGGAGACGTTATAGGAGTACATGTGAATCTAAGTGATGCCTCTCTAAGGCCAAAAAGTGTGAATCCTAGTGTAATACCTACTACCAGTCATGCTCCTCAACAAAGTTAAAATGCAATTAGGGTTGTCAAGCCTATAATGTAGTAGGTTTAGAATCCCTCACTACTTTTAAGAATGAAAGAAAAGGTGAATAATTCCACTCTAAACATTGTTGATTCTTTGAATAATACCAAGACAAGAATATCTCTTTAGGAAGTCTTGCATATGCCTGGTCAAAGGGAGCTCATACAAGAATAGCTTGCAAACATTCATATAGCCCCTCAAAATTAAAAACAAAATAATGTATCCCTTACCAATTCTCAAAGTCATGTCTTAGATCCCTCTAAAAAATATAAAAATCTTCCACCCTTCTACCTCACACTCATTGTGGGAGACAAGTTGGTTCATAATTATATTGTAGATAGTGGAGTTAGTACCACTGTCATGCCTAAGGTGGTGGTTGATAAGTTGGGATTGAATTATGAATCACATAGTAAATTTATGTTATATCTTGATATGAATCCAACCAAGAAAATGGGATTGGTCATAGGTCTGAAAGTCTTTCTACATGATTTCCCAAGCTTCCCCATTTTACAAGATGTTATGGTGGCAGACCTTCTAACTCATTTTGTTATCTGCTTGCCAAGGGACTTCATGGTTAAGATAAGAGGATGAATTTCTATTGACTAGTATTTTTTATCTTTTAAAACAAGATATGGAACCTAGGTGACTATAAGGACTCAACCCTTAGCAAGGTTTCATATTGAGCCATATATGGAGACAAGTTCAAATCAGAATTATCTAATTAGTAAAGAAGAAGAAGGTGTTATGGATGGTGAAACATCCTCCCCCCTTGAAGTTATTTTTGATCTTTTCCTTGATAAGTATAGCATTGAAATACATGGAATTTATCCATACACATTCATAGAAGATATTGATTTGGGAGTTTATTGTATGCATGAAAAATATGTTTCAATCCCTTCACTCACTAATGAAGACCATGAACTTGAAGGAATATTGGAAATGTTTTTTGATGGGTCAAGAAGAAAAGTAGGTATAGGAGATAAAATTATGTTAGTTTCTCCATCAAATAATCAATACTAATCCTCATATATATTCTATTTTAGTTTCAACTATAATGTAGTAGAATATGAAGGCCTAGTTCATGGCCTCCAATGGGCAAAGAAGAGAGGGATCAAGAATTTAAAGGTTTATGGGGGTAGTGAATTGGTCATCCACTAAGTGAGAAATCAAGATATAGCCAAGAATACCTTACTTAAATATTACAATAATAGGGTATGGGACCTACTTGAATACTTTGATGTCTTCAACATACAACCCATACTAAGGGATTCAAATAAACATGTTGATAGATTGGCTACCATAGGAGCATAGTTTAATGTAGTTACTGATGTAGGAAAGGAGAAAGATTAGTATCATATCAAGGTCATTATGAGGCCTTCTATTATAGATAATTAAGTGTCATGGAATGTGTTTTAAAGTGATGAACACATTACAAATTTATTACAAAATGAGGTATGATTCTCCTCGATGACCCTAAAGAGACTGCATGATCAATATGAAGAACAAGTTATTCAGCTAAAGACATAAAAGATACCTAAGGGGATGATTACTTTGGAGAGTGTTTTTAATGAGTATGATCAAAATAAGAAAGAAAGAGTGAGCATGTCAATAAAATAAGAGAACTATGAGAGAGTCATTATTTACAAGGATAAGCTCCTAAAAATTGGTAAGATATGTTATGTACTCGAGAGGCAGACCTTTATTGAATTATGCAAAGAGTTTTGTGACATCTTTGCTTGGGAATATAAAGATTTTAAAGGGTTTGATCCAAGTCTACCTCATCACACCATTGAGTTAGAACTTGGATCTAAACCAGTCATGAAAAAACAAAGGCCTATCAATCCCAAGATAGATGAACTCATGAAGAAAGAGCTGACCAAGTTGATTGAGTCTAGGATTATTTTTTCTATCAAACACTCAACTTAGGTGGCTAATATTTTACCTATCTAAAATAATAATGGAGAATTTAGACTTTATGTGGATTTTTAAGACCTTAATAGGGTGTCTCTCAAGGATTATTATCCACTACCTTTCATGGAACATATTCTACAAGTTGTTTTAGGTTCTCAATGCTTCTCACTTCTTGATGGTTATTCAGGTTACAATCAAATACTAGTGAATAAAGAGGATCTATTCAAGACATCCTTCACTACAAAATGGGGGACCTTTGCCTATAAAAAGATTCCTTTTTGTTTATCCAATGTTAGAGCTACATTTCAAAGGGCAATGGACATGGCTTTTAAAGGTTTGATCAATAAGTTTCTACATGTGTACCTTGATGATATAAATGTTTTTTTGAAGGATGATACTGATCATATGGAACATCTAAGGTAGGTGTTTAATAAATTTAGGGAGTATGGAATATCCCTTCATCTAAAAAAGTGCATCTTTGTTGTCTATGAAGGTAAGTTATTGGGTCATATTATTTCAAAATAAGGCTTGTCTATTGACCTCGAGAGGATTGAGGCTATTCTAAGCTTGTCTTTGCCGACTTAAAAGCTTCTTGGGAAAAATAAACTTTGTAAGAAGGTTTATTCCAGGATTTTTAACTGTGGTAAAGTCTATCATAGCCATGCTCAAGAAGAACCAAGATTTTGCTCAGACAAAGGAAGGTAAGAGTAGTTTTGAGGAAATCAAGAAAGAAATTAAAAAATATCCTAATCTGTTGAACCTAAACTTTGCCAAATATTTCATACTCTATACCTTTGTTAACCTTGATACAATCTTAGCTATGCTTATGTAAAATAATGATGAAGAGGTAGAGTAAACAATTGCATTCTTTAACCAAGGATTGGAAGATTATGAGGTTAATTATAATTTTTTGACAAGAAAACTCTAACTATGATAAGAGGATTAAAAAAATTTAGACACATGGTTTCAAATAGCAAGATACATGTCATGGTTTCTCATCCTAGCACCAAGGAGTTTCTCCTAAGTAAAGACCTTAATGAAAAGAGAGCTAGGTGGATTACAAAGGTGATGGAGTATGATGTGTATATTAAGGTGACAATCTTGGTAAGAGGGAAAAGGTTATATGATAATTTAGATTTAGATTTTTAGGAGCTAAAGGAGGAAGTATTGATCAACCACGTTCACCCCCAACTAGCTAATCACATACAAGTTCAAAGTTGGACACAAGACATCATTAGTTTTCTTCAAAATGGTGAGTGTTCCAGTGGGTTAAACAAGTCTCAAAGAAGGTATTTTAGATTATAGACCATTACCTAATATCTTATAGATGGTGTTCTCTTAGGAAAGATGTGAATGGTGTGTTATTTAGGTATGTTAATAGTGATCAGTTTGATATGCTACTAGAAAAGTTTGACAATGGTATAGATGGAGGTCATTTCTCTCCTAAGACAATAACTACAATGATAATGAGGGCTGGTTACAATTGGCCTGGTATTTTTAAGGATTGTTACCACTAGGATAAAAAGTGTCCTCAATGTGCATTCTTTGTAGGCAAATATAAACTTTTAGCCCTTCCATTGAATCCTATCCAAGTAGACCAGCCTTTCATGTAATGGGGTCTTGATTTCATTAGTGTGATCATCCCTCCATCAAGTGCTAGACACAAATGGAAAATGAATACTATTAACTACTTCACAAGGTGGGTAGAGGCTATTGCATTAAAGGAGGCAAGTGAAAATGCTCTCTTGGATTTATATGAGACCATTATAACAAGGTTTGGAGTTCCCCATGCTATCATTTTTGATAATACACTTGCTTTCATAAGTGCTAAAACTTTTGATTAGGCAAATAGGAATGGAGTTTACTTGAGTACCTCATCCAACTATTACCCTCAAGGTAATGGGTTTGTTGAATTTATCAAAAATAATCTCATCAAGATCATCAAGAAGACATTGGAGAAAAATCAAATAGCATGGCACAAAAAGTTGAATACAACCTTATGGGCTGATAGGATTACTCCTAAGAGATCAATTGGTAATTATTCTTTTGTTCTTGTTTATGAGAGAGAGGATAGATTATCCATATCTCAAGAAATCCATACTCTATAAATTTCATAATAGCTAGAACTAATTGAAAATACTCCAATGGAAGTCAGATTGATAGAACTAATGTAGCTGCAAGAAGCAAGAGATAATTCACACAAGACCATGGAACACCACTAAGTACTCATGAAGAAATCCTTTAACAAGAGAGCAAGTGCAAGAGTGTTCAAGGAAGGTGGCTTGGTTCTGAAATGGGATGAGGATAGAGAAAAATCAACTAGACATACAAAGTTTGACACTTTATGGAGTGGCCCTTACATCATTAGTGAGTGCAATCAAAGCAACTCCTTTCATCTGACCAAGATGAATGGAGAAGAATTACCTATCCCTATGAATAGGATATATTTGAAGTTGTGCTATTAATACTTACAAGTCTATTTTGTAAATAGTAGTTTAGGTGTGTGTTTCATTTGGTTTACTATTGTGTTCTCTAAGTGCTTTATATCACAAGCATGTTTCCTTATTTTTATTTGGTGTGTATCTTTACCTTTGTGCATGTGAATCAACCATCTTGTAGTTTTGATCCAAAGGTCTATTCAATTCATTTTTTGGGTGCCTATATGGGTGGTTCCATGCCCAATGGAAGGATTTAAGCAACTAGTCTTAGGCATAACATGTATGCATCCCCTTGGAATCACCAAGAATGTTAGCCAATTTTCACACCCAATTTTGCATCTTTCTTTTTTGCCAAGTGCAACATCCTTATTGGTTTATCCCCATGGCAAAGTGTCAATTTTTTTTCTTTCGAAAGACTTTGTTTGGTCTTTTTACAAGTGTTATTTCTTTTGGCAAGGTTTTACTTTGGGTTTTTTATCCAAGTCTCACAAGAATTGTTTCAGACTTTTTATCTGAAACAAAAATTCTGAAGGAATGGGTCCATTTCAAGCTTTCGAAAGGGTCACTTACAAAATTCCAAAGGGTCTTTTTCTCATAGAAGTGTCCATTTCAATATTTTTGAAGGGTATATTTAAGGTTTTTTGAAAGGTACATTGTAAGATTTTTGAAAGAAATATCCCTTGAAAATTTTTTGAAGAGTTTTTTTCTTTCAAATAATTGGTCCTTTTCAAGTTTTTTGAAGGGCACATTGTGATTTCCAAAGGAATTGTTTCATACATTTCATTCGAAATAATATTTCTAAAGAAATCTCTCTTTAAAGGAATTGGCTCTTTCAAATGTTTTGAAGGAATTGTTTCAGACATTTTGTTTGAAACAATCTTTTTGAAGGATCTTTTTCTCATGAAAGTGTCCTTTGAAATATTTCTGAAGGGACACTTTCAAAAAGTCTAAAGGGACACGTTGCAAGCAAAGGAATGCTTCTTTAACTTGTGAAGGGATATTTTCAATCTTTTTGAAGGGTATTTTCTTGAGAATTGGTCCTTTGCATTTTTTTGAAGGAATTATTTTAGACATTTTGTCTAAAACAATCTTTTCGAAAGAATTGGCTCTTACATTTTTTTGAAGGAATTGGTGCTTTCTCAAAAAGTTTGAAAGGTCCTTTGAAAAAAACATAAAGGGACACTTGAAAAAAGTCTAAAGGGACATTTCAAGATTGTCAAAGGACATGTTTGATCCTTCCAAAGGGCACTTTTCAAAGTCCTAAAGGGTAGGTCAATCAAAGGAACAGTCCACTTGCAAGTTTAAGAAGGGGACCAAAAGGAGAGAAGGGTCCATAGAAAAATTATTCTAGGAAAATGTTGAAGCAAAGGTATGAGAAAAAATATCAAGGGAAAGGTCTTAGTAGAATGATGGTTATATATATGTCAAGTTCAAGGTGAGGAGCTCGCCATTGGCATTTAAATAATGGGTCCCAAGTAGATTGATGGTCCTTGTTCAAATGCTCAAAGATATAAGGGCTCACATTCTCCATCTACCAAAGTAGATCAGAGCATTCATCTCACCATTGATTAGGTCATGATCCAAGTCATTATTTTATGGATAATAAAAATAATAATTGACTATACACGTAAACTCCAAGTGATTCCTCTCCAAGGCCAATAGAATGAAAGTGACTCTTCCCTATGCCATTGCACACCTCAACAAGCCAGTGACAAGTTGTTAGCATCAAGACAAATCAACAATAAGTAGACTCTCATTTTAATAATTGATTGATGCCATTACTCATCTCAAAAACATCTTGTTTCTACTAGCATAACCATTAGGGAAGCATCTTTGAGAAAGTAAGATAGCTGTGTAACCACTTGAGGTGACATGGATCAATCAAATGGACCAAATGAGCATTTTTTTAAAGAGGATTATTGTTGAAGATGGAGACTCCTAATATATTGATTCCTCTTTTTGGTGCTAAGGGCCTCCTCCTCTCACTTCCTTTTTGCTATAAATATAACCCTTGGGCTAGTGTAAAAATAACCACATAGTGTATGGTGAAGCCCTATTATATTGATGTCACATTTTGCCTTTAAGCATTAGGTACCAGTCTATTTATTTAAAGTTTTTTAAATAATTATCTATATGTGTAAGAGATGTATATTGATAATAAGTGATAATTTTCCATCCTTCTATCCTTTATCCTTCATGCTTGAGAAAAAGTTCTTAGTCTACTAGGTCATATAGAGTGTGTTCAAGTATGTTGAATTATTGTAAGTGTATAATTATTCTTAGAATGTGCAATTTAACTTTTATTTCATTTTCCTTGTGTCATTTCATGCATCTCACCTCTATACTGAAATACTTGTGTTATAAATCCTTAGAGCTTGGGCCTGGTCTGTGTGTTTTGTTGTATTGTGCACTAGAATATGATATTCATGTGGAAGATAATCTTGGTATATCACCACTCTTAGATTAGGTTTTCATTTTATATAATCTATAACTCTTTTATTTTCAAGAAAACTAGTTTAGATAGAATTTATTTTGCAGAGATACATTCAGGGAGCTAGCCCTTTAAATCTATAGGTTCATTTCTTCTATAATCATACCCACATGCTTGGAAATGTTCTAAAGTTGCCCAAATATGGAAGAGGATTAAACACTCTCTTCTAGGGTGAAAGATTTGGAGACAACAATTACACATTGCATGGATATCTACATTATGATTTTTTCATATTTTACACAAATTATTATGTTTGATTCCTACATACATGTGAATATGTATGATTGTGTGTTCATATTTGTATATATAAGATCATCTTGTTGTCATGTATTGTGAGTATCATGTATTTTCGTGTTATTTCACTAGATTTTGTGTGGTCACTCACTTGTGTGGTCCCAAATATGATTAACCATGTTTTCCTTCATGTACATAAATTATGTTATACTTGCATTATGCCTATATTTATAGGGAACTTAGAATGCATATATAGGGGAATTATACTTGCATGTGTTCCCATTACTTATTTATCCCATCTAAGAGCATACTTTATGAAATTTGGGACATACTAATTCCCATCCTAGTTTTCATTGGGGGAATTATGTCCTCCTATGTTGTGCCTTTTAGGTTAATATCTTTCTTATGCCATATTACACTATTACATGACATTTTTAAAATAGAGGAACAACTTTTAAGGTATATATATATATATATATATATATATATATATATATATATATATATATATATATATATATATATATATATATATATATATATATATATATATATATATATATATGAAAACTTTGTAATAATGACACTGAGCTACATGACTGCTACATATGCTCTAGGATATTTATGATTTAATATTATTTTCTTAATATATGATGTAGTTAACTTTTTATTTTGATATGAGTGATTGAAAAAATATGTTCATATCCCTCACCTCAAAAAGGGACATACATACACTTGAATAGTTCAAAGCAAAAGTAATTTACTAAGATCACCATAATAGCAAAGGTTGTTAAGCAATGGTTCTTAACAACATATTTATATACTTCCATGATCAATAATTAGATTGGGCATTGAAAACTCCAAGAGAAATGTTGGCTATATTTTAAAAAAATTCAAAATCTTAGTAACATGAGTTATATGAATTGTAAACTCTCAAATAAGTGTTGAATGTGATTCAACACTTGTCATAAGTTTAGTAACAAAATAAGTTTGTTTCATCATTTTGGGTAATGCTAATAGGTGTATTCATTTATAGGATCTTTTTCAAGTTCAAAATTTCAAAGTTTAAATCATTATAAATATTTACCTTGAGTAGTGACTACTTGTTTTTGATAAAATAAGGTGGAAAAACAAGGGGCCAAACCCTTACAAGCATTAGAAAAGTGACAGAGGCAACCAACACAAAAGGTGCCTTACGATAGAAACATCATAGTCTGAGACCCAAAAAACACAACAAACCAAAACTATATGCTAAGATAGTTATAACAGAGAAGCAAAGAATCAAAATAATAGTGAAAACTAAGGAGGCAAGTTCTCTCCTTACTTAAACATGGATTTAATAAGGTCATCCAAGTTCGCAGAGTTCTCCTCATTACCAGTAGTAGTATTAGTACCCAAATCCTGCAACATAGACATGTTAAGGAAAATAGAATTTTAGAGCATAGTAGAAAAGTTCTATTCTAGTTTTTGAATGTGACCCCTCAGGACTGCAATTTTAGATCCCAACCCAGCCTCAGTTTCAATTTCATCATCAACTTCCTTCACAAACATCTTTCCTACTTTGCTAGCCTTTTTTGCAAAGTCAACAACATCCTCAATAGTATCCTCTAATTCTTTAGTCTCCTACTTACCCTCAATATCCACAGAGATTTATTAAACATCCATGTGCTTGGCCTCATCATCCTAAGTGGATTCATATGAGGTTCTCTCAGAGTAGTCGATAAGCCAAGCCTTAGGGGCAGGTTTGCTAGAAATGCACCCTGACCGCCTAACTCCTGAGGAGAAACCCTCTTTAATAGCCTTAGTAGATGAATGAGACTTACTACCTTGACCCCTAGGGGTCCTACAGGGATTTTTTGGGGTCCCCACATTAGTCCCCATAGTGCCCATTTCACTAGCATATGTCTTCCTCTTCTTGCATTTCATACTCATAGTAGAGCCCAGAGTATCTATGGGAATCTTCTCAAGAGTAGAAAAGGAAACTTCTTTAGTCTTAGTAGAGATAGGGGAAGGGAAAGACTCTTCGACAACATCGGTAACATTCAAGTTAGAATAAATTTCCCCACTATTAATTTTAATGGCTTTGGAAGGATCTAGAGCATGATGGAAATTGTAAAGATAGAAAATAAGGCCTTGATGAAGGGGGATAGGATTCTTATCAAGTTTCTTAGCCAATTTAGCTCTAACCCTAAGGACAGAATGCTCAAGGGAAGAAAGCAAATAAAAAGGAAAGATAATGTGAGCATTTCACCTAAAATGGTTTAGAAGGGGAAGATGATAGTTGTAAAACTTGGTGAATCACCCCTCAAGAGTGAAATACTTCATGAGGATAAAACACACGCCATTCCAAGGCTCAAGCAACTTGGCTCGATCAAATCCCCCCTAGTAGGGTACAAGTTCTTTGCCTTTTCCAATAAAGAGCTTCTGACTAGAAAGGTCTACAATTTTGGTTTTCCATTGTAGTTTAATCCCCTGAGTAGACATGCCAGTAGCCATAGCAATCACATTCTCTAAAATCTCAAAGCTAATTACCCCTAAAGAGACTCACCAGTTTAGCCATGACCTAGCGAATTATTCTGAAAGGTTCTCATCATACCCATTGAGCCTCTCCAAATAGGAACTAATCCCACCCTCTTTAAAATAGTGCCAGACCACCAAGTTGTATTTGAACTTACAAAAATAAATAGGTTCCATTCATATTCTATCACCACCCATGTTGGACTTACAAAATAGACTAGAAAAACCCCAAATTTTCACCATCATATTAGTAGTAACTTCAATCCCTTGAACATGGATATTGATAATGGTGATGAAACATCACATAATTAGGAACATCATGCAAAGATGACACTTACTCATCCCATGCTTAAACATAATTTCACAGTGATCTCCATAATGATGGAGCAGTTTGCTTTCCTTATCAAAGAGGCCTAATAAATCAGAAATGACAATCAAAAAAGTATAAAAGGACCCATACTCTAAGATACACATCGGCACCCTCCAAAAGGATTGACGAAGTGAGCTATCTTTCCAATATATCTGAATCATCCTTAACACGTCACTTCCTTTTGAATGAGATCCCTAATATTTAAAGGGATGTGATCAATTTGGCACTAGCATCACCAATTTGAATATTGTTGGCCAAGACTGGCACATGCATCGGCAACACCATTGCCCTCATGATAAATATGTGAGATGTCTACTTTGGTAAACTTTTGTAGGAGAATTTGTATATCTGTAATAATATCTTTCAGTTTAATACCAACAATTGATACCTTGTTAACCACATAAATAACCATTTTAGAGTCCCCCTAGATACTCAAATTCTTGATATCAAGGGATATAGCCAATTTAATCCCCCATAGGAGAGCAGTTGCTTTAGCATAATTATTGCTTTAATAGCCCATTCCACCATCATAGACAACAATCATCCTCCCTTTGCCATCTCTTATAATCCCTCCCCCACAACTTTACCATTAGCCTTAATGGCCCCATCAATAGTAGGTGCACCTTGTTAATATATATATATATATATATATATATATATATATATATATATATACACATATACATATACATATACATATACATATACATATATACATATATATATATATATATATATATATATATATATATATATATATATATACATATATGTGTGTGTGTGTGTGTGTGTTTGTGTGTGTGTGTGTGTGTGTGTATTAATAAGGTGCACCTACTATTGATGGGGCCACTAAGGCTGATGGTAAAGCTAGTGGGGGAGGGATTATAAGAGATGACAAAGGGAGTATGATTGTTGTCTATGATGGTGGAATGGGCTATCAAAGCAATAATTATGCTGAAGCAACATACATACATACATGCATACATATATATATATATATATATATATATATATATATATATATATATATATATATATATATATATATATATATATATAATACCCCCACTTTGATATGGGTATGATGAGGTGATTGAATGCATTATGAATATAAATAATTAAAGTGAATTTCTTCACATACCTATGAGAGATTGAATTATTTTTTATGTAAGCTATAGATAAGTAGTCTATTCACACTTGGTTTGACAGGTGCACCTACAACTCATAGGTGGTTTGAGTTTTTCATTGAAAAAATTATTGGTCACCTTTTAGCCAATGAGTCTACCCAGGTTCATCTTGTGAGTCCTCCTACTCTTTTAATCTATTAAATTCCTAAATGTTTACCTATTTTCATTCATATAATTGGCCTCAATGGGTAACTTGTCCCATATCATCGTATTTTAGAAAAAATCATATATAGGCATTTCATAATGATGAAAATAAAAAATAGAGATATTACACAAAGAATATACTCTAAAATCAAATCCAAGCCCTAAGCTTCATCATTTATCCTACTTCAAGTTGAGCTTCATTGATTCATATCTTACACACTTGTGACAAAGTTGTCCATCTTGGCCCCTCATCACCCTATTGTATCAATTAAATTTTTAGTTTTATATTTATTTATGTCATCACTTATAGGGAAGAGGAGGTTAAAAAAACCTTTCTCAATAAATTCCATTTACATAAACATAAAACTTTGTAGAGGTGTATTTCAGGTTTGCAAGATATGTAGTTTGAAAACTTAACTTGGTGGTTTCCTAAATCCATAAAATTTGTAATTAATGAGTGTCACATTAGATTAATAATGAATACACAACAAAATCAAATAATCTCCTTGGTGAAATAAGAATTCAAGAATACATGAGAGAATGAGATTAAATAGTGTAGTAGTGACAAGAAACATAGATTTAAAAATTATGAAGGTTAGACTTGATAGATATAGATAGACATAGAAAGGGAGTATTCACAATGATTATTATATCCAATTTAAACTCATATGAAGCAATGAGTCATACCAAGATACTCAAATTTCACATATGGGTAGTAGATAGTTTGTACAATTACATTCGAGGTTCAAATTTATAGAAACAATCAAGGTATGATCTTTATATCTCATTTAATCCTCATTAAATTAAACTTATTATTGTTACACAAAAAATGAGCTATGTTACTGACACTAAATTTGATTTTATTTCTATGCTTTACTATTATATACATATATATTTATTCATTGGTATAATTGTCTATCCTTATTTTACATAAAACTTAAACTAGGATAAATAATCCTTATTACGTAAACTTTTTAATATTTCACTTTGAATATATTTAAGTTTTTGGAATTGTCATGATCCACTAAGGGAAGGCATAGTATTTATTTTATGAATCACTCTCTGATTAGGTAATGACTCAAAAATTTATTGATTGACACATGTATAATTTGGATAATTGTAGCATGATGAATAAAAGCACAATGTGATGCACAAGTCTCATAAGTATGTGATGTGATTGAAAATATTTATCCTCAAGTTTCACAACCTAATAATAAATATGAATTAAATATTTGTAATCATGATAAAGCACTTTATCCTTGATAGGAGGAAAGAGACTTCTAACTAAAGATATATTATTTGTCTAGATCTGTTGGTTGATATATCAAATAATGCATTTTATTTTTTAATATAAGAATGTAATCATAAATATCCTCACATTTTACTTGATGAAGACATGTAATACACTCAAATGTAACACATGATCCCTTGTTACTGATAAATTATGATATGAAATCATACCACTAGGTAGAGTGTGAAACCAGTCTAAATCATGAATTGTTAAGCTTCTAGGAAATGTCTCAAGTAATATTTTATTATTAGAACCATATTTCCAAGAGAAACACAAAATTAATTAATATTTAAGTAATGATCTTCATACCCATTGAATAAGGAAAATTTAGGCATTTTAAAACCATCTTAGAGAAGAGAATCACTAATCTTAAGCAATATAGGTTGGATATATATATCATTGTAATCAACCCAAGAATTATATGTAATATAATCCAAAGATAAATATTGTACTTGTCTTTTTATCTCTCATATTTCATGCATCATAGTAAAAATCTCATGGGTTGGAATAACCATACTATGAAGGGTTTCATTCAAAAGTATAGTTTTTGTTTTCAAACATAGGAGCACTAGAGGTGGAATTAGAGGGAAAATAACCACTAGGAGGCATAGTAAAGTCATTAATTATATTAGAGGAATTGACACTAGGTAATTATTTCATCATTTTCATGAATTGAGGAAAGGAAGGATTTTAAAAGACATGTTTCTTAGTATTTTTAATAAATTCATGATTATGACCATCTGAATCAAGAGTATGAAGACAATAATTTTTTATATTTTCATTCAAAGAATCATTTTATGCATTTGAATTTAAGGGATAAATACAATATTTTTTTACATTTGCATTCAAGGAATCATTTTCAACATTGCAATTAAGGAGGAAGACAATAATATTTTAACATTTATATTTTGAGAAAGAGTAGGAACACAAGCCATTTCAACATTTTCATTCAAGGAAAGAGTAGGAATGCAATTATGTTCATCATTTGCATCATTTTCAACATTTGAATTCAAATAAAGAGTAAGAATAAAATCATGTTTTCCATTTTCATTCACATTAAGCTCAACATATGATTCGATGTTGTATTACATATGTTGTTTTAAATAATTTTCTCTAAGATAATTTTCTTAAGACTAACACAAATTTCATTAGTATTTTATTTTATAAAAATGGAATTCCATACTCATGAGGGGTAAAATAAATACAACCAACACCCAAAACATTAATATAATATGTATTTTCACATGGTCTTATAGGGTTGAAATTAATTTTCCCTATTTTTCCATATATATCATCCTCACTATCATAATATTAATATTCATCATCATTCAATTCAAAATTAATATATTTTACAACATAAATTAAAGAATTATGTGCACCATCTTTAAATATTACTTCAAAGGAAAGATTCATCACATGTACAATAGAGTATGAAAGATACATACAAAATACTAGAGATAAATATATTCTAATAAGAAATCATAACCCTAGATAAATCAAATTTGAAAAATTCACATTAAAAAAATATAGAGGGAAAGAGAGATGAAAGCCTAAAATTATTAGGTTTAAAAATCATAGGGATTCACCAAAATGTTTTAATTATTTCATGCATAATGGTAATTACACTATGTGAAACACATTGAGACTATCTAACAATGAAAATATGTGTAAATACAATGATTGAAATGGCACATATAGGTATTAAATATACCAAAATGAATATTTGAACATTCAAAAACTAAAATATTTTAATGATATTACTTCACCAAATAAGTGTAATAATAACAAGATATCACAATGATATAGAAATATAACATAAAATATTAATAATAGATAAGCCATTTCGAGGGGGAAACCTCCCAAATGCTTGAAATAAGAAATAAATAATTTTATATGATTATAAACAACTACCCATAACCTTATATATATAGTCTACCTAGGCCATGGTTACTCCATAGGCTGACCTACTAACCTAATGAAATCATACGGAAATGTTATATAATATCAAAGAGAGATAAGTAAGACAAAAGTCATCTATTTCTATCCCGATACATGTGATAGGTTAGGGGTGCAGTATTACATTCCCCTTAAAACCAATGTTATCATCAATGTTGAAAAACTCTAGATGTTGTTGCAAAAAATATTCACCCTGCCAAGTTACATCCTCACTACTTAGGTTCTTCCACTTGATCAGATATTCCTTAATCTCTCTAGTTTTCAACCTCTTAGTATGTGTTTGTATGATCTTCTCTGGTTCCAAAATGACTCATCCTTATTCTTATAATTATGGTAGCTATGTCTAGGTTAAAACTTTATGTCTAATGATATTATTTAATTAGGAGACATGAAATACTAGGTGTATATGAGATGAATGAGGCAACGTTAGCTTTTAATCCACACTTCCAATTTTTTGTAAAACCTGATAAGGTCCATAATACTTAGGAGTAAGTTTGATATCCTTTTTTGTTGCTTCAATGACATCTTCTTGTAATGATAAAAACATAAAAATACTTAGTCACCCACATTAAAATGTCACTCACTACAGTGTTGATCTTCTTTTTGCTTCATCTTATTTTGTGTCAATGCCAAATTCTCTCTCAGACTCCCAAAACCTATTATTGATGTTGAATGTGATCCTCCACATCTCAAACCTTAGTTTGAACCCTTAAGTAAGAAGTGATGAAAGGGGGATGGTAACCATATAGTGTTATAAATGGGGACATTTTAGAAGAGGTATGGAAATATGTGTTATACCACCATTCCACAAGTGGTAGCCATTTAACCCAATGTTCTTGCTTATTAGAGATAAAATAATGAGGATACCCCTATAAAAATTTATTGACCAATTATATTTGTCCATAAGATTATGGGTGGTAAGATGAGATATTAGCTATATAAGTATCCAAATAGGAAAATAGTTTAGTCTAAAAATTACTAGTGAAAATAGGATCATGATCACTTACAATTATTTTTGGGGTTCCATGTAATTTTAGAACTGCCTATAGAAAAATATATGTTATTGTACTTATTGTAAATGGGTCCGAGAGGGCATAAAAATGGGCATATTTTTTAAGTCTACCCATAATTAACAAGATACATGTTGTCCCCAAAAATGGCATCTCATTTTTGAGACAACATATGAACTATTCTGGTTCAATAGACCAAAAATCTTCTCTTCCCTTTTCAAAAATTGTTTTAAACATTCAAATTCTTCATTATTAAAGATTTTTTAGATGTCTATAGACTCTATAAGCTTGAATCTATAGACTCTGTAGGCTTGAATCTATAGACTCTACAGGCTTGAATCTTCGGACTCTGCAGGATGGAAAACTATGGACTCTTTCAAGGCTCAAGAGACCTAGAGAAAATTATGGACTCTGTAGGCTTGAATCTATGGAATCTATAGGCTAAGTTCTACAGACTCATTTCTATGGACTCAGTTCTATAGAATCTATAGATTCAAATCTACAGACTCTATAGGAAAGAAATAAGCTCTCAATATTTAGGTGATTTCAAGGTCATTTCAGTCAAAGGTTTGAGGGACTACCCCAAAGCCAAGTGCCCTTGTGGAAGGTAATGAACCAAGCCAAGTTCCCTTACAGAGGGCAGCAAGCAAAAGCAAATAGGGAATTCCTTTCAAAAATTTATTGTGAAAAAGTTATTAAGGACCATTTCATTCAGACAAAAAGTTTGAAGGAATTCCTTTGGACTTTTGTCCGAAGGAAATAAGCTCGATCGAAGAGAAAAGCCCATGGAAAAATGCTCAATGGAAAAAGACAAAGCAAAGGAAAGATTTCCTTCAGACAAATTATCTAAAGAAATTCCTTCAGACATTTTGTCTGAATAAATTAAGCTCGAAGGCTACCTAGAAGATCCCGAAGGGTAGGTACCCTCGTGGGGGACACTAGACACTTAGAAAATGAATTGTTTTTCAAGACCTTAAAGGGCAAGTTCCCTCTGGGAAAGATCAAATCTTAAAGTGTAGTAGAAGCCACCACATGTCCATTATAAAGTCAAAGTGGAAGTTTCCATGTGTCATCTGTTGGGACACAGTTTCTAATAAGTTTCAAAGTAGCAGAATGTGCCATGTGTCCCATTCTAGCTCAGTGGAGTGTGGCAAGTGTCTACATTCATGTCTCAGGTTTCTAATAAGTTTCAAAACTTATTTTAATAGGTTTTTCTCAGAGTCTCATAGAGGGAACCAAGTGGTGACAGTGGAAGGTTGTAATACATTTTTCTACAAAGTAGTGGAAGTCACCACGTGTCCCTTATAAAGATAAATGGACTACTACAAGTGCCTGCATCTACATGGATCCAAAAGATTCCTAAATTTTTATACAATGTTTCTAAAGCTCAATAAAAGCTACCATGTGTCATCTTCTGTGGGACTCTCAAAATGGGTCTAGAGACTCTATAAGTTGAGCAGATGTTGCTATGTGTCCTCACCTATTTCACAGTGGGATGTACCATGTGTCACTTATTAAACAAAAAGTGGACAAAGAAAGTAGGAAAGATGCAAAGGAATTGCTAAGGAGGATGATGGGCCCATAGCCATCAAATTTAGGGCAACCAAGTAGCTGGTGGCTTTCAAATGATGATAGACTTGAAGACGTCAAATTTATGGTAATGAAATAACTATTGATCCTTTCAAGCTTAAGCACAGACCCTATGAACAAATTCAATGACTAGCTAAAGAGATAGCCTGAGGGCTTAGATCACATAGATAAACACAAAATACAGCCAAGAAAAGGGGAATGATGGAGAAAGATAAAAAAATATCCATGCATGGGATATGTTTTAATAAGGTGAAGCAGTCCACCAGGTGGACATCAAAGAGTGTGAACATTCAATGGCATGGCCTATTTTTTTGCAATAAGTAGAGTGAACAGCTGCGCACACATCAAGAAACACATCATGTGGCCCATATTAAAATCTAATGCTTGATTCCAGCATAGCTCATGGACATAATTTAAAATGCATTAAAGGCATTGAATGCATCATAAGCCATTTTTATGAAACAAAACACCCAAGTCTTTCTTAGAATCACTATATATTAGACTCTCTCTTATTTTTTTAAAGGGGATCTCTCTCTATTATCATAAACAAAAACTCTAACCAAATTGAAAGACATTACTGAGACTTTGAGCTCAGATTATTAATGATATTTAGTTATTTGAATAAGAAAACAAGTGACTTTTTAGACTTTGTGCTGGAATAGCTTGGTTGTTAGGGAAATTGTTCTTATGTTTATTTCCTTAATACATTTTTTGTCCATTTAATTGAATAATAAGAATTAGTGAAAATAATTAGAAAGGTGTCTTGAAGCCAACTGTGGAGAGACTTTGTGCCCCCATAATTATCTTTAGTATGTTTTTTTTCTATTCCTGTGTAAAGGATCTTGGGATGACTTTGTGCCCTCATTATCCTTCGTATCCTGTTCTTATGTAAAGGACCTTGGGATGACTTTGTACCCTCATTGTCCTTCATATCTCACTCTTGGGTAGTTAAAGTGGAGACTTTGTGCTACATCTCAGTCTATTAGTTATTATGCCTTTGGTTACTAGTTACTTGTCATTATCTAAAAGAAATCCTAATATTTTCTACAAGATCACTTCTGAAAGAAGAGAAGTGCCTTCAATGTTTTCACCAGGATTTTCTCCTCTTTTTTTTAACATCATCTCTAAAAAAATAGAGATGGATGGTTTATCCTACCCCTAAGTGTTATTTTCTGCTTATATATATATATATTATATAGCTCTTGCATATTTATAGGGAACCTCCCCTTGATGAGAGGAGAGATTTGTCCCCTTTTGATGTGGTAAACCTACACATTTGGCTGACCAATCTTCCTTGATGTGGTTGATCAGACCTAATTTGCTCATCAGTATGTTGGTGACAAAATATTCACCCAACAATACCATTCTTACCTTTAGAATAAGGTAACTCTATGATGCAATCTATGGAAACATCCTCCCATCTTTGACTACAAATTTCTAAAGGTTATAACATACTTGGGGTCTTAACTGTCTCACCTTTGTTCTATTGTCATATCAAATATTTTGCCACAAATTTTTTTACATCCCCATTGAATCCTTCCCAAAACACTTCTCACTTGATTATGTGATAAGTTTTCAAGAACATAGAGTGTCCCCCAATTATAGATGCATGAAACTCTACAAGAATCTTATGCTTCAACTTTAAATCTTTAAATAAGTATAACCTATCCTTATACCATAGGGCATTACCTTTCCATTAAATTTTTTTAAAGATATAGAACCTTGTTTTATATTATAAATTAGAACCTATATATCCTTGTCCTACCCCCACTCTAACCTAGCTTCATCTATCCAATCTACCTGCAACATGGACATTGCACAAAGTAATGCTTCTGTGGATAAATCCCATTTAGATAGTGCATCTTATACTACATCATCCTTACCCTTTTTATATATTATTTAAAAATCATAACCTAATATTTTTTTTACCCATTTGTGTTGTTCCTTAGATGATAATCTTTGATCCAAAAAGTATTTGAGACTATCATGATCTATTTTCACCTTAAAATGTCTACTCATCATATAGGACCTCCATTGTTTTATTGCATGAAGAATAACCATCATTTATTTCTCATATAAAGTTATTTTGAGATTCTTACCTTTGAATTGATGGATCTAAAATGCAAGGGGTCTTCCTTATTAGATCATTACTACTCCTAACCTTGATTCAGAATCATCACATTTAATAATGAACATCTTAGAGAAGTTAGAAGTAGCCAAAACTAGGGTGGTACATATAACTAATTTTAGTTGCTCAAATTATTTATTGGTTGCATCATTCTAGTGGAAAGCATCCTTATTTAGAAATGTAGTGAGTGAATTTGATATGTTGACATAACCTTTCACAAATCTTTGGTATTAACCTATTAGTCCTAGGAACCCTTAGAGGTTTTTAAGAGTTTTGGGCATTGGCCAATCCATCATAGATTTGATCTTATGAGGATCAACTTTAACACCTTCACGGGATACAATGTGACCTAATTACTCTACTTATTATACTCCAAAACCACATTTGGATGGATTCACATAAATCTGATGTTGTTCTAAAATTATCAACACCTATTTCACATGTTGCAAGTGTTGTTCCTATGTCATTATAAATCAATATGTCTTCAAAGAAAACCAAAACAAACTTCCTTAAAAAAGGCCTAAAAATGATGTTCATCAAGATCTAAAAAGTAGATGATGCATTTATAAGACCAAAGGGCATTACCAAAAACTCATAATGGCCCTCATGAGTTCCAAAAGTAGTTTTATGAACATCTTCATCCCATATTATAATTTTATGGCACCTCGAATAAAGATCCAAATTTGTGAAATAAACAACACCATACAACTCATCAAGTAAATCATCAATTATAAGAATAAGAAACTTATCTTTGATGGTGTACTTGTTGAGTTCCCTATAATCTAGGCACAACCTCCATGTGTCATCCTTCTTACACACCATGATCACTGGTGATTAATATGCACTTTGGTTGTGCTTGATTATCCCTACCTCCAACATCTCATGGAACATATTTTTGATTCAACTCTTATATATATATATGGTCTGATATTTGGTGGTTGACTCCCTGGAAGGAGTTGAATGGTAGGATCATGTTCTCTTTTTGGTGGTAGTCCTTTTGGTATGGCCTCAAAAATAGATGGGTGATCTTCAAGAATCATCTATATATTAGGATGTGGAGATGCTTTATGGGTTAAACTTCTATGGAACATAATCATCTTATAAATCCTTTGCCCCCCTTTTTTTTAACAATTTTGTCATCTAATGTAAACTAACCAATTGTGGAGATTTTATCCATAATCCCCATAGTTCAATTTTTATACCTTCATAATGAAAGTGCATGAATAGTTATTAGAATCTCATCCTAATTTTACCCAAGGTTTTGAGCCATTAAACTTCCAAAATAATGTTTACCCCACCCATAGGAATAAAAAACATAGGAGAATCTAGATTATACTTGCCCATAACAAGTTTAATGCTATGACATTTCCATAAATAATTGACTCTACCACCATCTAAAATCACGACCTAAAATTATAGTGCTAGGTAAATTAAATAATTAAATTGAATGGACAACTTATGGTTGATGAAATTATGTGTGCTCCCTGAGTCACTCAACATTTTCACCTTATGTTTCTTGAGGAAACCCACCACCTTAAGTGTTTGAGGAGTGATAATGTTCAAAAGTGCATGACAAGAGATTTAGTTTTAGAATCTTCAAGTACCTCCTCTATCTCTTCCTCATCATCATTAGAGGCATCATCCTCTTCATCATCTTCATTGGATCCCTCAATGTAGAATAACTTCATTTTGGCATATCTACATCCTTTAATCCAATTATTGTCATAGTTGAAACATAATACTTTTGCATGTTTCTCTTCAAATTGTTGAGGGATCAATTTGATAGGTATAGGACATGATGGTGTCGATATGCTATGATATATAAAGTGAGTGAATGGATACTTATTAGTGGTTATGAATTTTTTCTCAACCTTGTGTGACATTATAATAGAATCAAAAACCTTAAGTGGATTAAACATGTGTACCTAATTTTTAATGTGGTCCTTAAGGCCTCCCAAAAATAGGTCATTTGGGTTCTTATCAAAAATTATCTCCACACATAAAAATAAGTTTTAAAAATTATGAATATAATCCTTGACTGAACCAGTCTATCATAATTTTGTTAGTTAACTGAAGTAATTGTTGGAAATATTGTCATTGATGTCAAAGGTCTAACATTATTAGTGATAAAGGCCCCATTGCATTTAATTGTGTTTTTAATATTCATATCTTGGCTAATGTGTGTTAATATTTATTTACTATTAAAAAATATATTTTTGGTTGCATAAAGTTAAAAGAAGGGCCCATGGAGAAGTCAAAGAGTCACAAGGTAAAGAAAAAAGAGGAATGGGACACATTTTCTCATGAAGAGTCATCTTGAGGAATTCCAATAGTCACCAAGTAAAGACAAAAGAGGAAGGGTGCAATTTCTCATGAAGGGACACTTTGATGAATATGAAAAGTCACCAAGACAAATACAAAAGAGGAAAGGATGCTTTTTTTTATGAAGAGTCACCGTGTGACTTTTCAAATGCAAGGATATAAAGGGTCATGCAAGTTTGATACCATTTTCCATGAGGATTGAAAGATCACAAAGGGTGAATTCCAAAGGTCATTTGGAAAGCTATAAATAAAGGATTGAGAAGCCATTTGATAAATATAAGAGAGAGCATAATTTGTAATTATTATATCTATCTTAGAAGAGGAAAGAAGAGAAAAGAAAGAGATATTATAATGTGCTATCATTTGTTGAGAAAATAATGTTGAGAGATAGTTGTGTGGTATACACAAAAGAGGTTCGTGCTCCTGTGGGTTGGCGATCATGAATAGTTGTTATGTTGGTGCTTAGAAAAGGGGTTGGTGCTCCTACAAGTTGGTGCTCATTCATATACTTGAGATTGTTCTCTATGGTTTTTACCACATTGGGTTTCCACATTAAATTTGGTGTCTCTCTCTATCTTGTGTGGTGTTTATTATTTTAGTTTTATTGCATATCTTGAATGTATAGTTAAGTGGAATTTGATTAAGTGAAATTTTATAGGATTTATGATATACTAATTCACCCCTCACTCTCGGTATATCCCATGCTTAACAATTGGTATCAGAGCAAGTTCCTTTTGAAAAAAAATTATAGCTTGAAGGTAGATCAAGAAAGCACGATGACTGGATTATATGGATATTTTTATACAACTAAGGCACCTTTATTTGATGGGTCAAATTATGAATTTTGGAGCATAAGGATGAGGACTTACTTGATGGCCCTTGGATTCAATATTTGGCAAGCAATGTTAGAGGAATACAAAGAGCCACAGACACTTGTAACTACTTTGATAGAAAAAATGGCAAGTCAAAATAATGTTAAAGCTTTAAATGATATTTTATGTGGTTTATGTGAATCATAATTTGATAAGTTTATGTAATGTATATCTACTAATGAGAATTGGGTAAAACTTGAGAATATTTACAAAGGTGATGAAAAGGTTCAACAGGCTAAGCTTTATACTTTCAGAAGATAGTTTGAGAGTTTGAAGATGGAAGAGGAAGAAAATATAGTAAGTTATCTTTTGTGAGTTGATCAAATAGTAAATCAGATTCAAGGTCTTGGGAAAAAGTTAGAAGAGTTAATTATGGTACAAAAGGTTTTGAGATCTCTACCAATGAGATATGATGCAAAGGTTTCAACAATCGAGGAGATGAAGGATCTTGCCAAGCTAAATATGGATGAACTACATGGTATTATTATGGCATATGAGATGTAAACCAAATAAGAAACACCCTCAAAATGAGAAAATGATTTCAAGACATCAAAGAAAGACAAGGATAAGTTTCAAGAATCAAGTGAAAACTCCAGTGATGATGAAGATGAGAATAGATCTCTTTTCATTTGTAAACCAAAAAGGGGCACATGTAAATATCAAGAAAAATTGCCATTTAAATGTTTTAAATGTGGTAAGATTGGTTATTTTATAGATAGATGCCTAGATAAGAATAATTATGAAAATGAAGAAGGAAAGTCTACATACAAGAAAAAAGTCAAAGGCAAATACAAGAAGAAGAGTTTATATTCTAAAGATCTTAGCTCAATCAAAGATAGTGGAGTCAGTGACTCAGATGAAGAAGAGAATCTTGTAATGACCATAGATGAAGATGTCTCTGCAAAAAAAATACAGATGATCAAGAAGAACATGATGAAAGTGAAGATGAAGCCAAGGTAAATCTAAAAGGAGAACTCATTTGTGCCTTAGAAGAATTAGAAGTTGTTGAGAAGAAGAATCAAAGATTGAAGCACCAGATCAAGAAAAATGAAAAGGAGTCAAAGAAAATAATTGATGATCTACAAGCACAATTTGAAGAAGCTAAAAGGAATGAAAAATATCTAACTACACAATTGTAAAAATTAAGTAAAGAATGTGAAAGATATTCTATTGAAATTGCCTCTTTAAAATAAGATATTGAGAAAGCAGTCAATGATAAAGTAGTTAGTGATTTGAAATTTGAGGATAACACTAACATATTAAATAAGATATTAGAAATCTAAAAGAAAATATCAGATGAGACAGGTATCAAATTTGAAAAGAAAAAGAGCTGTGTTGAAGCTCTTACAAAAGAGGGAAAAAAAGGGAAGAAGTGAAGAATACAAAGGACATCTCAAAAAAAGAAGGCTAGAAGGAACAAAGTTATAAAATAAAATCAGGATAGAGATACACAAATAGGTTCTATTTTCATGGTTATTATTTTTATTGTAATGGATATAGTCACAAGAAAATATAATGTTAGAAAAGATCTAATAATTTTAGAAACAAGGAGAAGGAAACTCATGTAGAGTCTAGCAGAAGCTAAAACTCTTTTGATCCTCTATCAAGCTTTGATGAAGAAGGCATACTATGTTATAAGTGTAATAATTTTGGACATATAGCTTGACATTATATAAGCATATTTGATTCAATCAAGAATTACTAAAGTTTCAAGGTTCCATTCATTAATTAGAAGGTTTAGACATGTTCATGACAAAAGAAACAACTTGAAGATTCTATGTTAGTTCAGACAACTTTGCATGCAAAAATGAAGAACAACCATGGTTCATTGACAATGGATGTTTGAGACAAATGATAGGAGATAATATAAAGTTCATAACTCTAAATAAGATCAATGGTGGTACAATGAAATTTTGAGATAAAACCACTGCCAAGATAGCTAGAAAAGGTACTTTGAGTTTGGATAATGGTAGAACCACGACTAAGAATATATTGTATGTAAAAGGTCTTAAGCATAATCTATTGAGTGTAAGTAAAATATATGAACAGGGATACACATTAATTTTTTATGCAAAAGGTTGTGAGATTAGAAGAAAAGATTTAAATGAGTTGATTGTAGATGCTCAGAGGAAAGGCAATAATTTATATGTGTTATCAGATATCTTTACAAAGGCATGATCAAAGGACACATTCAAGGATCTATGAAAGGAATTGGGAGTAATCTATTTTACTTCCTACCATTAAGAATAAACATCAGTTGAGGGAGAGCTAAATGTTAGATCCAATTAGGCCCTTTGCCATTTATGTCAAAGGGGGAGAAGAATAGAAATAAGTATAGGGAATAGGTTGCTACAGTAAGGGGGAGTTACTATATGTTTTTTAGATGGTAGTATGTGCAAGTTTCAGGGTGTGGTAGTTTTAGTTTGAGGTTGCCATCAATGACAAAGGGGGAGATTTTTGTGAATATTATCATTGATGTCAAAGGTCTAACGTTATTGGTGATAAAGGCCCCATTGCATTTAATGATGTTTTTAATATTCATATCTTCGCTAATGTGTGTTAATATTTATTTAATATTAATGAATATATTTTTGGTTGCATAAAGTCAAAATAAGGGTCCATGGAGAAGTAAAAGAGTCATGGGGTAAAGAAAAAAGAGGAATGGGATGCATTTTCACATGAAAAGTCATCTTGAGGAATTCTAAGAGTCACCAAGTAAAGACAAAAGACGAAGGGTGCAATTTCTCATGAAGGGACACTTTGAAGAATATGAAAAGTCACCAAGATAAAGACAAAATAGGAAAGGAAGCTTTTGCTTATGAAGAGTCACTATGTGACTTTTCAAATGAAAGGATATGAAGGGTCATGCAAGTTTGGTGCCATTTTTCATGAGGATTGAAGGGTCACAAAAGGTGAATGCCAAAGGTCATTTAGAAAGATATAAATAAAGGCTTGAGAAGCCATTTGATAAATATAAGAGAGAACATGATTTTTAATTGTTATATCTAGCTTAGAAGAGAAAAGGAGAGAAAAGAAAGAGATATTTTAATGTGCTATCATTTGTTGATAAAACAACATTGAGAGATAGTTGTGTGGTATACACAAAAGGGATTGGTGCTCATGAATAGTTAGTGTGTTGGTGCTCAACAAGGGAGTTGGTGTTCCTACTAGTTGGTGCTTGAGAATATTGTAGTTTAAGTTGGTGATCATTCATATACTTGAGATTGTTTTCTATGGTTTTTCCCACATTGGGTTTCCATGTTAAATCTGATGTCTCTCTCTATCTTGTGTGGTGTTTATTATTTCAATTTTATTGCATATCTTTAATGTATGGCTAAGTGGAATTTATTAAGTGAAATTTTATAAGATTTATGATATACTGATTCACCCCTCCTCTTAGTATATCCCATGCTTAATAGTAATTCTTTATCACACTATTTTTATACTGTAATTTCATATTCTTTGTAAAAACTAACTAGGTGACATTGAGAGCCATGTTTTTCTTTTAAGTACACAACCATCAATACCAAATTAATTATTCAAGTTCTAGAGATAAGAATGCTATGGTAACCTTATGTCCATATGGGATCTAATGAATATAAAAAAAATTCTCAAATTGGTTGATCCAATTGAGTGGATCCTTTCCATCAAATTTATGCATATCTACCTTTGGTAACAGGTTTTGTTGTGGTAAGGTACTTGGATTTGGATTAGGATGGTTAGGAGATCCACCTTGGTGGGGTTGTGTAATAGTGATAGATGGATGATTTGACTGATTATTTTCTAAATCCATCATGATATTTTCCAAAATATATTGTATGAATTTCATATCAGATTATATGCCTTGCATCTCACTTTGAATGCCTTACACATTGTAGTCAAGCTGGTTCACTTTGTGATCTATATTAGAGAACCTTGGTATAAAAAATCCAATAAATACCCTTTTAACTCCATCTTTTACTTTTTATGATTTTTACCTAAGGTTTTGACACCCTTTCCTCATCCCTTAGTTTGTGGCCCTACCATAAAAGAGCTTGATAATGTTGACCCTGATTGACACTTTTGACGTAACTTTGGCCAAGCTATTTTTTACTTATGTTGGCCTCAAATCAGAAACTATAAAGAACATACCCTAGCTATATTTTTATAATTTTTACCAAAATGTAAATAAATCTAAAAAAATTATTGAATTGTGTACTATAGAGCAAATTTATGAAAAAAAAACTAAACTGGTGATAACTTTTACAAAATAAATCCAATTGAGATTAAATTTGAGTGGAAATTATTTGAATTATTTATCACCATTAGTAAAAACATTGTAAATAAATTAGAAACCATTTTCAAGATATAGCCAAATTATAAGATCTAGGCTTTTTATCTTAATTATGGCCCAAATCGATGCTCTAATACCACTTGTAATGATATTACTTCACCAAATAATCAAAATAATGAGAAATTATCATAATGATATGGAAATATAGTATAAAATATGAATAATAGATAAGCCACTTCAAGGGGAAAACCTCCCAAATGCTTGCAATAAGATATGAATACTTTGATATGATGATAAACAACTACCCACAACTTCCTATATATAGTCTACCTAGGCCATGTTACTCCATAGGCTAACCTAATAACATAATTAAAGCATAGATAGATATGATATATCAAAGAGGGATAAGTAGGTCCCAAGTCGACCATTCATATCCTGATATATGTGATAGGTTAGGGGTGTAGCACATAGGATGTTGATACAAAAATCCTTTAATATTGACTTACATAATTTTAGAGTCTAAAAATAATGGAAAAAGGTTGAAATTAAAATATGACCAAAACCATAAACCATTTTTCAAAAATATAAGTTTCATATTTTGTTTGATTCTATACCTAGGTCATAATCGATAGACCCATAATTCTAATCCACTTCCCATAATTTTATCCTCAACTAACTTTTAGGACATGAAAATTGGGGGGGGGGTGAATTTAGAAAAGAAAAATGATTGGGAATCCTAATTTTATTGATTCATTTAATGCATATAATTGATTTATTTTCTACTCCTTTTCTCTAGATATAATTTTCCATAATGTCTTGAGAATAGAACATGTGCAAAGATTAGTGGCCCAAGAATTCTCTTGAGGGGTTTCAATTACATATCCTACATGCTTGAAATCATGTATCAATGAATATATAATGATTATGACTGTTAAAAACCTAAAATGAGTGAAATTCCTTCACCTCATCTCCATAGATAATCAAATGCAACTACATGCTTCACTATGACCTTATTTTGGTACAAGATTCTAACACATGATAGATGAGTGTAGAATTGGATCAATGTATAATTTATTTTAATAAATATAAAAAATTATTGATGAGGCTCAATGATTTATACATGAGAAACTTGGATAATAAGAGATTTAGATGATAGGAATCGATAATAACATGGCTAAGGGTATATTTTTAGGATTCATAAGGGAAAATGTACATAGGAAAAACATAAAAGATAGTTAAAATCCAAAAATAAATCCCTAATAAACTTAGTTAATGGAATAAAGGACTATCATTTCAAAGGTGATGTAATTTTGGGTTGAATATGACCTAATAAATACCCAAAAATAATGTTTTGAACATTCTACAAGTATGTGGGGTCATACATGGGAAAATAAATAATCAATATGGAGGGTTTAAAACATTTTGGTTTAAAAAAAGGTGGTATCATTGACCTAAAGTGAACACTCCTAACAACTTAAATCAACGGAAGGAAATATGAGGCCCAACATAAGGGTAAAATGTTTAAAATATAAGAACATGACCAAGTGTGATAAAACATGACAAAAACATAATGGAAAATGGTCATGTACCAAAATTAGGTGTATAAATAATGCTTTGAATAATTGGTCCATGTATGTACATTTGGATATTTTTAGACACCTTCAAACAACATTAGACATGGGATTTGGTCTTGATTCATTATATTTCCTCATAAACACCTCAAATTTGTCAATTGTAAACACTAGGATACTAGTCACTCACCCTTTATTTGGCCTAATAGTTTTTCTTAGCCATTTTCCCCTTCAAGTTAAAATTTGTAGTTTTTCAATTTTAACCCTCATCATGTTGTGGGACCTTTCTTCCTTGGGAATATTCCTCATGCCTTGATTATCACCTATCACTATTTTATGTTAAGCATGGGATATACTAAGAGGGGGGGGGGTGAATCAGTATATCATATATCTTATAAAACTTTTCTTTAACCAAATTTCACTTAATCAAACATTCAAGATATGCAATAAAACTCAAACAATAAACACCACACAAGATAGAGAGAGACACCATATATAACATGGAAACCCAATGTAGTAAAAACCATGGAGAACAATCTCAAGTATATGAATGAGCACAAACCCAAAAAATATTCGCAAGCCAAGCTTACAGGAGCACCATACCCCTTTGTCAAGCACCACCCCAGCTACTATTCATGAGCACCAACCCACAGGAGCACCACACCCCTTTGCCAAGCACCAACCCAGCTACTATTCATGAGCACCAATCCACAAGAGCACCAACCCCTTTGCCGAGCACCAACCCTACAATAATTCGTGAGCACCAACCCATAGGAGCACCAACCCCTTTGTGTATACCACACACCTATCTCTCAATGTTTCTATCTCAACAAATGATAGATCAATACAACATCTCTTTCCTCTCTCTCAACTTTGCTCTTCTAAGCTAGATATAACAAATACAAATCATATTCATATTTCACAATTGCTCTTCTAAGCTAGACATCACATTATCAAATCAACCTCTATCTCACATATAACAAATGGCTTCTCAAGCCTTTATTTATAGCTTTCCAAATGACCTTTGGCCTTCCCCCTTTGTGACCTTTCAATCCTCATGGAAAATGGTGCCAATCTTGGATGACCCTTCATATTCAAGCCTTTGAAAAGTCATGTGGTGACCCTTCATGACCAAAAACGTCCTTCCCACTTTTGTCCTTATCTTTTGTGACTTTTCGCATTCCTCAAAGTGTCCCTTCATGATAAATTATCCCCTTACTCTTTTGTCTTCACTTAGTGACTCTTGGTATTCCCCAAGATGACTCTTCATGGGAAAATGCATCCCATCCTTCTTTTCTCTTTACCCCGTGGCTCTTCGACTTCTCCATGGGCCCTTCTTTTGTCTCATATGCAACCAAAAATATATTCATTAATATTAAATAAATATTAACTCATATTAGCCAAGATATATTTATTACAAACAACATTAAATGCAATGTGGCCTTTATCACCAATAATGCTAAACCTTTGACATCAATGACAATATTTTCAACATTTTATAAGGTCAAAATACATATAAAGTGTCATAGGGAGCCCTATATATATAAATATATATATAGTCATATGTCATCAAATATGTCTCCTTTTACTTGGATATTTTACAAGCCATGACTCACACACAATCATCAAGTCTTATCAAGAGTTATACACATTCAACTAAGGATCATGCACATTGAATCTAAACTACATCACCATCATTACAAGTCTTGTGTCATCATATATTGTACCAACTGAAGGTCTTAGTAAATAATATAGTTACATTTGATTATCTATGAAAAGAAGATGAATTCCTTTATCTCATTAAGTTGGGATTCACTAAAAAGCATTAGAAGTAAATAGATCCCCAATTTCAAGTGCATGTGATATATAGTTATACCCCCTTGAAAGGTTTTCTATGAAAACTAAGTTGCACATTCTATTCCTCTTGTGATATTATGTAGAATTACATCAAAATAAATAGAGAATTAAATTTAACAATTATACTTGTAAATTCAACAAAGTGAGACTAAGATCATGACCATCATTTACCTACAAATTGATGTAGAAATTTATAGAACCTAAAAAATAAAAGAGGGTAAATTTTTATCTAAAGATTAGAATTGTGAGTCAAAATCTACCACTCCATGTTTCTGACCTGGTCAAAATCAATGTTCTATCAATTTTATCTTTTTTCCAAACTATAGTAAAATTCTCAAGATATCTCTTGTGTGAGTTTGAAAAACTATATTTGGACTTGTAATTTAGCTATAGTGCCAAAATGTGTATATTTAAGTCTTATTTTCCACTCTTCAATTATTATTTCTTATTAATCATTCAAATGGTACTTTTAGTTTAAAAATTCAACATTAGGGAGATTTTGATAAATTTTATCTACTATACTTTTATAGATCTCCCTTTTGTCTTTATTTTGGCTACTTATGTGTAGTTTATTTACTCTTAAAATAAAACATAGTTAACACATTTTGGCAAGACTGATACTCTTATACAAATTTAGGGTTGTATTTTGGTGAATCTGATACTCTTACACAACATTAGGGTTAGATTCTAGTGAACCCTTCATTCTTATAACATATTAAACCTTAGGGTTTCCTTATTCTTAATCTTTATATAATTTGATTTTATGATTTATGTGTCATTTTCATTAATTGATCATTATCCCTATTTTCCATAATGCTTCATGTTATAGCATCTTATGTAAATTAATAGGTCTAGATATACAAACAGTAATAGGTGAAGTGATATATTGAGTGGTGTTACTTGTGATTTGATACAACTTTATTTGCTTGATACTCATGCTGATTTGAATTTAAAATAGAATTTACTAAATTTATTCCTTATTTTTATATGGTTCATAATACAAATGATTCAAAAATTAACGGTGAATATCTACATATTGGCCATGATTATCATGATGATGTTTTAAATGAAAATGATTGTGATAACTATGGAAATGCTTTTAATGTCAATCCTTTTGATGCCCCAAAATTTGATATGATAACTAAAACTAATTTTGAAAATTATCTTTCAATGGTCCTAAATGAAATTGATGATATGACTTATGTTTTTATTTAAGAATGAAACAAAAATTTATATGTGTAATTTAGAGATTGAAATAAATAATGGAAAAATAGTTACTACTCTCAATCAAATGCAACCTAAAATTGAACCTGTGAATAGAGAATTAATAACTACATTTAGAAAGTAAATATTTACCTTGTTGAATGGATTTCATTATGATTTGATGGATTATAGTTTCTAAAAATACCATGAAAGATTCCAATAACATGTACCTATGAATAATGATTGCTTGATTATAGAGACAACAAAGATTTTTTAGTTTTTTCTAAGATGTTTCTAAGATCTAACTATGAATATGAAGGATGAAGGGTGGATTTATAGATATTTTGATGGGAGGATTAATGGTTGAAATTAACTTGATTTATTTCTAAACTTTGAGTTTGTATTTATGAGAATAACTCACTTGATCTAAGGCTTGCATGTTTTAATTTGTTTTAAAACATATTTTATGGATTTTTTATTTACTTTATTTATTAGATTTATTTGTTTTTGAATGTGCAAGCATAAATCAAGGATTTAATTGATTGTATGGATTGATGAGTGGATATGATAGTTTTTTTTATGAGGAGTCAACATGGGGTGGTGACATTGAGTTTGGCATGGGTGAGGAATTTTTTAAATTAATTATGATGAAATTAGTTAGAAATTAATTAA
>JARHVA010000864.1:2867500-2927500 GCA_037957365.1 Torreya grandis
TATATATATATATATGTATATGTACATATATATATGTATCAAAAAACACCCAAAGGCCAAGGACAATACCAGTAATGATATTGACAGATTTTTTTTATTTTAGACTAAATCTAGAATAAAAAAACAAAGAGAACTCCACTCCTCTTGATTCCAAAATAAGCTAAAAGCATAATCACACACAAGATTATCGGGAAAGCTCTGATACCATATCGGAGTTGTTGCCAGAATCCAGATAACGCGAGTGCAATGAAGATGTGATCACACAAGATGAACAAGTGCACACCACATAGATGCTAAAGCAATTTGACAATAACACAGAAGATAAATTGCACAAGACAAAATGGAGAAAACTAAATCTAAATTAGCATGGAATGGCCAAAATGAGGACTACAAATAAGAAAGTATGAAAGTAACTCTTCCACAAAAAGTGGACAAGGCACACCAAGAATAGTTAGTAACTCCTCCATGAAAGGTGGTGACAAGGTGCTAAGAATAGAGAAGTAACTCCCATCAAGGGAGTTACTTATGACATTCTTATGACACCTGTGACACATCTATGACACACACCTCCACATAAGCTAGCCAATCCCACAAATGTAGGAAAACTCCATGTATGCACAAGAAATACAATTTCCCTAATTAATAAATAGGAAAAAATAAAAACCTACACTAATAGAATCCAATATATATTCCTCATCATCAAAAAGATCTTGTAGGGAGATACACAAAGAGGGTAGCTAAATCTCAATGGTTAATATGGATTAAACTCCAAAGATAAGGAAATAATGTGTTGCCCATGTGGGTGTGTGGACACTGGTATGGTAGTCTCATAAGGAAAGATTTGAAGATGTCAATCCTAAACAATGTCATTGAAAATATTTTTGAATATTTTTTTGAGATTTTTGTTGGATGCTTTAGCATGGAAATTATCTTGGGGGTAATAGGGTGTGGACCACTTAAGTTCAATATGGAATTGGTTATACAGGGTTTTGATTTTTTTATTTTTAAATGATTTACCATTATCAGTAATGATGGTTGAAGAGATACAATAACAAAAATGAGGTTATTAAGGATGAGCTTTCATATTTGTTTGCTATTTATATATGTGAGGGGGATGGATTATACCCATTTATTAAATTAATTTATGGATATGATGTTGTCTTTATGGCCATCATAGGTATATGGATTTATGTTCCATATGAGATTGAGCCCTCAAGTAGATAAGGGCCATGGAGTTGTGATTAGATACAATGATTGGGAAAGTACATGGATGAGGTCTCCATGTTTTTGATAGGGTATATATTTTTTGACATAATGAAAATACTATTTTTCCATGGTAGGCTAGTAGTATCCTATTTTGAGTAATTTATTTGATAGGACCAAGCCACTGGTGTGCACTCCATAGATTTAATTAGAATTTTTTTTATCATTAGGTTAACTTATTTTGAATTTAAAAATATTAATAATTTACTATCATATCCCATGTGATATAGGGTGTTTCTAATGAGGGTGAAGTGGGAGTGATGCAGAGCATACACCAATTCTATTTCTTTATATGATTGATCTCAAACATGCACTTCTTGAATATGGTTCACACTTCCTATTTAAGGGTTATCATCATATAATAGATTGAAACTCAATGAAATTATTGTTTAAATTTTGATATTATTGATTATTATGATTTATCTTACCTCTCTAACTATTCACCAACTCACAAAAACCTCACAAATTCTCCTTGATAATTTTGCCCTTTTCAATCTCAGTCTTTATAGCCCTATTTTTTGGATTTCTTTGATTTGTATGGTCTATATAGATGAGTAAAGGAAAAACATATACAAATTTAAACACCCGATATCCAATAATTTCTAATCTTGAAGTTTCATGTAATAACTCCACATTTTGATAGCCCTTTTAGACCTTTTTAGGTCTCTGTTTAGCCCTTTAGGCCTCCTAGCGTCCAATTTGCACACAGTCTTAAATATTCATAAACCTAGGTATGTCCACACAAATAAAAACACAAAATCTATTAAAATAAATTTACCTTCATATTTAAACAAATTTTCTCCTGAAATGAACAGTGGAAACCCATTAAATTATCCAAACCGTAGATTAGGGCTTAATGGATTACACTAGCCTGAGAACACACTAAATTAAAATTTGAATGTTATATTATGTTTTAAAAACATAAATTAGTTTTATTAGGTTTTTAATTACCTATTATACATTTTCCAATCATCTGATATTCCTTCTTGGTTGATTGTCACATGTTTCTATCTCAAAATCTATTCAATTGTGCAAGGAAATGATACTCTATAGGTTTGAGACAAGGTTTAAACCTCCATCTATGTTTTGTGACTAAAAAAATTGTTATAAATACATTCCATATACTTATACATATGTACCATAATGTTCCAAATCATTCAAAACTCAAATCTTGGATCTTATCTTTTCAAGAAAACAACTCACAGTCCTCCACACCAATGTTCAACATAGGAAACAGGGGTAGATTTGTAAATGCATGTAATTATAGGGTTAATTCATTGCATAAGATTATTATAAAATAAAATAAAACTTAATTAATATTTTAAAATATGTACCACACCTTATCGGAGTTGTTGCCAGAATCTAGATAACGCGAGTGCAATTAAGACGTGATCACACAAGATGAACAAGTGCACACCACATAGATTGGAAAGAAATTTGAAAATAACACAATAAGAGAAATTGCATAAGACAAAATAGAGAAAACCAAACTCTGATTAGCATGGAATCGCCAAAATGAGGACTACAAATAGGAGAGTACAAAAGTAACTCTTCCACAAAAGGTGGACAAGGCACACCAAGAATAGTCAGTAACTCCTCCATGAAAGGTGGTGACAAGGTGCTAAGAATAGAGAAGTAACTCCCATCAAGGGAGTTACTTATGACACCTATGACACATCTATGACACACACCTCCACATAAGCTAGCCTATCCCACAAATGTAGGAAAACTCCATGTATGCACAAGAAATACAATTTGCCTAATTAATAAATAGGGAAAAATAAAAACCTACACTAATTCCCCCCATAAGTGCAGCTTAGGTGGGCAGTGTGGAAATATAAAATGGGTCCTAGAAACTAGGCCTGATGAGGTACCTATGTACAAATGCAATCTCCCATAAGATAGAGAAAAGGAGAAAACCCATAGGGAAAAACTCCCCCCCCAAAAGAGAGACATAAAAGAAAAGAAGAGGCTAGAAGGCCCCCCCTGAAGATGATGCTACTGCAGATGTAGACCGCACCCCAAGAAGAGCTCATAGATGAATGAACTTTCTCTCAGTGAAAGGTTCTATGAAGATGTCTACAACTTGCTCTAAAGACTGGCAAAATATCAAGTCGATGACCTGACTATGAATAAGCTCTCGAATGAAATTCATGTGAATCTCTATGTGCTTGGTCCACTGCTACTGAACTAGATTCCTGCAAATCTGAATGGTACTCTGGTTATCACAATAAATGATGGTGGGCTACCTAATAGGAATGTCAAACTCAGAAAGTATCCCCTAAAGCCAAATAGCCTCAGTAGCTGCATTAACAGCTCCCCTGTACTCTGCCTCTGTGGATGATATAGCAATAGCATTATGCTTCTTGCTAGACCAACTGATAGGACCTAAACCAAGAGAGAAATTGTAACTAGAAGTGGACTTACGAATTTGTGAATTGCTAGCCCAATCTGAATTTGTATATCCAACCAAGTCAACCTCTATGCCAAATCTATAATGAATCATGTATCTATGTGAACCCTGTATGTAATGCAAGATCCTCTTAGCTGCTTTCCAATGCAGCTCATGGGGTTCCTACATGAATATGGAGACAAGTCCCACTGTATATGAAATGTTAGGCCTGGTATGAGTTAAGTAGATGAGACTACCAACAAGTTGTCAATACCGAGTGGCATCAACCAATGGTGAAGAACAATCAGTCTCAAGCTTGACTCCTGATAGAAGGGAGTCAGAGATGGCTTACAATCAACCATGTGAAACTGAGCCAATAAGTCAAGAGCATACTTAGGCTGTGCAAGTGAAATCCCTAAATCTGACTATGAGATCTCGATGCCAAGGAAGTAGTGTAACAAACCCAAGTTTGTCATGTCAAATCTATCCTGAAGAGATGCCTTCACCATTGCAATAGCCGATGAAGAACTCCTGGTGATCAAAAGGTCATCAACATATAGAACCAAAATCAAGAGCGAATCATCCTACCACAAGAAGTAGACATTGGGATTAGAGTGGCACCTAGTGAAACCCATCGTGAGAAGGAAGAAATACATCTTGGCATACCAAGCCATGGGGCCTGTTTGAGGCCATAGATAGATTTCCTAAGTCTGCATACTAAGGAAGAATCTTGAACAAATCTTGGTGGCTACTCCATGTAGATCTCCTCCTCAAGGCCTCCATGAAGAAAGGCACTCTTCACATCCATCTGATGCACATCCCAACCATGTGATGCGGTAATAGCCAAGGTGAGTTAAATAGAAGTCATCTTTGCAACGGGTGCAAAGGTCTCTGAGTAGTCAATGCCTGCTACTTGTGAGAAACCCTTAGCAACCAATCATGCCTTATACTTATCAATCGACCCATCTACTACAAACTTGGTCTGATATATCCACCTACATCGAACCATCTTTCTTCCCTTAGGAAGTGATGTCAAGTCCCAAGTGTGATTTTTGATTAAAGAAGAATATTCTTCCTCCATAGCACTATCCCACTCAGGTACCCTCGATGCCTCTCAAAAAGACTATGGATCTGAAACTGAAGCAAAGAAGGCATGTGGATCTTTTTAAAAATCCCCCCTAGTATGTCTATCATCTATGGGATCTCCTACCCAAGTACCAACACTCTCAAGTGTCTGTTTGGCCCAAAGTGGCCCAGAAGTGGGCGAGTCAGGGGCTAACTCCTCATCCTCTGACTGACTAGAGGTGGATGACACTACATCACTATCCTCACTATTTGAACTCAAAGAAGAAGAAGAAGACTCTGGCTCAAGAACCTGATGTGGCTAATTTGAATCTGATGAGGAATCATCATGAAGTAGATTCGATGAGGGAGAAGAAGTGTCAAGTGTTGAGTCTCTAGGACTCTCTTGAAAATGGACACTTCTCTTGATGAACAACTCATGTGTGACTAGATCTAGAAAGATGATCAACTTATACTTTCTATTCTCGCAAATATCCTACAAAGATGCAAGGCTTGGACTGATGTTCCATAGCTTTGCATTTCTTCTTTAGAATGCGGGCCATGGCTAGGGATTTGAAACTCTAAGGTGCTCAACATCAGGTTTCCTTTTATGCCAAGCTTCAAAGGGTGTTATTCCTTTCAAAGCTTTGTGAGGAACCCTGTTCTGAATGTAACAAGTATAATTGATAGCTTCAGCCCAGTACTGTGGTGCTAGGGATTTGGAATGAATCATACAGCTACCCATCTCTTTCAAGAACTTATTCTTGTGTTCTGCAACCCCATTCTATGAAGGACTGTAACTAACTATGTACTACAAATCAATCCCCTCTGTAGTACAAAACTACTCAAATCTGATGCTGACATACTCCCCTCCATTATCAGTTTAAAGAACCTTGATGGATTTCTCAATAAGAGCCTTGAAGTCTAAAAAATTTTCAAACACTTCAGACTTTTGTTTGAGAAAATATATCCAAGTGTACCTAGAGAAATCATCAATGAAATTGAGGATGTACTTGGCCCTTGTGAAAGATGGTTTGGGAAATGGTCCCGATACATCACTGTGGACTAACTCCAAAGGTTGTGAAGCCCTCCAAGCTTTGCCTTTGTCAAATTTTGCTTTGGGATGCTTCCCAAGGGAGCACCCCTCGCAAAGTCCTTTTGAAAATTGGACACGAGGCAAGCCAATGACCATGTCATTTCTGCAAAGTTGCTCAAGATAGTAGTAGTTAAGGTGGCCAAACCGCTCATGCCATAATTTGCTAACTCCATCTGAATGAATCAACAATGTTATAGGAGAAGAATCTGATGCAAAGTGTGAAAAGGTGTATAACCTAGCTTGGTGATCTGCCCTTCCCACTGCCATTGTAGTATCACTATGCAACTCCCTGATAGACACTAAATCTGGTGAAAACTCAACTCCATGCCCTGACCAATGTGAGTGATTTGGTACACTGATAAGAGATTGGTTGAAAGAGAATGAACACTTAGAACATTGTTGAATGTTCCTCTTTCCATTTCAACTAACCTTCTCCCTACAACAGAAACTGATGTGTCATCACCCAAACTAATTGAAGTCATGCTACAAGGCTCTAAAGATGAAAACTCAACTAGTGAATAGCCCATGTGGTGAGAAGCACCCGAGTATATGACCCATGAAGATGTAGAAGTTGTAGTTGCTATAAGGGCCTCGCCCTTTTCTTTCTCCTTACCCTTGCCTTTTGCCTTAGTAGAATCTTGGGTTGATGAATTCTGCTTGATGGACTCAGGAA
Source organism: Torreya grandis (assembly GCA_037957365.1). Taxonomy (NCBI): domain Eukaryota; kingdom Viridiplantae; phylum Streptophyta; class Pinopsida; order Cupressales; family Taxaceae; genus Torreya; species Torreya grandis. Next base: position 2,873,987 of record JARHVA010000864.1, read on the forward strand.
CACCTATGTTGTTCTTCTCTAGAAGATGAGTTAGGTGATATATTTGTTTCTTCATGCACTTGTGTTCTTCATGCCCTGTCTTTTTACAATAGGCACACTTAACATTCTCCTTCATTGGTTTAGCATTTGAGGATGAACACTCAGTGTTGTTTTTGGCAAGATTATTGTTTTCTTTCTTCTTCTCTTGGTCCTTGTTCTTTTTCTTCTTCTCCTTTGTTGAAGTCTTATCCTTACCATTTCTAGCTATCAAAGCTTGGGGTTGAGTAGACTTCATTGTGCCCATCTGAATTAGCTTATCTTGCTCCCTAGTCAAGTCGGCAATGAATGAATCCAAAGAAGGCATTTTCTATGCAGTGCCAAGGGCATTTTTAGTGGCATGGAAAGTGGAGACAGAGACTGAATAGCTTGGACCTAACTTTGTGAGAATAGAAAGTATAAGTTGATCATCTTTCTTCTCTATCCTGCATTCTTTCAATTGCAATCTAAGGGATTTAAACTTAGTGAAGAAGTCCTGTAGGGTGTCAAAGTTGCTAGGACTTAGACTTATGAGTTCATTTTCGAGCTCATGACCTCTCATCTCATCAAGCTTCCCAAACAAATTTTCTAAGGTGTCCCATTGTCATTAGGAGTTTGAGAGAATTCTAAGTGGAAGAGAAGTTCTGGAGACATAGACAATCTCAGTAATCCAAAGGCTTCATCACTATGATTGTACCACTTGACCTTTTCAGCATCTGTGTTGGGTTCTACTTCTGTACCCATTGTGATCCTATACAACCCTTTGCTTGTAAGAATGATTGACATTTTAACTTTCCATTCATGATAGTTGAAGGGTGTTAGGGGTTTAAGTTGAAAAGAATCCATTTTTAGCTGAAATTAGGTGAAGTTGTGTTGATTGCAAGTTGTGAATGTATGCAGAAAGGAGAATGAAAGTGAAGTTTGCAAGTTGTGAAAAGCAATCACACCCCCCCAAAATATTGAGCCCCCCAAATATGCAAGTGCATGCTCAAAAGACGTCGGACTTAGCTGAAAATGCATCTTAGAGAAATCAGTGCAACACTAAAGCAAATAGGACGTCAGACTCAACCAAAAATGCGTCTCGAGAGACCCAAATTTTGGCACTTTATAAACTAGTGCATTTTTGAAAAATAATAAGTCTACCTTTGGAGAATTGAATTACAAGCACTTTTTCAAAAAATGGCACCCATAACCGAGCTATCGTTTACAAGATTTTAAAGTTACAATTTTCTCGTAAACTAGTGTTTTCACAAAAAAAACACTAAAATATTAAAAAAATACCTGTTATGGGGAGAGAAAGTGGCCTTCCAACCACTCATTGGATTTAGCATGGAATGAAGAATCCAAATGAGGTTTGTGTGAGGGGGAATTGGCCTCCTACCAACCCAGGCCTCACCCTTCGTCTTTGTAGGTTGAAGATACAAGTTGAAATTAAACCTCTAAAAATTACCAAATTGTCTAAAAAAATTATTATTTAGTCAAATTGACTGATTTTTGTTTTATCATGCCAATTTTTCACTAAAAAAATAAAGCAAGGATAGTTTAGATAGAATGGCAAGTGTCATAGGGTGCCACATGGGACGCCAAGTAGAAAGGGGCGTCCAAAAGCAACAGACAGAATTTATCTTGTACAAAAGACAAAAAAACCTATAGGAGGGTGTTGTACGGCCTATCTAAGAGCAGAACTGAAGTAAGAAAAAGAGCTAAGTGGCGTGGTAAATAGCCTGTGGTAACTTGGCACAGGGTCAGTTGAAGGAGGAGGTGTTGAATGAACTGTTGCATGGCAGCAGAAGTGGTGTAGCAAAGAAAATATTTTTGCAAAAGAAAACAAAAAATAGCAGACCTGGTGTTGGGTGCCGTACGGCCAGCTTGGTGCCTGGCAAATAGAAAGGACTGCTGAGTTGCTGAAGTTGTAGAAAAAAAAGGTGCAGACCAGAAGAGCAAAAACTAGGTGCAAACCAGAAGAAGGTTGGCGTAGAGTTGCAGAATGTTTCTCCTTTCTTTTGCTAGTTGAATGCTGCTCCTAACGTGAAGACAAACAAAAAACACCCAAATTCCAAGGACAATACCAGTAATGATATTGATAGATTTTTTTTTATTTTAGACTAAATCTAGAATAAAAAAACAAAGAGAACTCCACTCCTCTTGATTCCAAAATAAGCTAAAAGCATAATCACACACAAGATTACCAGGAAAGATCTGATACCATATCGGAGTTGTTGCCAAAATTTGGATAACGCGAGTGCAATGAAGATGTGATCACACAAGATGAACAAGTGCACACCACATAGATGCCAAAGCAATTTGAAAATAACACAATAAGAGAAATTGCACAAGACAAAATAGAGAAAACCAAACTCTGATTAGCATGGAATAGCCAAAATGAGGACTACAAATAAGAGAGTATGAAAGTAACTCTTCCACAAAAAGTGGACAAGGCACACCAAGAATAGTCAGTAACTCCTCCATGAAAGGTGGTGAAAAGGTGCTAAGAATAGAGAAGTAACTCCCATCAAGGGAGTTACTTATGACATTCTTATGACACCTATGACACATCTATGACACACACCTCCACATAAGCTATCCTGTCCCACAAATTTAGGAAAACTCCATGTATGCACAAGAAATACAATTTCCCTAATTAATAAATAGGGAAAAATAAAAACCTACACTAATAGCATCCAATATATATTCCTCATCATCAAAAATATCTTGTAGGGAGATGCACAAAGAGGGTATCTCAATCTCAATGGTTAATATGGATTAAACTCCAAGGATAAGGAAATAATGTGTTGCCCATGTGGGTGTGTGGACACTGGTATGGTAGTCTCATAAGGAAAGATTTGAAGATGTCAATCCTAAACAATGTCATTGAAATATTTTTGAATATTTTTTTGAGATTTTTGTTGGATGCTTTAGCGTGGAAATTATCTTGGGGGTAATAGGGTGTGGACCACTTAAGTTCAATATGGATTTGGTTATAGAGGGTTTTGAATTTTTTATTTTTAAATGACTTACCATTATCAGTAATGATGGTTAAAGAGATACAATAACAAAAATGAGGTTATTAAGGATGAACTTTCATATTTTTTTGCTATTTATATATGTGAGGGGGATGGATTATACCCATTTATTAAATTAATTTATGGATATGATGTTGTCTTTATGGCCATCATAGGTATATGGATTTATGTTCCATATGAGATTGAGCCCTCAAGTAGATAAGGGCCATGGAGTTGTGATTAGATACAATAATTGGGAAAGTACATGGGTGAGGTCTCCATGTTTTTGATAGGGTATATATTTTTTGACATAATGAAAATACTATTTTTCCATGGTAGGCTAGTAGTATCCTATTTTGAGTAATTTATTTGATAGGACCAAGCCACTGGTGTGCACTCCATAGATTTAATTAGAAATTTTTTTTATCATTAAGTTAACTTATTTGAATTTAAAAATATTAATAATTTACTATCATATCCCATATGATATAGGGTGTTGCTAATGAGGGTGAAGTGGGAGTGATGCAGAGCATACACCAATTCTATTTCTTTATATGATTGATCTCAAACATGCACTTCTTGAATATGGTTCACACTTCCTATTTAAGGGTTATCATCATATAATAGATTGAAACTCAATAAAATTATTTTTTTAATTTTGCTATTATTGATTATTATGATTTATCTCATCTCATTAACTATTCACCAACTCACAAAAACCTCACAAATTCTCCTTGATAATTCTGCCCTTTTCAATCTCAGTCTTTGTAGCCCTATTTTTTGGATTTCTTTGATTTGTATGGTCTATACAGATGACTAAAGGAAAAAAATATACAAATTTAAACACCCTATATCCAATAATTTATAATCTTGAAGTTTCATGTAATAATTCCACATTTTGATAGCCCTTTTAGACCTTTTTAGGTCTCTATTTAGCCCTTTAGGGCTGCTAGGGTCCAATTTGCACATAGTCTTAAATATTCATACACCTAGGTATGTCCACACAAAGAAAAACACAAAATCTATTAAAATAAATTTACCTTAATATTTAAACAAAATTTATCCTAAAATGAATAGTGGAAACCCATTAAATTATCCAAACCCTAGATTAGGACTTAATGGATTGCATTAGCCTAAGAACACACTAAATTAAAATTTGAATGTTATATTATGTTTTAAAAACATAAATTAGTTTTATTAGGTTTTAATTGCCTATTATACATTTTCCAATCATCCGATATTCCTTCTTGGTTGATTGTCACATGTTTTTATCTCAAAAACTATTCAATTATGCAAGGAAATGATACTCTATAGGTTTGAGACAAGGTTTAAACATCCATATATGTTTTGTGACTAAAAACATTGTTATAAATACATTCCATATACTTATACATATGTACCATAATGTTCCAAATCATTCAAAACTCAAATCTTGGATCTTATCTTTTCAAGAAAACAACTCACAGTCCTCCACACCAATGTTCAACATAGGAAACAAGGGTAGATTTGTAAATGCATGCAATTATAGGATTAATTCATTACATAAGAGTATTATAAAATAAAATAAAACTTAATTAATATTTTAAAATATGTACCACACCTTACCAATGTCAATGCATTACTATGTTGTTAAGCACAATCTGAAAATAAGGAACTCACAATATAAAAGGGGTCTGTTTGTGGTTCTATATAAACACTAGATGTCTTTATTATTATTCCTTGTATACTTATCCTTAAAAATAATTAATTTTTAATTAAATAAAATTATAAAAAAATTATAAAAAAAATAGTATAATCTTTCATAATACACAAGACATTTATAGTTGTTAATATCAATCCTTTTCACCCCAATAGGGGCTTGTGTGAGAAACTTGCAAATAAATGTTCTTTCTATCCTTTACCTCTTCAAAGTATGTTATTATGAACATACCTACGAATCAATCCATAAACCACACTTTAATATATATATAAATCTCATTACTTCATTCTTCAATATACGCATTCATCAATAAAATAATAAAAATAACAAGATTTGCAAAGACCTTCAACAGAGGTTTGAATTCATATTCTTGAAACAGGGGTTACAAAACAACAATTCTTCCCTTCATAAAAAATATTTAAAATACATCTCCCATTCATATATTTTGAATGAAATTTATTATAACCATATAAAACTAACTCTTATATGCCTAAAAAGGAGACATAACTGATTCTTGATTCCTTTTTTACCGCATAGAGGTTTTTCTTGATTCATAACTTTTTATTTTATTTTAACACCATATGGCATGTTTAAACCCATGACATGACTCACGACACTTTAATAACTTCTTAAAATGTCAATACCCCTTATACTTTTTAAACACATATTTCCACCTTTTCTAATGCATAAAAGTCCTCTAAAGACTTAATAAGATTCAAATCCCTTAAAAGGAGATTTTGGTAGGAAATCTTCATATTCAAATTCTAAGAACATTTATCCCATCTAGACTAAACATAATAATTATTTAGGACCTATAAAAAATATAATATAACCTATAGGACTAACTTAAGAAAAAATTGAAAACATTTTTGGGTCCTCATGGGATGCCCCTGCATCATACTACTAAGATGAGGAATATTTGTCATAGGTGTTTGGTGATTCACTTGGTATATGTTATTACCTAAACACATTGAACCTACGCATAGAAGGTATAAACTTCCACTTACCTCTCATAGAGGTGAGCATGCTCCTGGGCCCCACAATTAGGCATTCTTTGCTTCATCTTCTTTAATATCATACCTACACATGAAACATAATTGTTAAGAAAAACATAGCTATTACCTTCTTCTTCTTCTTTCATTGTAGGTGTGTACCAATATTTATCCTCTACATACTACTTCATCTTCTCCTTATCTCCATCTTCAATCAATTCTACAAATATAAACTCTTATTCCTTCATCCATGCTTCTTATACTACCCATTCCACTTCATGCACATCTTGTTCTTGTGTTTTGAATATCTCATACATTTTAAAACTCTTCATTTTTTATTTTTTAACACCTTCATGATTGATCTCTAACTCTTGCACTTGCAAAGGTTACATATTCACTCTCACTATCCCATCTCCTTGATTGATTTCATGTTTACATTTTTCATGGTCTTGCTATATATTTCCCATCTCATTAACATCCTATTTTTGTTCAATAATCTCTTTCAAACATTTATGTTCATTTACCTCCACTTCTTCAGCTACTTGTTCCTTACCTTCTCTTTCATCATAGAACAACTCATTAGCAATACAATTTGGAGCCTTCATGGCTCTCTTTTGGGCTGCCTGCTTACACATTTCAATCTCCAATCTCTTCAATTGTTTGGTGTTCATCCCAAAACACTATTCATCCATATTAGATGTAATCTCTTTCATTATTCTACTATCTCCTCTTTCATGGACTTGGCTGCTATGCTTGTTTTGACTATATTCATGCTTGAGCACTCTCTTAGGTGATATATATTCTCTCTTTTGAAAATTACCTACTGCCATTTTGCATTTTTTCTTAACCTATTTTGTGTCCATCTTTGTGGACTCACAACTCCTCACATCAACCAAATCAAGATAACTTACCTTCTTTTCTTCCTTGGGTGCTTTGACCAAACTTAAACTTTCCATGGCTTTGTTCCAACACTACATCATCATTATCCTCTCATCTCTTTTTTCTTCTTCACCTTTTAATGGGAGTAAAATGTGTATCTCTCCATGATACTTAATGGTATATGTATTTTCTTGACCATCATGTATGAAATGCCTATCAAACTACCATGGTATCCCAAACAATAAATGACACACATCTATAGGCATAATGTCACATAGTACTTCATCTCTGTATCCTCCTATCTTGAATTCAACCTAACTTTGTTCACTTACTTGTATATTATGACCCTTTTAAACCCATGAAACCTTGCATGGTTCTATATGTGGAATTCTATTCAATCCCAACTTTTTCACCATCTCTAAAGACACTATATATTAGTACTATCTCCATCAATCACCAAATTACATATTTTACCTCTTGTCTTGTATCTAATTTTGAGCAAGCTTCTCATTTGGGCTAGTTCTTTGGCTTGACTTCTTTGTTACAATAGTATTCTTCTCATCAGTAAAGACTCATTCCTTTCATGTCTTCTCTCCTCATTCTCTTCTCTTACTCTCTACTATTTCATAATGCTACACACACTAAATGGATACTCTGCTGCCCTATGTCCTCTATGGCATTACCAACATTGCCCACAAAATATTTGTCTTGGTCCATATCCCATTGGCTCTTCATATCTCCTCAATATATGACCTATAAATAGTCTAATCTACCATGCATGGTGATGTACTCCCATGCCTTCTTGATTACAATTATATGTACTTATGGTCTCTCTTGAACCACCTCTCTATTATCTCTCTCATTCATCCTTACTTATAATAGTACTACTTGACCTTGCTAACTATAATCTCTTTCATCTTCCTCTCTCACTATTCTTTTTTCTCTTCCTTGAGAACATCTTAAATAGCCTCCACCCTCATGACCAATGGGGAAATCAATTCTGTCATTATCCTGACCAAATCTTCATCTTCTCTGTTAGCTCTCTCCATGGAACACTATCCTTGGTTACTTATCTTGAAATGTAATTCAAAACATGTCAAAAAATTTCACAATCCATAAGAATATTTATCTAGATTTGATACCAAAATTATGTAGAGCATATACCAAGTCTGTCTCTTTTTATGATTGATCTCAAACATGCACTTCTTGACTATGGTTCACACTTCCTATTCAAAGGTTATCATCATACAAGATATTTAAACTCAATGAATTTATGTTTGAAATTGTTTTAGTATTTTTTATTAGGATCTATCTTACATTTCTAACCATTCACCAACTCACAAACACCTCACAAAATTTCCTTGAAAAATCTACCCTTTTCAATATCAGTACATCTAGCCCTATTTTTGGGCTTTATTTGATTGGTAACATCTGTATAGATGACTAAAGGAAAACCATTCACAAATTTAAACACCCTCTATCGAATTTGCCCTTTAGGCCTCATAGGGTCCAATTTGCACATAGTCTTAAATATTTATACACCTAGGTATGTCCACATAAATAAAAACACAAAATATCTTCTAATACCTTTCCATTAATCTTTTCACAATTTTTCTCTTGAAATGAATGGTGGAAACACATTAAATTCTCCAAACCCTAGATTATGGCTTAGTGGACCCTACACTAACCTGAGAATACACTAAATTTAACTATGAATGTTATATTATGTTTTAAAGACCCCAATTAGGTTATTAGTTTTTTAATTACCTATTATAAATTCTCCAATCATCCAATATTCCTTCTTCATTGACTATTACATGTTTTCATCTCAAAAACTATTCAATTGTGCAAGGAAATGATAATCTATAGGTCTGAGAAAAGGTTTAAACCTCATTCTACATTTTGTGACCAAAAAAATGGTTCTAAATATATTAAATATACCTATACATATGTACCAAATGTTCCAAATCATTAATAACTAAAATCTTGGATCTTATCTTTTCAAGAAAACAACTCACAGTCCTCCACACCAATGTTCAACACAGGAAACAAGGGCAGATTTGTAAATGCCTATAGTTATAGGGTTCCTTCATTACATAAGAGTATTATAACATAAAATAAAACTCAATTTATCTTTTAAAATATGTACCACACGTTACCAATGTCAATGCATTACTATCTTAAGCATAATCTAAAAATAAGGAACTCACAATACAAAAGGGGTTTGTTTATGGTTCTGTATAAACACTAGTTGTCTTTCTTGTTATTCCTTGTATACTTATCCTTCAAGCTCATTAATAATTGATTAAATAAAATTATAAAAAAATTACTATAATATTTCATAATCCAAAAGACATTTATAATTGTTAATATCAATCCATTTCATCCCAATAGGGGCCTATGTGAGAAACTTGCAAACAAAGGTTCTTTCTATCCTTTACCTCTTTAAAGTCTGTTATTATAAACATACATGAGCATAAATCCATAAAACACACTTGAAAATAGATATAAATATGATTCCTTTATTCTTCAACATATGCATTCATAAACAAAACAATGTAGACAACAAGATTTTCAAAGACCTTCAATAGAGGTTTGTATTCATATTCTTGAAACATGGGCTACAAAATAATAATTCTCCCCTTCATACCAAAACTTGAAAAAACATATCCCATTCATATATTTAAAATTTAATTTATTCTAACCATCTAAAACTAACTCCTATATGCCCTAAAATGAGACATAACTGATTCTATATTCCCTTTTACCACATAGAAGTTTTTCTTGATTCATAACTTTTTCTCTATTTTCACACCATATGACTTGTTTAGACCCATGACCCATGACTTGTTTTACCCATTATAATTATTAAACAAATATTACCACATTTTCTAATGAATAAAATTCCTTTATAGACTTAACAAATTTTTCAAATCCCTCAAAATGAGATTTTGGCAAGAAATCTTCATATTCAAATTCTAAGAACCTTTAGACCATCTAGACTCCACATAAGGATTATTTAGGACCTATAAAAACTATAAGACAACCTATAAGACTAACCTAAGATAAAATTAAAACCATTTTTTGGTCCTCATGGGATGCCCCTACATTAGGGAGGTATGTTGGATGACAGATTTTCTTTGATTATGTGGAACATTGAGAGGGAGGAAGTGGTCACGGAGGTAAGTGTAAATTTCATGATACCAAGGGAGATTGGGACCAAAAATATATTAGAGTAGTCTAATTAAGCTTAATTAGGGTTTAATTAATAATAATATATCACATGCCTAAGTTTTTAATAGGCCACACTGGCTCCTCTATGGGGGATAATGACCTCACCACTCAGTCCTCAGTGGGGGATAGTGGCCTCACCACTTAGTCTTTAGTGGGAGATAATGGTATAACCACTCACTTATTGGGAGGGCCACATAATTGTATTCCACTTTCCTCTTACTCCTCCTATTTATAGATACTCTTGGAGTGTATTTCATGGATAAAATGATGGAGAGGAAGATGGAGTTCTAAGAACATTATAATCTATTGATTGATTAATAGATAGTTTTTTGTGAGCAATGTGTTAATGGTCATGTCTATGGTAATGAGATATTATAGATACCCTAGGTGAGTTCTCACATGCCCTCTAACATGGTATCATATCCTCCTTCCATCTACCATCACTTAGTGTAGCCTATAAGCTTTTTCCTCCATAGACATTTGGTTGAGAGGCATTGGGAATTAGATCACCATTTTTGTTTCCTTGGCTAAATGTCATTTACAAAGCATTTGCCATACATATCATGATGTTTGTATCATATATTGAGGCTTTTTTTTTGAGTAAATCCATACACCTCTTAAATCATTTGTTTTTCTTAGGCATTGGGATTTTATCTCTTATAACCAAATCCATCTTGATTTCTATCCTTTTATGCAAGCCTATTGTATCTTGGTGATATCCTAATTATTTTCTTTGATATTTGAGTGGTTTATTATGGTTTTACTATACCTTGTGATAAACACTTATATATTCATGTGTTCATTTTCTCCATTATTCTCTCATTAGTATTCTACCAACTGCATAACATTTTCTTAGTCTTTTACATGTTTTTGGGTGGTGGTATTTTACTTGATATAGGTTTTTAGGGGTTTATATGTCCTGGTATTGATCTCTATGACCTAAAAAATGGGTCTCAACCTTTCTATGACCTTTAGGTTTTTTTAAGGGTCTTATAATCATAAAAATGTCTTCTTGATCCATATATAGAGTTTTGACCTCTTAGTCTGCTCCTTCCTGCCCCCTATAGGCCAGTATGTATGGACTTACTCACCACCAACTTTATTACTTCCTTTTTGTCACCAATCTCACCTTAGTATTGTTGATCATTTGCCTTGTTAGAAAACTAAAGTCCTTATCTTGCTTAAATTGTAATATGGTACCATGACTCTCTCCATCAAAATAACATCACTTGGTTGTACCCTTTCATCCACTTTTGGCTCATCCCAACATGGATCATATCGGTGGGCAATGAGCTGCTCAATGAATCCTAATCTAGTTAATCACTAAGTGGATTAGAAAATAGTTAGGATCCAACACCACATCAAGGTCTCCAAATCACTCACCATGAATGACATCTATTGTTATTTATAGTCCTAAGGCATTAATCATCAACCACTGTATCTCTCTTAGATGAGTCTTTAAACTGCCATCCTCATGTTGGTAATGACCTCAAAACAACTTCTTTCACCTTACTCACCGAGCATAGGTAAAACCTATAAATTTATGGTTATGATAAAAGAACTACATTTTTAAAATATAAAATAAAAGATTTTGACTTGTGTTACAAGGTGTATTTTATTATGTAAGTGGCATATAATTACTTTAGGTGGGAAGTGACATTTTTAATTAAGTGGGAGACATAAGTTGGATTTGATTTACCTTGTGGGATATATGCTTTATTTTATGATGGATATCATTTAGTGTGGAGTATTTTTTAAATGTGGTGGAAATCATTGTTAGTGGGGAGGGCCTAGACTTCTTATGTAGTAGCATACATAAGTTTGGGCTATTATGTTTAGTGGGAGGATAATCATGGGGTACATTTTTTATTGATTTTTTTAATTTAAAAATAATATATTGTAAATGGTTGTGATTTTTTTCCCTTGTTATTTTGCATATTGAAGATGAAGGGTGAGGCCTGAGTTGGTTGGAGGTCAATTCCCCCTCACAAACAAAACCATTGCATTCTTCATTCTATCTTGGTTCAAACAAGTGGATGGAAGGATACTCTTCCCTTTCTTGGCCATTTTTAAAAAAAAAATTAAGTGAAAGTTCATTAAATAGGACATTAATGATGGTAAATTGATTAAGCCATAATATTTGCTCAATAACTTGGATTTGAGTGTCATTTTTTTAAAAAGTGATTTTTTTCATTCCCATTCTATTGGCCTTATTTTTATTATAAATGTAATCAAGTTATAAAGTTCCATATTTAGGAGGTACTATTTATGCCACTATTATACTTTGCATTATATTGGAATCATTTTTGGCTGAGCCTGATGCCCTTTTTTGCATGTGCCTTACCACTTGTGTTTTTGGCTGCATATTGCTACTTCTACCTTTTGATGCTCCTCATTGTTTGAGCTCCTTGTTTGGAAGATGTTATTTTGGAGCATACACATTCTATTGAAAAATTTTATATCTATTTTTTGATAGTCTCCTTCAGATTTTTGTGGAGCTTGTTCTCCTTTTGAAGAGTATCTATTCTAGTGTAGCCCAGTGTTAACATTTCTATGCAGTCAAATGGGCCCATATTATTACTACAGATACATTTTTGGTAGATTCTAATATCCTAAAACTTGTCATTATTTTGCCATTGATTCATTTTGGTGTGTTTATTTCATACATAATGGCTTATGTCACCATTTTTCATACTCTTCCATCATCCTACAACATGCTAGTTTGTGCACTGGCACTTTAACACACTTATAGTTTGTGTCATGTCTCTATTAAGACCCCTTTCTTATCACCTTACCTTCTTCTATGGATACCTTATTTGTATTTTCAACACCATTTTTTTGACAATTGATAGTCTCCCATAGCATATGGAACTATTCTAGTGCATACAATGTCAACTTGTTTGGTGTTCAAGTAGTGGATTCAGACCACTCATGAAGTCATTTTTCATCCACTCCATCCATTATGGGGGGGTGTATATATGTAGTCATATAAAATTTCCAAATTGGTATCTTGTGTGTGGCTTGTGACACCCAATCCATAGGACCCTCTTGCATGATCTCATAACCCTTTTAGATACCTTTTTTCTTATAATTGGTCATCTGTAGACTTTTGAGACCTGATTCTAGCTCAACCAAGGTACATTTCCCATGTTAATTCCATCCCCTATGTCCTAAGCCTATAGGATATTAGTGCTAGGGTTAGACTATAATGTCGGACCCTAGGGTGTCCCATTTTTAGTACTCCTATCCAATCACATTTTGAGCCCAAATGACTGTTTCCTACTAATTTATATTGTTCATCATGTGTACCTAGCATGAAGACATTTAACCCATGACCAATAGATCTCTATAAAATCCCATTTAAATTTCATTTATAAAGGGTTGGTAAATATTACAAAAATAATCAAGAATACAAGAAAGACCACTAAGGCAAATTTTCCTATTCTCTACATATAGCCATCCAATACAACTACCAGTGTATTCAAACCCTCACACCAGTTCCTACCCACCTTAAGAACTCTTACTTTGGAATTTTTACTACTGAATAACACTATTTCATAAATCACATCAAGTGGGAGACTACATATAGATTGATACCTCTTTCGAGTATTGGTTTGTAGGTAGCATACCCACACAAGGGGTGTGGATACACGTTCAATGCATTTTACACACAATAAACCCCCCTCTTTCTCAAGTTTTATTCAAGCACAATGAAATTCTAGGGTTCAATATTAGATCAGTTCTACAAGGAGCTCTATCTACATTCAGGATTTGAAATTTCATAGGTGGGCTCACACAGGGACAATAGATAAAACTTAGATATTTGTGACTAGTTTAGATAATAGTGGTAGGACCTAGAATATAGCATTAGACCTTGAAGTGTCCTATTTTTGGTTCTCCTATCCTTTCATCAAATGAAAGCTAGATCTAGGTTCATGACACTATCCTAGTCCTACACAGCTAGTTTTAGCCTTTATCTCAACTATTTTAGTCTAGTTTAAGCTAAGTTTCATTTATCCTTAGTTATTGTTATTTTTAGAAAAGTTTAAAAGGCACAATAAATTACACAAATTAGTACTCTAATTATTGCAATATTATTTACTATTTTATTTATTCTATACCCTTAACTAAAATAGTAATAAGACTACAATATTCACAAAAATAGTTAAATCATTTGGTGAACTCGACTTACTTCATTTGCACATAAAAACCCTAGAAAAGCTAAAGTAAATTACTTGATGATTTTTAAAATATTTTTTTGATTTTTATTACATATTTTAAATAAAATTTCACATTTAATTTTTAATTTTACCTAAGTAATTTTAAAAATCATTTATTTCAAACCCTAGTTGAATTTACTAGGTCTTTCTATGCACAAAAAACCTAGAGACCCTAGAATAAATTCTTTCCTAATTTTTCTAATATTTTTTTGATTTTTACTTGCATATTTAAATAATAAATTCACATTAAATTTTAAAATTTCTTAGTAATTTTTAAAATATAATCTTTCAAAACCCTAGTGGCATGTACTAGGTCCCTTTATTTGTTTGAGGTATCAACTTACATCTAAAATCAGATTTCACATAAAAACAAAAATGGATCTCACTTATTTACACATATTTCTTGCATCTCTTGAAAACAATAAGGATACCATACTTAGTCCTATCATGTACATGAATGATGAAGTTTACCATATGTTAATACAAAGCTTCATTCTTTGTATTTCATGCTTAATTTTTATAATATGGAATGATATTAAGAAATTCAGTGCAGAACATGTTAAGATACCTCTTGCCTCACCTCCCTTGGAGCCTCTATCCCATGTTGAGTCATGTTGCATGGTCTATTTGACTCTTCCTTAGGTAACTACCCATTATTAGAGAGCCCAGTTGACACCCTTTGTCCCTCCACCACCTCGACCTATCTATTATCTATGCTCTCCTCTTGTAGCCACTACTAGTCCTATACAGATAGTAGATAATGTGGTTAGAGATATTACTCAACATGCCACCATGCCTCCCCCACCTAGTCAATAACCCCACAACCCTCTTATTCCTTCTCATCCTAGGCCCAATCCACCTACATAGTCAAATCCACATAGGGAATATAATATTATTGATTAGTTGAGAAACACACTAGCTAATATTTCCATGTTAGAACTACTCTAGAAAGTAAATGTGTTTAAGGGCATTCTTTATTAGGCACTCACTTACACTTTTATACCTATAAATTTAAAACCTTCTTATTTTACATTAGTGTTCAACACATTAAAAACTATAGAAGATACTATTTATTTTAATCATGAGGACATGCCTTCTTAGACAGTTATTGATCAGAATTTACCATTCTTCATACAAGCTAAAGTCAAAACTAGTGAAATTAAGAGAGTTCTACTTGATAGTGGTTTCAGAATTAATATATGTAATAGTACATTCTTACAAACCATGGGCATAGATATGGCATCCATACAAAAATCATATAATAATATTAGAGGGTTTGATGATATACCATGATAGACATTGGGCACCATTGCTTTGGATATCATGGTAGGGTCCAAAACCCTCTCTACATAGCTCCAAGTCATGCTAGGTCCTCTTCATTATAATATTTTACTTGAACAAACTTGGATACATGCTATGGGGGTATTTCCTTCTACTCTTCATCTATGTGTTAAGTTTATCCATGAAGGATACCTATAATGCCTAGTAAATAACTAACCATTCAGATATTATCAAATTACAGAGTCATCTTCAATTATTTTTTTAGATGGGACACCTTATATCATAGTTCAATCACCACCTCATTACATTTCTCTTGATCAGATACATATATATGAGGTAGGAGAGACTAGCATATCTCACACACCTCCACTTATAATTGTGTCCTAAGCTTCAGATACTTAGCCAATCATAATAGCATCAACCATTATAGCTACTCCATCAATCACGGTTCCTACACCTATTAAAATTATACAATCATTGATAGTGGCTCTAGTAGTAGTTAATTCTATAGATACAAATATTATGATAGTTATAGTTATTCCAAGAGTTACAAATTCTCTCATAACATTTCCATCTTATACTACTACAATTTATGAGACTCCCATATGACAATTAACCCTTGTGGTAAATTCTAAGTTACCATATGTACATGATGTTAATATAGATTCCCAGGCTACTTCAGATGATGATATGACACCCACACTCATAAATGAGTATTTATGTGGATTGAGATTTACACCAATTAGCCTAAGAGAGTATCAAGATGACTCTAGAGCTCTCATTACACATCCTACATAAATCTTAGCATATTGCACTATACTCTCAAGATATACTTGACATTCATAGCCATAGATATATCACTTGGCATATATAGTTCACATGGTTACCTCTATGGATATAGAGTGAGTCATTTAAATTTAGGCAGATAACACATAACATCAACCATAGTTTATGCTATAGATGTTACTTGATCATGGATTAATCACACTACATATAGTATGATAGAGATCTATTAGTAGATTATCATGATAGGATGGTCACCCATTTTATCTCTTTCACTAGATCATAGGCCATGACACTGACTCATGTACAAATTTATAGTAGAGATTGGATAAACTACAAGTTCAGGGTATTATTTATATTACATCACCACCAACACCAGATTCACCACTTCCACCAAAGCCATATACTACTAGAACTAAATGTCTTAGAGAAGAATCAACATCTTCACCACTAGAACAACCTTCATTTCACCTTTGATAGGATGATACCATGTATGTAGAGTCTATAGCATATGATGATAATTGTGAGGCATTTGATGATGGCCGTGATCCATTCCTCCATCTCCATCCCTAGTGAGCTCCATATTTGGAACCTTTACCCACTCTAGCCTACTCTTTTATGTCATGGTGTACATATTGTTTTATGCATATGCTTGTACATAATTTCTTTTTAGCTTACTTTTACATAGTTTCTTTTTTCTTACTTGTACATAGTTTCTCAGTATTATTTGTGCATAGTCTCATCATGATTTATTGTACATATCTTATAAAATCCAAAAATATTAACATATTTCAAAATACCAAAAACAATATAAATTTTTAAAATACAAAAAAACTCAAAATAATCAAAAACACAAAAAAAAATTAATTGTATGCATTATCTATGCTTTACATTTATACTATCATGCTAGACTTATATTTATTGTTCTATGTTATTATTTGTCAATTTATCTACATTACCATACTTCACTTGATCTTCTTTGAGTATGTGTAGTGCCATATATATCTTTGATTACTTCACTCTACCCGTTGAGGGGGTATCCTACTTTTACATTCGAGACATACATAGATATATTTACCCACTGGGGCATCTTCTACATGACTACACCATCTAGGTTATGTCATTCCTACACCACACACTCTAGTTATCATGTTGATGTACATTACTTATTAACTTACATAGATTCTATATCATCATTCACTAGTATATAACACTTATGTATTTTGTAGCATATACCTAGTTTTATACTCCATGTTTTTCATACTTTCACTTCTTGCTTTGATTAGTTAGATGTGATTGTATTTATAGCATATTACATTATTTCCTTCCTTGCTTTGTATATATATATGTGATTGCATTTCTTAGTTCCTTTTTTTCTCTTGTGTGTGCCTTATGACATTTTTCAATGTCATTTATTTCCATTCTTGTGTGTACTTTAGGACATTTACCAATGTCCTTTGTTTGTACTCTCCTATGTGCTTATGGCCTTTGTGCCAACATTATTTGTTTCAGTTGTATGTGTATGTGGAATTTAACATGATTTGTATGCTTTATTTCTAATTTGAGTGACATGTACCCATGTCCCTTGTTTTCTTGGCCCCTTGGACACTCTTGTATGCTTCTTGATTCTTGCCTTGTGTGCTTGTTTCTTATTTGCTTCTCACTGTTTGCAATGCCATGATCCACATCATGTATTTTCTTGTTATCTTAGATTCCATAATGGACATCATGATCCATCCCTCATTTATGACTAAAAAATAACAACTAAAATTTATAGTTTCAATTCAACACATTACACATGTTACCCCTATTGATCTAAGAATATCCAATACAAACTATGTTATATCTTGAGACATCTTTTCAATTATCATTGTTATATCATGTATTTCACAACATAACACAAATTTAGGGCTCTTTCTTCTGAGGGAATTCATTATAGGGTCTTCATTCCTACCCTCAGAATAGGGGGAAATAAATAAGGGTTTTGTCACATAGATCAGAGCTCCTACTGATCAAAAGATTAGTTTTTAGAACACTCAAAACAATAATAAAAGGTTAAACTAGGTAGAATAGACCAAAAAACAATGATGATTATAGAATATTTTTTAGATTAAGTAAAGGATAACATCACCAAACATGGACAACAACATGAGATAATAGGGTGTCCTATTTTTGACACTACTGTCTAAACAATAAAAAACCTAGTTTTTTAGAAATAAGTAGAATGGTCAACTTAGCTATAGTTTTGTCATATATAGATCAATTTAGTTGCATATAGTTTTTCTTAGAGACTCTAGATATAGGGGGTATCATGCATGGAATGATGGCTCTTCTAGTTTCACATTGGGTAGTTGGTATAACTTTTAGATCAAAATCCATGTTATGGATACCAATGATTGGGGGTAATGTCCATGGCACATTAGTCTTATTTTCTTTCTGAGTTTAATATATTATGTAGGCATTCTCAGTAGTTGTGTGCCTTATTCTATCTACAAGTGGTTGGCATCATTTTAGAGTGGATTTCATACAATCCTAACCTCCACATTTTCACGTGGCTTCTACATAAGCCTAGTTTTTACTTTCAGAGTGGCTTTCATATAAACCTAATCTCTTCCTTCCAAGATTATCCTATTTTCTAGCACACATTCAGATATCCTTGCCACATTGTTAGATTATAGAGCATTCATGGGCTTTAGGATCCATCTCATATGACACACATTCATATCGATATCATTTTATAGTTTCACTTAATAGGCAATGATAGATCCAAAGGACTAGCTAGCCTTTGTATTCTTGAGCCACCTACTCATAGATACTGAACACACAGTCCAAACATCGATTAACACATGCATGATTACATAGCTTCATGTAGTAGGTGATGATGGAGCTAAAGGGCCAACCTTTGAATTCTTGAGCCACTCTCAAGGAATTGAGCACTCATATTCATTCATTATATTAATTTTGGTATAACAAATATCTAGCATCACTGAACATCACAACAAGTTTTGTATTGGTTCACGTACCTAGTGAGGTATATTCATTCCTTTATCTTCCTCTCTCTTACCTATTTTTTTATATATTCTTATTTTATATATAGTGTATATAGTAAGATTTGATCTACTCTGTATTTTAACTTGTAGATTTACACTTCATAATGTGCTCTCTCTATGAACACTCAACATCACACAACTTCATGTGCTTCACCCTTGCATGTAAGTTTAGGTACACTTTCTACTATCTTTTATCCTAGTATTTCACTTTGCTTCATCACTAGAATAAAGGGAGGCAAATTTAGTCATATAAAATGTCTAAATTGGTAGGTTGAGTGTGGATTGTGACACCTAACTCATATGACCCTCTTTCATACCCTCATAACCCTTCTAGACACCTTTTTGCTTATAAACACTCATTTGTAGACTTTTAATACTTACTTATAGCTTAGACAATCTATATTTCCCATGCTAATTCTATCCCCCTAGGTCTTGAGCCTATAGGATAGGAGCACTGGGGTTGGACTATAGTGTCAAACCTTAGGGTGTCCCATTTCCAACACTCTTGTCCAATCACATTTTGAGCCCAAATGACCTTTGCCTTTGGATTCCTATTCTTCATTATGTTAGCTTACTATGAATACATTTAACCCATGACCAATAGATCTCTATAAAATCCCATTCAAAGTTAATTTAGAAGGGGTTAGCAAATATTAAAAAAGAAAGATAGAATACAAGAAAGACCACTAAGGTAAATGTCCCTATTCTCTATGTACATCCATCCAATATAGCTACTAGCATATTCAAACCCTCACACCAGTCCCTATCCACCTTAAGCTCTCATAGTTTGGTATTTTTACATCTATATAACAATATTGCATAAAGCACATCAAGTGGGATAATTATATATGGCTTGATCCCTCTTTAGAGTATTTTTATGTAGGCAACGTGCCCAAACAAGGGGTGTGGATAAATGTTTAGTGCATCTTACACATAATAACCCCCCCTCTTTCGAAAGTTTTATTTAAGCATAATGAAGGTTTAGGGTTTGAGATTAAATCATCTCTAAAAATATCTACATCAATATTCAAGATTTGAAATTTCACAAGTAGGCTCACATAGGGACAATGGACAAAACCCATAAAACTCAGATCTCTATGACCAATTTGGATAATAGCAGTAGGACTTGGACTATAGTATCAAACCATGAAGTGTCCTATTTTTGGTTCTCCTATCCTTTCATTGAATGAAATATAGATCTAGGTTCATGACACTATCCTCATTTTGCACAACTAATTTTATCCTCTATCTCAGTTGTCTCAATCTAGTTTTAAGCTAAGTTTCATTTCTCCTTATTTATTACTATTTTTAGAAAGGTTGAAAAAGCATAATAAATTACACAAATCAATACTCTAATTAGTTAAATATTAGTTAATAATTAATTTATTATATAACCTTAGCTAAATTATAAATAAGACTCCAATATTCCCAAAAATAGTTAAATCAATATACCACTTTTTTGTCATCACTCCACCCAATCAGTAGTATGGGTGGTGTGAGGTACATTATACTTCATAGGTGTTGAACATTCCTTACACATGAATTACTCTTTTGTACTTTCATCACCATTGATAGTCTTCTTGATTGAAGCTATTGTAGTGAAGCCTAATGTTAGTTATTTTTGTGATCAAGTAGTGGATTTAGAATACTCATGCAGATTGAGTTCCTTCATGACTTGTGATTACTTGTATTACAAACTAATTCAACATCATCTCTAGGGGGATTTCTAGTTCTCTCTTATTTTTTCTCTTTTAGGGGGGGGATTTTATTCTATGTGTTTTCTCTCTTTTCTCCACTTTATGAGAGTTATATGTTGCACATTTTGTGTATTTTCTAGATTCATCCTTTGTACATGGGTATCTTATTCAGGTAATTTGTTCATCAAAACCCATATGAGCATTTTCACTTGACTCCATGGCCTTCTCAGTGATTCTTATAGTGACACTAGTGTGGTATCCCCACCATTGATACTAATGTGGTAGCCCCACTAGTCTTTATGTTCACTTCTCACAATCATGTTGAAAAGTGTTTAGGAAATGATTCCTCAAGTTCATCATTCTACCCAGTATTCTAGAGTGTAGCGATTGTGTTTAATGATCCTCATATTCAACATCATTCCTACTTTGACTTAGAGGTTATAGTGACTTGACATCCATGTACTCTGTCAAGATAGTTTGGCATCTAAAGGGACGTTTAACTTCATATTTTATCCTATTTTATACATGGGTATGTTATCAGGCCTAGTAGCCAAGACCCATTTGTATCTTCTATTCACTCCATAATATTTTATTAAGGGAGGGTGTCAAAGTAGTCTAGTTAAGCTTGATTAGGAGTTGATTAATACTAATCTAGTGTTTGCATGCCTATGTGATCAGTGGGCCACACTAGCTCTTCAATGGGGGACAATGGCCTTACCACTCAATCCTTAGTGGGAGACAATGGTCTCACCATTCACCTAGTGAAAGGGACACTTAATTGTCATCCACTTACCTCTCCCTCCTATTTGGAAGGGTATATTGAATCAACCCTACTTCAACATAGATCCTTGTTAGTTCAGCCACTCAATATCCAACCTGCATGTTGTTTTTTCCACTTTTGGAGGTCTTTATTAGATACATCCTCTACCAATGACCTGGTCTTCTTTCTGATCCAATTTTGATTTAAATCTTGGTTATTTATCCATTTATAGGTAACATTCCTATATCAATACTTGTCCTTTATTGTCAGCTATTTGATAGGTATCTTATAGCATTTTGGTTGAGGGACTAGGCAATCAAGCCTTTCCAAAAAAGGTGGATAATTTTTTTCCCTAAATGTCAGCCTGTGCATATCATACTTCCTCCATCTCTTTGGATCTATGCATGGAGTATAATCTTTATAGTCCCTAATGTATTCTTCAAATGTCATTGCCTTCTCTTTAGCAACTATATAGATCAATTTTATAGGGGCATGTGAAACTTTAAAAAAAGTGATGTGCATTCTACATCTTAGGTGTTGAGAGCTCCTTGCACATGTATTACTCTTTTGTACTTTCATCACCACTAATAATCTTCTTAATTGAAGCTAATCTGATGAAGCCTAGTGTTATTTTTTCTTGTGATTGAGTAGTGGATTTAGACCACTTGTACAAATTTAATTCCTTCATGACCTAGGATTACTTGAAGTGTGGATTACTTTAGCATAATCTCTAGGGGGATTTCTATCTCTCTCTTATTTTATCTCTTTTAGGGGGGAGTTATTTTCCTATAAGTTTTATCTATTTTCTCTACTCTATGAGAGTTATATGTTGCAATTTTTGAGTGTTTTTTGGATTCCTCCTTTGTACATGGGTATCTTGTTCATACACTTTTTTTGTTAGAACACATATGAGGATTATTATTTAACTCTATGGCCTTATTAGTGATTCTTATATTGACACCAATGTGGTATTCCCAATAGTGAGACCAGTGTGGTAGTCCCACTAGTCTTTGTGCTCACTTCTCACCATCATATTTGAGGGTGTTTAAGTAATGCTTCCTTGAGTTCATCATTCTACCCAATATTTTGGAGCATAGTGTTTGTGTTTAGTGATCCTTGTATTCAACAACATTCCTACTTTGACTTGGATGTTACAATTACTTGACATCTATGTAATCTAAAAAGATGGTTTGGCATCCATAGGGATATTTGACTTCATAGTACATCAATTTTTTTACATGGTTACATTATCAATCTTAGTATTTGGGACCCATTTTAATTTTTTATTCACTCCCTAATCTTTGATTAAGGGAGGGTGTTAAATTAGTCTTGTTGAGATTGATTAGGTCTTGATTAAGACTAATTTAGTGTGCACATGCCTAAGTGCTTAGTGGTCTACAATAGATTATCCATGGGGGATAGTAGCCTCACCATTTAGTCCTTAGTGGGTGATAGTGGCCTCACCATTCAATCCTTAGTGGGGGATAGCAGCCTCACCACTCAGTCCTTAGTGGGGGATAGTGGCCTCACCACTCAGTCCTTGAGAGACAGTGGTATCACCACTCACCTAGTGGTAGATCCACCTATTTTTACTCTACTTTCCTCTTACTCCTCTTATTTATAGACACTCTTGGAGTGTATTTAGTGGAGAGAAGCATGGAGAGGAAGATGGAGTTCTAAAGACATTGTAATTTATTAAGTGATTAATATATAGTTCTTTGTGAGTAATGTGTTAATGGTCATGGTTGTGGTAATGAGCTATTGGAGAGACCCTAGGTTAGTTTCCTCATGTACTTTAACAAAATATCACACACCATTTAAGATTCAGGGTCATCATATGTAAGGATCATGAGTTGTTCAACCATTATTCTATAAGGGATGAGTTTTTTGTCTTTATCTTGGTACTCATTGTTGAATTGGTTAATGATGATGATGTTGACTTGTAACTATTTTGACATAGGGAAAATGTTGAGTTATTTTTATATTAGTGCCTCATAAATATTTTCACCAATAGATTTATATTTATTCTCTTAATTTTTATTTTTTTGATCCAATAACACCTCAAAGAGGTTTTCACTAGGGGACTTAAAAATTTTAGTTTATTTATTTATTTTTATTTTTATATTTATTTTGAATAAGGAACTCTTCCTTCTCCCCAAAAAATGTTGACATGTCTATGTTTATTTCAAAACCATTTTTATGATTCCATAGTAAGATGTCATCTTGAAATCCCATGAATTTTGTGATAGTTTCATCATTTTAAAAGAAATCAAATGGTATGTGATCTTGTTTATATTCATTGGTAAGTTCAGGATATTATAGGTCAAGGATAATGGTGAGGATAGTGATGTCATTTATAATATTTGTGGTGACAAGAAATTCATAGATGCTATGAGAGGAAAATATTTCAATGTCAGAATAAGATTCATCTAATGTTGTGTAAGTGTCACTAACATCCTCATACTAATCACTATGGGTTTTTTTGTTATGTCATAAGATTTTTAATTTATGAAAATGTGTATGGGTTCTTGGATACCTTATTCATTAACTTCTAGTATGTTTCCTTTGTACTTGATGATTTGAGACATCTTATTTTATATAGTATAGTCATTAATTTTAAAAACTATGTGAGACCATCATCATATAGATAGGAGTCATTGGATCTTTTAATTATATCATCTATGAAAAAAATTTATTTAAAAAATATGGTTATGCCAAACTAATAGGAAATCAACTCTATCTTATTATTTAAGTTGGGCCTTCTATGACTTTTAAATGGATACTTTATGAACGTCGAAAGAATATTGAATTTCATAGTATCAATAACCTTTATAAAGGCTATTAAAATGGAATTTAGAAAATAGGGTTTTTTATGTAGATGGGAGGTCATGTAGATGTATGTAGGATGAAGGATTTTTCAATTATGGTACTATGGATATATCCATTTCAAAGGTATTTTTGATGATGGGAAAATAATTAGTTTTACCATATATCGCTTCCAACATTATTCAATAGTTTAAAGGTTGAGCATCACCAGGGATAGTGACTTCCATGCTTGAATACATAAATTTTATGCATTGATATAAGGTGGATGGGATGAATTGCATATTGAGAATTCATGCTTAATTGAGATATATGTTTTAAGGGAGTTAAATATAAATGATGTGTATTAAGGTTTGTTGTGTGATAGGCCCAACCATGATATGAAGATATATAGTGCCTTTTGATTCCCTTTAAACATTATCATACACTTTGATGGTGATGGGATTTGGATCCAATGATAATTTATAGAAACCAATATGTTTGATTAATGTCAAGGTGAAAATATTCAAGCCTGATTCATTATCTAAAAGAAGCCTTTTCACTTTATGTGTGGTGATAAAGGCTTCAATATACAAAGTGAGATAATGTGATGGGCTAATGAGAGGCATGCCATTTTGATCAAAGATAAATTGATGACTCGAAGATAGGTGTCTAATTTTTTTAAAAAAAATGAGATACATCAATGTTTTTGGGTAATTTTTACTCTTGGAGGACTTTGTACAAGATTTCATTATGAATAGTAGGTGTTTTGAGAAGATCCAAGATGGATATTTGGGAAGGATTTTTCTCAAGTTATTTGATAAGGTTTTATTTTCCTTCATGGGTAGGAATAAGAGTCCATTGGATAGTTATTATGTTATTCATAGTTGTGATAACATAATATAATGATTTGAATTTAATGGTTATGATAGGATATTTTGTAAGTTCAATGTGATGAAAAATACACATAAGAATGTGTGGATTTTTTATAATTGACATTATTGGTTTGGAATTTTTTACCTTGATTTAGTTGTGGATGAGTTTGATCATGGTTTGGAAAGGGGTCTTTATAAATCCATTTTTTTTTTTTGATGTGGATGCACTTCCTTCAAATTTTTAGGAATTAAAAGAATTTTGAACTAGATTTAATATGTCCATAAATCAGATCTAAATTATGCACTTAGCATGCATAAAAAAAACATTCCTCAAATCAAAGTTATTAATAAAGCATAAATTGAGAGAACAAGATAACAATCACACATAACATAGATCTACCGTGGTTCACCCAATGTGGGCTACATCCACCAAGAAAGTCCTCAAATAAAATAGTAATCTAAAATAAGATTACAATAAACTCTCACAAAGATAGAATATCTCCTATAAAAAATGATGCACAAATTAAATGTTGCACTTTCACCTGCACCTACACAATACTATATCTCACAAGTGATATACCAAACCCTACAATAAACACCTGCACTTTACAAAAAATATTTGCACTTTGACTTTGATCCTCAAAGCTACACCCTTAAAAATAAATCATCAACCTTTAAAGGCCACACCACACTTGTATATATAAAAAACCAAGGAAAAATCCACCAAAAGAGGAGAAACTCACCATGCTTATCCAAGATAAGAATCATCCACTAAAAGACAACTTAGTTCCAACTTAGCAAGCTCATCAAAAATCCCCTTCAAGAAGGAACATGCCAAGTTTATCTCTCCACCTTTAAATGCACATTTTGCAATAATATGTGATCATAACCAACTCTTAAAAATAAGGAAGACATCCCATTTTCTAATAAACAACCAACTCCCTAAGATCAAGGAAGTAAACATGGAAAATAGGCATCTAACAACCAACTCCATAAAACATAGAAACATAAAAACTAGATAATATTACGAATATTCCACTCATATGTGGAACAAGGTTCCACAAAAGGTGGAGTAGGGAATACTGTGCTCCCCACATTGTGGAACTCATTAGGCCCCAAAAATATACTCCTAAGGTCATGTGATAGCCCCAAAGGGCTCCACACTCAATAATATCCCATTTGGATATCATTTATCCTAAATAGAATATATCATTTCTCCATGACCACAAAGGATAACTAAATATGATTATAGTCTCAACTTGTCCATTTTGACCACCTTGGCCATCATATTCATATGATTCTGGATAGTATGAATCTTCTTTATCTTCACCAAGTTCTCCTCCAAAGATGTCCTGATGAAGTTCACAAAGATAGAATATCTCCTATAAAAAATGATGCACAAATTAAATGTTGCACTTTTACCTCCACCTGTACAATATTATATCTCACAAGTGATATACCACACCCTACAATAAACACCTGCACTTTACAAAAAATATTTGCACTTTGACTCTGATCCTCAAATCTACACCCTTAAAAACAAATCATCAACCTCTAAAAGCCACACCACACTTGTATATATAAAAAACCAAGGAAAAATCCACCAAAAGAGGAGAAACTCACCATGCTTATCCAAGATAAGCATCATCCACTAAAAGACAACTTAGTTCCACCTTAACAAGCTCATCTAAAATCCCCTTCAAGAAGGAACATGCCAAGTTTATCTCTCCACCTTTAAATGCACATTTTTCAATAATATGTGATCATAACCAACTCCTAAAAATAAGGAAGACATCCCATTTTATAATAAACAACCAACTCCCTAAGATCAAGGAAGTAAACATGGAAAATAGGCATCTAACAACCAACTCCATAAAACATGGAAACATAGAAATTAGATAATATTAGGAATATTCCACTCACATGTGGAACAAGGTTCCACAAAAGGTGGAGTAGATAAAACTATGCTCCCCACATTTGTGGAACTCATTAGGCCCCAAAAATATACTCCTAAGTTCATGTGATAGCCCAAAAGGGATCCACACTCAATAATATCCCATTTGGATATCATTTCTCCTAAATAGAATATATCATTGCTCCATGACCACAAAGGATAACCAAATATTATCATAGTCTCAACTTGTCCATTTTGACCACCTTGGTCATCATATTCATAGGATTTTGGATAGTATGAATCTTCTTTAGCTTCACCAAGTTCTCCTCCAAAGATGTCCTGATGAAGTGATAATGTAACTAAATGTGTTTCATCTTTGAGGGGAAAGTAGAGTTCTTTGTCAAATTAATAACACTTTGATTATCACTATCTAGTCTCCCAACTTCTTGCTCATACCCCAAATCTTGAAACAACTCGTGTAGCCAAATTATCTCTTTTCTTGCCTCTATGGTAGCAACATACTCTACCTCTATGGTTGACAAAGCCATAACCTTATATATCCCATAAATCTAACTAGCTGATGTATCTCTAATAGTAAATATATAGCCTATCATACTTATCCTACTATCAATATCCATTACCATATCTGAGTCTACATAACCACATAAAGTGGTATCTAATCCACCATAACATAATGTAAAATCCATGGTTCCTATTAAATACTGAAGAATCAATTTCATTGCTTGCCAATGCTCATAACCAAGATCACTCATATACTTGCTCACAACTCTCACTACTTGGGCAATATTTAGCCTTGTACAAACCATGGCATACATCAAGTTTCCAAATATTGATGAGTAAGGTACCTTGGACATATTAAGCTTTTTAGATTTCATCTTGGGATACTACTCCTTTGATAATCTAAAGTGGCCTACCAAAGGAGTACCAATAGATTTAACATCCAAAATGCTAAACCTTTCCAAGACTTTCTTCACATACTCTGATTGGGATAAGATCAACTTCCTCTCCTTCCTATCTTGAGAAATCCTCATACCAAGTATTTGCTTTGCAACACCCAAATCCTTCATAGAAGAGGAGTCACTAAGTTGTTTCTAGAGTATATTAATACCATGTATGTTCTTTCGTAAAACTAACATGTTATCCACATACACGCATAAAATACTAAAGGAACCATCATCAAAACATTTGATGTACACGCAATTGTTAGAATTACACCTTTGATATTCTTGTTCCAACATAAAACAATCAAATTTTTTATACCATATGGAGCTTATTTTAGGCCATATAAGATCTTATTTAATATGTACACATATTTCTCCTTCCCTTTGACCTGATATCCCTACGGTTGCTTTATATACAACTCTTCATCTAAATCACCATGAAGAAAATCAGTTTTCACATATAACTATTCTAAATGCAAATGCTCAACTATAACTAAACCAAGAATAATCCTAATATAATTCATTTTTACAATAAGAAAGAAAGTATCATCAAAATCAATACCTAATTTTTGTACAAACCCCTTGACCACCATCCTGGCCTTATACCTTTTTCTCCCTTCATCTTCTTCTTTTATCCTGAAGATCCACTTGTTTGTAAATGCACTCTTGACCTTGGGTAGCCTTACCAAATCCCACATTTAGTTCTCCATGAGAGATCTATGCTCCTCACCCATGGATTACTCCCACTTCATCCTAACATCTACCTACATTACTTCCTCATAACACTCTGGTTCTCCATTGTTAGTGAGTAATAAATAATTCAAAGGAGAAAAATGTTTAGGTGTTTTTCTTACCCTAAAAGATCTTCTTACCACAGGAGTTTGGATTCATTGTGTAGAAGGTTCCTAAACTAAATCATTGGATACTTTTCCCTTTGTAATGTCATCAAATACTATATACTCTTTGTGTTCATGTTCTTATTTCTATTCCTATTCCTGCAACTAATTCTTATACATGAATTTTTCATTATAGGTTACATCTCTAGACCAAAATTTTTTATTATCTTTAATGCTCCATAAATGGAAACCAAATTCATCCTCACCATATCCAACAAATGTGCATTTCTCTTTTTTATCCTCTAACTTGGTCCTATCCTCTTTATTAATGAGACTAAAAGCCTTACATCCAAAGACTCTAAGAAAAAAATAATCAACATTCTTACTGAACCAAGCTTGTTCAAGAATGCCTCCATCCAAAGGCATAGAAGGTCCTCTGTTAATTAGATATACTATCATGCTAACTACTTCTACTAAAAACTTTAAAGGCAACCCTACATGTAACCTCATGCTCCTAGCACATTCTACTATTTTTTTATTCATCCTTTCAGATATTCGATTCTACTGTAGAGTTCCTAGAGTCATCTTTTGCCTATGGATTCCATTATTAGAACAACAATCAAAGAAAGTATTACTATAATACTCACCTCCATTATCTAATCTAAGACATTTCAACTTGAGACCTATTTCATTCTCAACAAAGGCTTTTCACTTCTTAAAAGTGTTAAATACATTACATTTATTTTTAATATAGTAAACCCAAGTTGCATCATCAATAAAAGTAATATAATAATTAGATCCACCAATAAAAGATACCTGAGTTGGTCCCCATACATCTGAATGTACCAACTCTAACTTGTGTTATTTCTTTATGGGTCCAACTTCTAGGAACTTAACCCACTTTTAATTCTTGTACACATAATTCTCATAGAATTCTATATCTATGTCTTTCAATCTAGGTAACTTGTCTTTTAAGATCTCCATGCCCTTATGGCTCATATGATCGACCCTGTAGTGCCACATAGTTGCATCTCCCTCTAAAACAAATAAATCAAGAGAATCAATACTACTATTCAAATATAAAGTACCAAATTTCTTACCTATCAAAATCATAATATCACATTTGGTAACTTTCCAAGAATCTATAGTAAACATTACCAAACATCCCTCACTACCCAATTTATCCACTAAAACCAAATTCCATCTTGACATAGGCACTTTTTTGACATCCTTAAGTATCCATGTGTTCCCATTATACATTTTAACCTAAACACAACCTTTCCCTACTATCTCAAATGGTTCATCATCACCAAGATAAACATCCTAAATTCTCTTAAACATAATTAGTAAAATAATGCTTATGTGGGGTGGCTGAAAAAAAGCCCCTAAATCTAATACCCAAGACTTAAAAAAACTATCCATAGAAAGAATTAAGGCATCTTGACATGATTTACCTAATGTCACATTTACCTCATTCATTTCCTCCTTGTTGTAATTCTTATCCTAAAGTGACCAACAATCCTTCTTTGAGTGTCCATTCTTCCCACAATGGCAACATATCATCTTGGATATAGATCTGGACTTAGATCTACCTTTTGACTTTCAACAATTGCCTTTGATCTTGTCTTTTTTCCTCCATCTAGTATGAATATATAAATAAGTACCTAAATATTATTCACTAATGCTTTTCCTTCACATTTCCTCACTAAGAATCACACCTACAACATCCTCAAAATTTAAGCTTCCCTTGGCAAGGACTGCATTACTCACAGTCATAACCAAACTATCCCAACTATCAAGCAAAGAAAACAAAATCAACAAAGATATAACTTCATCATCAAACTTAATTCCAATAGAATTGAGCATAATTACAACCATATTAAAATCATTTAGATGATTAGCAATTGAACCATTCTTAGACATTTTCATGTTAAACAATCTTTTCATAAGAAAAATTTTATTAGAACTAGAGGGTTTCTCATACAACTTCCCAAGTTTATCCATAATATATTTTGTAGTTTTCTCATAAATTTTTTTAAATTCAATATAGGATACAAGGCATAACCTAATGGGTCCCAATTCCTTCCTATCAAATAATGACCAATCTGCATCACTCATACTTACAAGTTGTTCTACTTTCCCCTCCAAGGGGAGATGAAGCTCTTTCCGATATAGGTACTCTTCCATCTAAATTTTCCATAAACCAAAATTATTATCATAAAACTTCTCAATATTTAATTTTATCTCTTCTCCCATAGCTCCCACTCAAGATAATAACCATTCCTATGATTTACCACTTTAGCAAAACACAACCAATGGCTGTAATACTAGTTGTTAGGAATCAAAAGAATTTTAAACTAGATTTAATATGAACATAAATCAGATCTAAATTATGCACTTAACATGCATCATAGAAACATTCCTCAAATCATATTTATTAAGAAAGAATAAATGGAGAGAACAAGATAAAAATCACACATAACACAGATCTATCATGGTTCACCTAATGTGGGCTATATCAACAAAGAAAGTCCTCAAATAAAATAGTAATCTAAAATAAAATTACAATGAACTCTCAAAGAGATAGAATATCTCCTATATAAAATTATACACATATAAAATGTTGCACTTTCACCTGCACCTGCAAAATACTATATGTCACAAGCTATTATACCACACCCTGCAATAAACACTTGCACTTTGAAAAAAACATCTAAAATTTGACTCTGATCCTCAAAGCCATACCCTAAAAAATAAATCATTAGCCTATAAAGGTCACACCACACTTGTATATATATCAAACCAATAAAAATCCACCAAAGGAGGAGAAACTCACCATGCTTATCCAAGATAAACATCATCCACTAAAAGACAACTAAGTTCCACCTCAATAAGCTCATCCAAAATCTCCTTCAAGAAGGAACATGTCAAGTTTATCTCTCCACCTTTAAAGGCAAATTTTATAATAATATGTGATCACAACCAACTCTTATAAATAAGGAAGGCATCCCCTTTTCCAATAAATAACCAACTCCCTAAGATCAAAGAAGTCAGCATGGAAAATAGGCATCTAACAACCAACTCCATAGAACATAGAAATTAGATAATATTAGGAATATTCTACTCACATGTGGAGCAAGGTTCTATAAAACGTGGAGTAGGGAAAACTAGACTCCCCACATTTGTGGAGTTATTTAGGCCCCGAAAAGATACTCCTAAGGTCATGTGATATCCCCAAAGGGATCCACACTCAACAATACAATATCTCCTATATCAATCATATCTTGAATGTAATTTTTTAGCTTCATGGATCAATTAGTTGAATTCTTTTTTATTTTTTGAAACTCATAGTGTTCATACTCTTTGTACAATGTGGGTTTTAGTTTCCTTTCATCTAAACAAATTGGTTTATGGAAAAATAATGAAGTTTGTAGTGACCAATTAATGAAAGATAATTTTTAATGATTCCCCTAGAGGATTTTAGTGCCTTATTTTGGTCTCTTATTTAGGTTCCCCCCTAATAATGGTAATTTTGTAAGTACATTGGGTAGCCTAAATGTGTTTTGAATAAATAAATCCATCACCGATAACATTTTTATTTTTATTAAAGAATTTAGAACTTTTTAATTGTGTTTGATTGTGATGATCCTTATGGAAAAGTTTCACCAATCATGAAAGGCCATTTATTGATTAATGTTGGCAATGAAGATACTAACTAATTGTTTATCCAATATTGACCAAGGGAATATGCTATCTAATTTTATCCATCTTTTTAGGAATGAAGAAAAGATTCCTCCATTTATTTCATTGGAATTACATAATTCCATCATTATAATTTCATGTTTAACATTGTAGCAGAAGCATTTGGTAAATCTTTTTTATACATCTACAAAGCTTGTGATGGATCCCTTAGAAAGACATAAAAATAAATATAAAGTTTCCCCCTAGAATTTGATGAAATAATATGATTAAGTAATTGTAATTGTATCAAACCTCTTAAAAATTAATGAATAAGTCTTTGACATGTTCTCTTAGACCACCCTATCCCTTATATTTTTCAAACTTGGGTGATTCAAATTAGGAGGGAAATGATATTCATATGATTTATCTATTAAAGGGGTATGGGTAAAAATACTTAGATTTGTATTTTTGTTATGATTATGGGTTAATTTATGTAGTACCTAGAGAACATATTTCATAGCTTTCCATTCTAGGGGAAGTGGTGTCCCTTTGAGTGGTGTTGGATTTTTTATTATGATCTAAAGGTTTTCATGTTGAAGGACTTATATGGGAGGTTAAGTTTTCCAAATTTTGAATTAGTTGTTGAAGCTATTCAAACATAATTTGATTTTGGTCTTGAGGATTTTTTTTATGTTACAACTTATTTTCCCTTACCATTGTTGACACAAGGAACATTTGGATTTGGGTTTTGACTAGTGGATTATAGATTATATTTGTTTTTGTCAATAGGATCACTGGAAGTAACATGTTTTTAGTTTGGGTGAATTTGATCATTTCAGCTTATAATGTTATATATGTTGTCAAGATTAAAATCCATTATATGTTTGGATCTTATTTATATAAGCTTAATAAGGATACCATCTTTTTTTTTTCAAATATGAATTAATATACTTGGGATCTACCTTGTTTTATTTTAAACAAATCATTGGTGTCATCATTATATTATATTTGGCTGGAAAATATATCATTATCATCATCATGAGTTTGGTCTTGGTGTAAAGGTCTACCAATCATAAATGGATTTGGATTAAAATGGTCATTGGTATCTTAGTTTTGTCTAGATGTTATCTTATTTTAGGTTCCATTTGATGTTTTTTGGATTTAATTTTAGATTAATTTTACACAATGGTAAAAAAATACAACAAGCAATAACACCCTATGCTAGTCAAATAGGTGTACAATCCAAAAATATACCTTAGGGGTATGATGTGGGAAATAATATGGAATTTTGTTTTCTTATCACCATTAAAATATTATGGTTGGATGACTCTTTATCTAGTTTTATGAAGGCTCTCTAGGGGATTCCTCGATATACCTTGCAGTACATGAGGCATGAGTCTATGATACAAGGGTGTTGTGTAAGGATTGGATATTTGTGGTTATTGACATCACTCACAAAAACTAGGTAAAACTAAATTTCTATTTAGACAATAATGAAAAATCTTCTAAGGAATATTTATAGTCTAATGGAACACAAACTTTAGCTAGTACTTGGTGATAATATCCAAGTCACCAGACACAATGAAATAAAAATAAAAAGTTTAAACTTATTTTTTATTTCCAAGATCACCTTACGACATGAGGAAAGAACATATGCAGTTTGAATTAGGGATACACAAGTGATATAAACCATTTCTTATTTTAAAGACCACTCTATGGATTAATAAAAAAGCATGCATGGACCACACACAAACAAGCAAAAAAATAGAAAATAAAGGATTAATTGATTATTATTATTTTATTTTGTAAGTATTATTTCAATGTAGATGCATTTAAAATCATTAGTAGTTTTAGATGTTTACGGCTTTTTCATAAGATATATCTTTCACAAAAGGGTTAGTAGGATGAAAAATAACAAATATAAATCTCTCATGTTAAAAAATTAGAGATCTAACATGAGTAAACTTGAAAAAATGCTTTAGTAATTAAAAATTCCACATCGTGATGAAAAATTCCATTATCATATCAAAAATGCCATTGTTAGAAATAGAAATGCCAATGTCAAATGCATAAATGCCACATAGTGAGTAGAAATGCCAAAACTTGTAGAAACACAAAAATAAAAATGTAACTATCGAGTGAAAAAATACAACACAATGATAAAGATGCCACCATCTATTGAAAAAATGTTAAAAGCTACAAAAATAGATAAAAAAAGTAAAAACACCACTGTTGACTAAAAAATTCCACTTAGTGAAAAAATTCCACCAACTATTGAAAAAATACTAAAACCTACATAAACTCACAAACATAAAAATACCAATATCAAGTGCAAAAATTTCACTATGGAGTGGAAAAATTTTAATACATAGAACAAAAATATTATTGCATAAAATAATGAAATTTTGACATAGCAAATGAAAAAATGATGAATAAAGGGTCAAACTATTAACAAAACCAATCTAAAGATGAATCAAATCCTTCCTAATGGTAATATAAATTAAAAAAACCTCTTAAAAACCTAAAATTATAATCAAGCAAAGGAAGTCCCTCTAGGCATGATAGAAATGTATACATATAATATATATCTTGAAAGAAATAATAGTAAACTAGTTCTTACTCTAAATAAAATATAACATTAAATTGAGCAAGGACAGTGTAGAGTAAATTTTTACTCTACGTTGCATTCAAATTTTTAGTCAAGCACTATAGTTTTGGTTCTCACATACCTTGGTCGTAGCGGCAGAGTTAGAGCAGAGCGTGGGTTCATTTTCCATCTAAGTATCAAAGTGCAGCAGAGGCTACCAAGTGTCACTGTCCTAGCATAGGTTCTCTTTTCCCCTTTTCTATTTCTTTTATTTAATTTTGCCTAAATGTTGGATTCGAGCAGAAGTCACCAAGTGTCACTTTTTGAGACATAGAGCTGGCTAACTGGCATCATTCAAGACTCTTTTCATAACTTTTCAAAGAGCTGTGGGTCGTGCCATGTATCTAATAACAACTCAGCAAAATTCACCACATGTTGGCATCTAAAGAACAATATCAATTCAACACTAGGGTTTAATGCAATGGTTCAAACATTTTGGTTTAATGCCTCAGTTAACATGTAAATGGCATGTAGTGTTGAAACATTGAACCATTTTGGTTCATCAGGCAATTCAAGGGAGTGTCCCAAAAACCAAAGGGGTCGGTACCCTTTTTGAAGGTAGAGAAGCGTCATTCCATTTTGTTTAAATGCCAAAGAATAGCGAAGGCTACCAAGTGTCACTCTTTGAGCCCCTTTCTACTTCATCCTCAAAAATAGTGGAGGATGCCACGTATCTTCCTTAAAGCCATGGAAGCCTCCACATGTCAACGACTGAGAGATCATCTTTGAGTTTCATTGCCAAATAAAGATTGTGGTGGGCCCTGGGTGTTACTTCAAAAGTCTATGGAAGCTACCACGTGTCACCATCCATAAGAGTCTAATATGTGCCCTGAATGTTTCTACAGCATAGCTAAAGAGAAGCGGGGAGAGCTGCGTGTCTTCAATGAATTAGGTGGAAAGTGCCAAGTGTCGTTCTCCGATGCCTTATAAGTAATAAGAGGATTTTTAGGAAACTAAGTGTCCTCTCCCATTTCAACATAATAGAGTGTTTCATGTATCTATACCACAAAGCAAAATGGAGGGAAACTTAGCTAGAATTAATTTGAGTAGATGGAATAGTTCACCGGGTAGATTTTTGGGGCCAGCAAACATTGAAAGCACTGTCTATTTGTCCCTTGTGAGTTAAGGATGGAGTAGAATTGCATGGGAAAGGGGATGATGGAAGGATACATCCAAGGCTATAAAAGATGAGGATCAGTATCAAAGAAGGGGAGACTTTCTAGAGTTTTAGATTTGCTAGAGTTAGTGACCAAATAGTATCATTTGCTTTTGTCTCATTTTCTTGAGTTGTAAAGTTGATGTAACTGTGCATGTTTCTGTGCCTTTTATGTGGATGAATAAATTAAGAAGATTTAACACTATAAATTTGTTGACTTTTTTATAACTCAGTAAAAGAAATAACTATTATGAGCCTCTGTTTCTATTATTTCAATCTTTTACATTGATCATGCACTTGTCTACTCTTAAATGTAATTGAACCTTATATATGGTTTCACTATGCTCAGATTAGGATTAGGATTACACTCAGATGCATCACCATAGTTAGGTTTCAATTCTTGCATTTGCATTTCTATTTAATTTCCTATCCCTTTTCCCCAAACACTTGATACAAAAAGAAGAGACTAGCTTCTCTAAAATCTGGACATTGTTTCAAGTTGCAATATCCCACAACTTGAAACTTCCCATTGTTGTTGATTAAAATCAAGCACAATTTTAAGCATCAAAATTTTTTGGCATGCTTGATGGGACCAGTCTTGAAGTTTCTTTCAAGACCACATGAACTAGAGAGCCATGAGGAGTCAGAGCTGTGGACCAGTCACCAGATCACAATCTACTGCAAATCCAAGTATTCTTTTACCACCTCTGGTAACAAGTCCAAGGAGAAGAGCTAACCAATTTACACCAATACTAAATATGGGAGCCCTTTTACCCCCAAGAAATTATGCAAGCTGGAACACTGGTAGTCCTTTAATCCTCCCAACACCACTAGCTGTTTGGGATCCTATCCCAGTAAATTCTCTAAAAGCTCTGCCCAAATTCAGTGGGCAAGACTCAAAAATGCCTACGAAACATCTTCAAGATGTATCGAATGTCTATGCCATACATGTTGTCACACCAAAAAATGTGGCCATAAGGTTATTAGTAGCTTCATTCAAAGGGAAGGCCTTAGAATGGTATCGGTCTTTGACCCCAAATACCATCTCTACATGGGACCAACTTGGAGATCTGTTCTTTGAAAGATTTGTAAAGAAGGGTGATAAGTCTTCTTTGTTACAACAGTTAATCACCATTCAAAGGGGACCACAGGAAGACATGACTAACTTCAACACCAGATTCCAAAAAACTTGGGATAGAATTCCTATTATAGCTAAACCACCACCAAGTATGGCCATAGTATTCTATCTCAAAGCTTTAAATTTAGATATATCTGTTATGATTCAGTCACTGGGAGGACACACTTTGCCAGTGGCTTATGACTATGCAGTCAGAGCTGAGAATCATTTAATAGATGCTAGAAAGTTACCTCCAAGGCCTCCCATGCCTATGTTCCCAAAAATTTCCTTGCCCTTACCTCAAGAAGTTCCTAAAGCTGTAAGCCCACCTGTGTCTATGTACACTTACCCTCAATCATCCATGAAAGAACCTGTCCCTACTCAGTCATTTGAGATGGATGATATCAAGAATATCCTGAGGACATTTTCTAATGAGTTGATTAATATAAAGATGTAGCAAAATACTTTCCCTAAGCCCCCTTATCAAGGCTATCAAGGAAATAGGTTTTCACCCCAACAAAACTAATATCAAGGTATTCCAAAACAAAATAACCATTAGCCAACCAATCAATTAGTTGTAGTTCCCACACCCTCATAGACCATCCCTCCTAACTCAAATAGGGAGATGGTTCCAAGTCAGAATAACTATGTGGATGATACTAATGCTTGGTGTTTCCCTTGCAACAATGCTCATACACCCAGAGATTTCCCTAGGGGTAATCTACAACAAAGGGTGGCTGAACAGAGAAGAATGGATGGCCAGTTTGCCAGTACCAATAACAATCAAGCCTACCAGTCTCTTGGTATGCAGAATTTAGTTTTAATGGCGAATAGAACCATTATACTCACCATTAAAATAATTAAGTTGAAAGGAATGTCCTTGCAACAAGAAGAATAAATAGCCATCAAGAACTGCAAGGAATGTCCTTGCAACAAGAAGAATAAATAGCCCTAGAACATGCTTTGTTCTCATGGGTTGAGGATGAAGAAGCAATTTTCTTGAATGAAACATCTACCTCCCAAAGGCCAGTGGTGCAATCTGATTATTACACCAAATCAAAGAGAAGAATGGTGGAGTAGCTCGACATTGTAAGTGGTCAAGTCGAGAATAATCCTCCATCTCAAGGGCAAAAGAATGCTACTGTTAGACAAGGAGTGCCTT
Source organism: Torreya grandis (assembly GCA_037957365.1). Classification (NCBI taxonomy): domain Eukaryota; kingdom Viridiplantae; phylum Streptophyta; class Pinopsida; order Cupressales; family Taxaceae; genus Torreya; species Torreya grandis. The sequence continues at coordinate 2,912,731 of JARHVA010000864.1, forward strand.
ATCTGGTTCAAGATCAAGGGATTCCTACCCAGATTCAAGAAAAAATGAGGTATCCTTATTACCAAAAAACTCAGTCTTTGGGACCAATCAATATAGTGGACCAATTAAAGAAGACTCTAGCACAAGTATCTATATGGGATATTTTGGCTATTCCTGAAAAAAAGACACTACTACAAGAAGCTCTATAGGGGCAAGCAGTACCCAAAGGTGTTGTTACCAAGGAAGGATCTACTGGAAAGGAAAAGCTCAAAGATATGGTTCCTCCAAAGATAATGGCCTTCGTGAACGATGCAACACAAGTAAGTAAATCCAAGCTAGAGCCTTTCTATTTAACTCTGATAGTTGGAAAGAAACTCTTGCATAATGCATTGATAGATTCAAGATCTAGTACAACTGTGATGCCCAAGCAAATAACTGATGCTTTGAAAATAAAATATGAATCCCTTGCAAAAGGAGTTATGCAGCTAGATGGCAAAATAGTGCAAACCATAGGGAGAATTAAACAACTCCCCTTATAGTTATACACATGTCCCAACATAATTATCAACCAAGATATAGTTGTCATAGATATACCTCCTATTTTTGGTTTATGTTTATCCAGAGACTTTATAGCAAAAATAGGAGGGTATATGTCTCTTGACTGGTCTCACCTCATCCTGAGAACCAGATATGGTCTGAAGATGAAAATTCTATCTAAACCACTATCCAAAGACCATATCACCAATGAACCAACAACAAGATTAGAAGAAAATCATGCCATGTTAAATAAAGAAGAAAGGATTTTTATTGAAGATCTAGGCGACTGGACTGAGCATGATCAAGAAGAAGAAAACAACTAGTTGTTGGCTATAATGCATAGCGACCCATATGGGAACTATGACTCTACCAGTCTGGGCACATATGTCATTTTTGATGATGACTAAGGGATCCCAAATGTTATAAGGGAAGATGCACCACTACTCAAGATTCAAAGATCTAGACCTTGAATTTTAATGGGGCTAGAAGTAAACATGGTGCTGGAGCAGGAATTTGTCTTACTACTCCAAATGGTGATAAAATTTTAAGGGCCATCCGATTCCAATTTGCTTGCACTAATGATGATGCTGAGTATGAATATTTAGTACATGTGCTCCTATTAGCCAAGAAAAAGGGAATAAAGAACCTAAAAGTAAAAGGAGATTCAGAATTAGTAGTAAAGTAAATTAAGGAAAAGGCATCAGCCAAAAATGTGAGAATGAGATCCTATAGGCATAGGATTTGGGATTTGATAGAGGATTTTGAAGCTTTCAATATTGAGATAATCCCTAGAGGTCAAAACTCTGAGGCTAATAGGATGGCCTAGATTGGCTCATAGTTTAACCTAGTAACTGGCCTACTAGTTAACAATGAGTCAGTAAAAGTTATAGTGAGGCCGAACATCCCAGACAATGATGAAAATTGGCAAGTGTTTAAAAATGATTCTCAGGTAGTCTCTTTCTTACAACAATCAAATGAGTTTGATGATCAATTGTAAACTAAAATTGAAGAGGCATATGGTGATCAGATTATACAATTAAGGACTAATAAGCTCCCCAAGGGATTGATCACCTTAGAAAACTTGTTTGACCTAGAGGATGTAAGCTTGGAAAAGAAAAGGTTCTAGGTAGATAAAGCAGACTATTTTGAAATAGACGTGAGTGACGGGAAAAGACTAAAAGTTGGGAATTCCAAAACTCAAGAAGAGAAGGAAAGACTAATCAAATTGTGCTAGAGATATGACAGAGTCATAGGTTGGAGCTATGAAGACCTTCATGTATACAATAGAGACATTATCTAGCACACAATAGAATTGACCAAAGGATCCAAGCCCATCAGACAGAAATAGAGGCTAGTAAATCCAAGGATGGAACCTCTAATGTTAGATGAGTTTTAGAAACTTTTAGATTCTAAAATAATATTTCCAATCAAGCACTCAACCTGGGTATCAAATCTAGTCCCAGTTAGGAAAAAGAATGGAGATGTAAGATTGTGTGTAGATTTTAGAGATCTAAATAGAGCATCTCTGAAAGACCACTATCCCTTGCCCTCCATGGAACAAATTCTACAAACTGTGGCTGGATCAGAGAGGTTTTCTTTACTTGATGGTTTCTCTGGATATAATCAGATTTGGCTAGCTGAGGAAGACCAGTACAAAACTGCTTTCACTACCAAATGGGGAACATTTGCCTATGTGAAGATGCCATTTAGCTTATCAAATACAGGAGCCACCTTCCAAAGAGCTATGGACATAGCCTTTAGTGAGCTTATAAATAGGATCATCCTGGTCTATCTGGATGATCTCACCATATTTTCAAAAAATGCCGATGATCATTTTGATCATTTAGAATCCATCTTCAAGAAATGTCAAGATTTTAGGATATCATTGAATCCCAAGAAATGCATTTTTGTCATACCTCAAGGCAAACTATTGGGGCACATAGTATCTAAAGAAGGAGTAACTATAGATCCTGAGAGAATCACAGCTATAATAAACCTACCTCTTCCAGTAAATAAAAAGGCAGTCTAATCCTTTTTAGGGAAGATCAATTTTGTCAATAAATTCATATCTGATTTTGTGGGCTTGGTCAGACCAATGACACTTTTGCTAAAAAAAGACCTGGTCTTCAAGTGGACTACAGAAGGAAGGCAAGCCTTTGAAGAGGTTAAAAGGGCTATCTCAGTAGCCCCAATGCTTAAGAACCTAGATTTTTTCAAGCCCTTTGTAATGTATATCTATGGAGGAGAGTCAAGTATTGCTACCATCTTTACTCAAAAGAATGATAGGCTGGAGGGGGAACACCCAATAGCCTTTTTCTCAAGAAATATCAAGGATTATGAGATCAGGTACAATTTTGTGGAAAGACAAGCCTATGCCATGGTAAAAGCCCTCAAGAAATTAAGGCATTTGATATCAGGGAACAAAATTTTGATACTTGTAGATCACCCAAGTGTCAGGGAATACATCATGGAGGGGGAAATTACTGAGAAAAGAGCCAATTGGATCACTAAGATCTTGGAATATGATGTAGAGGTTAGACCCACCAAGCTAGTCAGACACAAGGGTCTATGCCAATATATAACTTAAGAGCTAGAAAAGGTGTTACCTAAGGAGGTAGATTCTGACGGAGAGATGAAAATGGTGCTAAAATTACAAGAGATTGATCAGGAATCCTAGGTCACAAGCAGGATCCATTTTATGAAAAATGGGATTTATCTGACAGAACTCCCTCAAAACAAGAGGAGATATTATAGGATGCAGGGAGTTCATTTTATTTTAATTAAACAAGTCCTTTTCAAAAGAAATTCTGATGGAAAATTGTTAACATGTGTAGAACAGGCTGAAGCTAAGAGAATACTACACAAAATGCATCATGGAATATCAGGGGGCATTTTTCTGTAAAGACTACATCCATAAAGATAAGTGAGGCAGGATATTTTTGTCCTACTTTATTTGTAGATTGTTATCAACTGGTTAGAAAATTTCAATCCTGCCAGTATTATATGGGGATGAGGAGGAATGCAGCCATGCCCCTTAGTCCTATAATTTTGGATGAACCTTTTGCTCAATGGGGTCTTGACTTCATTAGAATGATAAATCTAGTGTCTAGTATGGGTCACAAATGGATTTTAACTGCCACATATTTTTTCACCAGATGGACTAAGGCGGTCCCACTTAAGGAAGCAATAGAGAATGTGATCCTAGATTTCCTAGGGGGTATCACTACTCATTTTGGGGCTCCTCACACCATCATTTCAGATAATGCTAAAGCATTATTGGGGTTTAAAGTATCTAACTTTACCTTGAGACATGGAATATATTTGAAAACTTCATCTAACTATTACCCTCAAGGTAATGGTCTGGCAGAATCAACCAACAAGAACCTGATAAGACTCATTAAAAGAGTAGGGTCTGATCATCACAAAGAATGGCATAAAGTGCTTAATCTAGCATTATGGGCTGATCGAATCAAGCCTAAGAAGGTGATCAAAATGTCCCCATATGAATTAGTATATGGAAAGTCTATTGTGATTCCCCTAAGTTTGGAAATCCTTACTCTCTAGCTAATCAAACAAATTGAAATTGAAGAAAATGGCCCCATGTAGGTCAGACTCGTAGAACTTTTGGAAGTTTAGGAAAAGAGGGATATAGCCCATGATTCATTGATTAAGCATCAGGGAATGGTTAAGAACTATTTTGATAAAAGGAATTCAAATCCAAATTTTGAAGTAGGCTCAATTGTTTTGAAATGGGATGCAAAGGCTACCAAGCCAAGTCAACATACCAAATTTGAAGTGCTATGGACTGGCCTGTATAAAAATTGCACGTACAAGTAGAAGAATTATTTTGAGCTAGAGTCAATGGAAGGAGAACCTAAAGAGATTCTTATAAACAGAATCTATTTGAAACATTTCAATTGACTTGGGTCTCTCATGTATTATAGTTAAATAATTTCCCTTTCTCACATTGTTTTTTTGTTATTTTCCCACTTTTCTTTAAATAAGTGTTTTAAACACATGTTGATGGCTCTTTTGAAGCTGTGATTTTCATAATTTTGATCTAGCAGGAGGTGGAGTTTTATTTTTGAGCAGGCTCAAAAGTCCTGAGGGTCACTAATAACTATGGAGTAAATTTTTACTCTATGTTGCATTCAAATTTTTAGTAAAGCACTGTAGTTTTGGTTCCCACATACCTTGGTCATAGCGGTAGAGTTGGAGCAGAGCACGGGTTCATTTTCCATCTAAGTATCAAAGTGCGGTGGAGGCTGCCAAGTGTTGCTATCCTAGTGCAAGTTCTCTTTTCCCCTTTTCTGTTTCCTTCATTTCATTTTGCCTAAATGTTGGATTCGAGTGAAATCTGGCAAGTGTCACTTTTTGAGACATAGAGCTGGCCAACTAGCATCGTCTGAGACTCTTTTCATAACTTTCCAGAGAGTCATAGATCATGTCATGTATCTAATAACAACTCAATGGAAGTCACCACGTGTCGGCATCTAAAGAACAATGTCAGTTCAATGCTAGGGTTCAATGTAATGGTTCAAACATTTTGGTTCAATGCCTTAGTTAATGTGTAAATGTCATGCAGTGTTGAACCATTGAACCATTTTGGTTCATCAGGTAGTTCAAAGGAGTGTTCCAAAAACCAAAGGGGTCGGTACCCTTTTGGAAGGTAGAGAAGCATCGTTCCATTTTTTTTAAATGCCAAAGAACAATGGAGGCTGCCAAGTGTCACTCTCCAAGCCCCTTTCTACTTCATCCCCAAAAATAGCGAAGGATGTCATGTATCTTCCCTGAAGCTATGGAAGCCTCCATGTGTCAATGACTGAGAGATCATCTTCGAGTTTCATTACCAAATAAAGATTGTGGCGGGCCCTGGGTGTTACTTCAAAAGTCTGTGGAAGCTGCCATGTGTCACCATCCATAAAAGTCTAATATGTGCCTTGAATGTTTCTACAACATAGCTAAAGAGAAGCGGGGAGAGCCGCGTTTCTTTGATGAATCAAGCGAAAAGTGCCAAGTGTCATTCTCTGGTGCCTTCTAAGTAATAAGACGATTTTCAAGAAACTAACTAAGTGTCCTCTCCCATTTCAACATAATAGAGTGTTTCATGTATCTATTGCCGCAAAGCGAAATGGAGGGAAACTCGGCTGGAATTAAGTCGAGTAGATGGAACAGTTCACTGAGTAGATTTTTTGGGCTGGCAAACATTGAAAGCATCATCTATTTGTCCCTTGTGAGTTAAAGATAGAGTAGAATTGCATAGGAAAGGGGTTGATGGAAGGAGACATCTGAGCCTATAAAAGACAAGGATCAATATCAAAGAAGGGGAGACTTTTTAGAGTTTTAGATTTGCTAGAGTTAGTGACCAAATAGTATCATTTGCTTTTGTCTCATTTTCTTGAGTTGTAAAGTTGATGTAACTGTGCATGTTTCTGTGCCTTTTATGTGGCTGAATAAATTAAGAAGATTGAACACTATGCCTTTGTTGACATTTTCTGTATCTCAGCAAAAGAAGTCTCTGTTATGAGCCTTCGTTTCTATTATTTCAATCTTTTACATTGATCATGCACTTGTCTACTCTTAAATGTAATTGAACCTTATATATAGTCTCAATGTGCTCAGGTTAGGATTAGGATTACACTCAGGTGCATCACCATAGTTAGGTTTCAATTCTTGCATTTGCGTTTCTCTTTAATTTCCTATCCCTTTTCCCCAAACACTTGATACAAAAAGAAGATACCAGCTTCTCTAAAATCTAGAGGTTGTTTCAAGCCATAATATCCCACAGCTTGAAACTTCCCATTGTTGTTGATTAGAATCAAGTGCAATTTTAAGCATCAACAGAAAGATAGAAACAATATTTTCACTTACCAAGTGAATATGTCCCTTGTTGAATGGATTTTATCATGATTTGATGGATTGTAATTTCTCAAAGGATCGTGCAAGATTCTAGCAACATGTACCTATGAATAATGATTTCTTGATTGTGGAGATGACAAATATTTTTTAGTTTTCCAAGATGTTTCCAAGATCTATTTGTGATAATAAAGTATGAAGGGTTAATCTATAGATCTTCGTATGGGATGATGAATGGTTGAGATTAACTTTATTTATTTGGAAACTTGAGTTTAGATGGGTGAGATTAAATTGTTTCATCTAAGAATTACATGATTTTAGTTGGTTTAAAATTGATTTTAGATTTTTGATGTACTTGATTTATTTGATTTTTTGGATGTGCAATCATAAATCAAGGAGTTAACTCATTGCATGGATTGATGAGTGGATAGAATTTATTTATTATTAATTATTAGTGCATGGAACTAGTTAGGAATTAATTATTTAATTAATAATGATTAATTAGATAATTATTCATGGAGTGATATAATGGAATTAAATCAAGTTTATTAATTAATGTGGTGTAATTAATTAATTAACGTGGTGGTGCTAGTGCAAGTTAGTTAGGATGCATTAGTGATGTAATTAGGGTGGTAGAATTACTATTTTTACAAGAAGAATAATGGATAATTAATCTACACCTGACAATTAAAACATTACCATAGATACTTTAAATGTCCTTAATCTACCTGTTAGAGTCTCTCTTTCTACATCAATGGTGAGGCTAGTTCTCTAATTTCCTACTCATATGTATGTTCTTCAACATAGTTTTACTCATCATCAGGATCATATTCCTATTCCTACACAACCTAATACATCATTTGTATCTCATAAGGCCAATGTATCATCTCGATACATATATAATGCTTTACCTTTTCATCTTGGTCTTATTGAAAATAATAAATCTTATATTCCCAATAATGTTAATCATAGATTATCTCAAACACATGCTACGACATATAAATATGAATACATTCAAAAATATCTTCAAGATATGCAATCATAAATTAGGAAACTTTCCAAAGGATATAATAAACCTAACCATTTTGTCACATCTCAAGATATCTTACATAACCCATTGGCTCATGAGATCCTCACCCATACTTTTCCTACCAATTTTACAGTGCCTAAAATTGAGGTATAAAACATAAATGGTGATTATTTATAACACATTCAATCCTTATTTTTTTCATGCTTTTATTTTTCACATGATGGTCTATTGATGAAAAATATATTTCCTAAAATAATTAAGGATTATTCATTATCATTAGGATTTATGGATCCATTTAATGATTTGGTTGATATCTTATTATCTCACCTTTCGATTAACATTAGCAAAAATGTCACAATTTCTCAAATCTATCAACTTAAACAAGGGCCTAATGAAATTTTTAGTGAGTATTTGCTTAAAATAAAGGCTATGCTTATGAAAATGTCTCATAAAATACTTTATAATGAGTTAAAAATTATTTTCTCCAATATTTTTTTTCAACCAATCAAAGAAAAAATAATGTCTAACATTTTCAAATATTTTGATGAGATTTTACATATGGATCACAACTTCAAGATTAAAATTTTAGAGGATAACATGCTCAAATATGGGTCTAATTCCCCTACCTTCTACTAACAACTCAAAATATAAAGGTAAGTCAACATTCAAAGATAAGGCTAATAATACACCAAATTTTCAAGCTAAGAATGAGGCCAAAAATATAAACATATTTTCACAAGCACTTGGTAGGATAATTCCTTCACCTTATTGAGAGCGTAGGAAATTGATAGTGTTACCTTAGAATCCTCACTGAGTGATTAAAATGTTTACTTGATTTAAGCATGTTATCTTTACCTACATAACATGAGTTAGATGCATCTTTACATTTACCTATAAACCATGGTATAAATTCATATTGTGAATACCATAGATCTTTAAGACAAACTACTAATCGACTCTTTTCATTAAAACATAGGATACAAGATGTCATTTAATGTAATGTTATTTAAGAAGAAGGACATAATAAAATATTAAATGAATATGTTGCTACATCAAATCAATGTTTATAAATCTTCAACAATCCACTTCCAAATCATGATACTAATAAACAAGAAAATGTTTAGATGGCTATACTTACACATCAAACAATAATTTATAATTGACATATCTTATATGATGTTATGGGTATGGTCACCAAATCACAAAATCAAGCTCCATATATCACATTTTATGGCCACTAGATTCTAAAATGTTATACTAACAATGGTATAGTATTTATACATGTTTTTTAAATTCACATTCAATTATTACACATGGCATCATGATAGATAATGATTCAATTTAAAACTTAATCATGATGTCATTTATTACTAGTAGAGGGTATACTCAATGATACTTAATCAACACAACCATGGTTTTTAAGAGTTATGATGATCTCAAATGAACATTCATCAATGATATCACTTCACTAGTCATCTAGGTCATAATACCTTAGTAGTATGGTTCTATATATTGTAAAATAGTGGGAATTATGATATATTACTTGGATGCCCATGTCTAAATATAATGAGAGCAATCCCATCCATAATGCATCAATGTTTTATTTTTTTTACATGGTAAAAATGTATATTCTATTCATGGTGCACCTTATGAATTACCTATACAATATCAAAAAACAACATGAGGTATTACCCAAAAAGGAAATATTTCAACCTTATGTGGTATTTTATACAATTTAACCACCTATAGTTATGGTTCCTATAAGTCTTACATATATATTTTTGATTTCTCAAGTTGCAGCTGCTAGAGCTAAAAATCCTACATTTTCACTAGTAAGAGTTAAAATGCCTACCCATTGATGTCACAAGGCTTTTATACTGCATTATGATTATATTATTTCCCAAACACATGCTTTTTTTTAACTATATAAAGAAATATTCAAACTAATACACATGTTTCTTTCTAAAAGTTAAGGTAGCTCTTATAACCCATTTATGTGATACCTACCTTAGTGATAATGATTTAGGTTATCACACAACTCATGATTACATGATCAATTTTACATCTTATGATAATTTTATTGATTTATATTTCTCCCCATGATCATGAACATCCATTTGTTGACATATGGATGGGATTGTTAGTTATCCATTCTATCATATCACGAATGTTTCATATGTACATCCTACTATATAAAACTTATTTTATGAATAATTATTCTATATGAATGTCTTCCATGTTCCTTCCTTAATATTGTTCTTTGCCTCATATTTCCTCCAAATTTGACATTTGTGTTTTTGCCTTGATTTGATTTGACATTATTTTAGCCGCTTGGTTTGTGTTGTTTACTATATTATCATAGACTTTTCCATTTAACTATTAATCCCATTCCTCACACTTTTGCAGATATTCTTAATGATGATAACATATATATATCAAGGCCTTTCACCCTATCATGTACTGATTTCTAATGGAAATTATGTTGTTTGGAATCCTATTCTTATTATTTATTTTAGATTGTCACCGCTTAACTTACATTAATTATATATTATTAGCTATTCCCATTAGATTATTATCTTTCCTTATTGATATTCCCTTACTTCTTCTATCTTGTGCCTGTTGGATTCCTCGTGTGATTTACAAACTCATAGAAAAAGATATAAATGTAAAAATGTTAGAAAACATGAAAATCATTTTTTTGAATTTATTTTTTTTGACAAATACATATCATGTTTATCTACATATGTTATATGTATACATAAACATGATACACACATTCTTATCATAGTATTATTTAAGTGGTTGAGATGTAAAATATGCAAGTTACATATGATCATTGATTTATTGATGTTATGAAACTATGTTTATAACCACACTAAAGGGAATATTCACATTGGTGACATGCCTTATACTCAAATCATATATTTACAATAGGTTGTATGTGATATCCTTCCTAATTTTAATTTATTATATGATGCTACCTATACTAACAATACATATATTTTTATAGCCTACATGTTGTGTGTTACATGGATATGTTGTGTTTTCTCTTGTGTTCCCTATCAAATGATAAATTGTCTCCATGTATGTTTTTATGCATGTTTATTATTGATGTATTAAGTGGTTTTGTCCATAATTAATCCTCAAGTCATCATGTCATTTCATTTATTTTTTGTGGGTCATATTTCTTTCTACTATATGATATCTTATGACTAGTTCTATGATCTATATTATGCACACTACTAATTATGATATAAAATTATCATTACCTATATTTCCATGGTATCTTCCTTGAATATATTGGGGCTTACTACTACTATTATGTCTGTCATTGTGATATCTATCCCACATAGGTAAAAATTACTACATTGGGGCATATATTTTGTACCTACACTTTTCCATCGGAGGAATCACACCCTTACCTATTTCATGAGCTTCATTGACACTATATATATCTTACCATTTGGGGAATCATACCAAAATAGTATTATATATTCTCATCCATATCTCACACATATATATATTTCTATACCCATGTGCCTATCAATATTACACTACCTATGTCAAGACACTACATTATCCTCCTTACACCTAGTCACATGAGGGTTATCTCTCTCTCTCTCTCTCTCTCTCTCTCTCTCTCTCTCTCTCTCTCTCTCTCTCTCTCTCTCTCTCTCTCTCTCTCTCTCTCTCTCTCACACACACACACACACACACACACACACACACACACGCACACGCACACACACACACACACACACACACACACACACACACACACACACACACACACACACACACACACACACACACACACACACACACACACACACACACACACACACACACACACACACACACACACACACACACACACACACACACACACACACTATATATATATATATATATATATATATAAGGTTAGTTTCATATCCTACCACATTGGGGCCAAAACATTGTCCCCTATCACAAGGTTACATTAAGGCATATTTATTTCCCATCACTATATCATCTTCACATGAGGTTTCATCTTCCTATTCATATTTACATGATCATAGTTTTATATATCTATATACATTTATTTAGATATGTACTTTCAAATATTTAAACAACATGAGAAATATTTTTTAATGATAAAACATTACTCTTTCTTTTGAGATGAATGATTTTTCAAGAACATGTACCAATACCTCACCTAAAATGGGGGAATATATCCAAATATTCTACCTCAAAATTCATATTTTCATACTATGGTTAACCAAGAGAGGCCAAGAGTTTTTATATGTCTACTTCCTTAATCAATAAGTGGATATTTTGCATCTATGTTAAACCTTAGGTCTTTGAAGTAATTATTTTTTAAGAAAGAAAGGCACAATGATCTACCACAGAATAAACTATAAACTAATATAGGGATAATTTTTGTAGATATTGGATAGAACCAATCATTGCATGTATCTATCCTTTGCTAGGATCATCATGGTAAATTTTTATAGTCTATTTCTTGAGTTGAATATTCCCAAAGATATTGTAGAGCATTTTAGTGGATTGTACATAGACAATGAGAAACATAGAATAAAATATCAACAAAGTGCCTTATCTCCCATATGTGCTCGATCATTTATATATTTAGTAAGTGTAATACATATCTATTTAACATTCATATTTGTTTAATTTATGTTATATTTTATGCGATATGAATAGTTTTGGCCTATTTAGATCCACTAATTCCAAAACAATTTAAAACATTATACTAAACCTAATTATTATCATGAGTAATAAAATCCCTAGGTATTTTTTCCTTAATCTTGATAGGTATTTTTACTTAATCCTATCTTATAATTATGTAATGTGCTTATATTAATACCCATATTAAGTTTTTATAAATTATATATAGTGTGCATCCTTAAAATCCTAGTATGTTTCATCTTATAGATTCTTTATTTCTACCTATGTTTTTCCTTAAGATTATACAAGTGAATGGGAAAATGTTGATGTATATGATCATGCTTTTGTGCCTAATGATAGTGATTATATGAATAAGGATAATACTTATGTGAGTGAATTAAATGAATATGTATATTATGATTATGACGTTGTGTATTATTGGTGTTATAGTGAAATATCTTTGTATAATTATAGTGAAGGAGAAATAGATAAAATTAATTCCATAATTCAAGAGATTGATCCTCGTTATCATTCTCTAAAATTTTCCAATAGTCATAAAGTAATAGAATAAAGTTAAAAAAAACTAACGTACTTTTTTATACTACTAGGAGTCCAATTAATAAATATGATAAAATAAAGAAATGGATAGATGGTATACATGTTGATTCTTATGATGATATATCTTTCAATGATATTTATAAATGTAATGATTCTTATAGTGAAATGAAATGTGATGTTATTAATTATAATAAAATAAAATTTGATGTTGATTCTTTTATTAAAACAAAGGTTGGTGTCAATTCTTCTATCAATATGCAATGTGTTGTTACTCTTTATTTTGATATAAAGTGTGAATATATTTTAGTATAATGCAATGATGTGGAATGTGATAAATTTGTATGAAATTCAATGATAGGAATGTTTGTGATGTATTTTTTATATATGTTTAAGGAAAATGGTGAGATGAAACCTATGAATGAATCTTTCCAAACCATCATTGTGCCTATTAGCCATATAGTCTCTATGATGCATGTAACAGGTGAGCTTCAAAAGAAGGTTACTACATTATATTTAGAATTTAACTCATATGATGCATATTTTGATGATATTATCATCCTAATGCAACCTATAGTGCATGAAATACTCACTCAACCTTATCCTACTAAAATCATAATTATTTGATGGATTTGGATATCATATGACCCATCTTGCACACTTCACATCTTCTTTTGGACAATATTCATGCAATGGGGTGATGTTACTAAAAATATTTCATTGAATTTTAAAAAATTAAGCCTTAGATTGGTTCCACGATAAACCTTGTGGATCTATATCTTTTTTCTGGAAGCTATAAGAGGCTTTTATCTCATTTTCACAAGAAGTGAGGCCCTCAGTTAACATTTCAACACCTCCAAAACTTGTACTAAGGTCATGATGAATTTGTAATGGATTAAATTTTAAGATTTAAAAAAAAATTACATTTCTTGATATATCAACTAACCAATTTAGAGATGAAATTTATCTTTAACAAGGGAATTTTATCTCTATTTAAGGAAAAAACACTTTATGACACCTACATTTATTTTAAGTGGCTTTACTATGGCATACTTTATTGTGAAGGTGATATATTACAATTACATACACTCTTTGATGATACTAAAAATTCAAAAAAATAAGGATTAATAATTAATGTTCAACTAATAAATAATATACAAGTAAGATAATTTATCAAAAGGAAGCTACAAATACAATAATTACTAAGACATAAACTCACATGAGTCCTATGAATTCAAATGTGCATCAAAATATTCAATTATAGAACTTCAAGGATAAAACAAGTACCGTTTTACAAATATTCATTGATAACAAGTTGATAAAATTAACTTATAATCAACTTCACCTTGCATATCATTTAAAATAATTGGGACTAAGATTATTTTGTAACTATCATCATACAAATGGGAAAAGAGATCTCATTTGGTATGAATTGAAAAATAAAACTAAACAAATTGAGGATCAGGGTGTTATTAGATTTGAAAAATATAACAATACTCCCATAATGTTGGCTTATCCATCTTTTTCTAGTTCATAATCTATAAATACAAATGTAACCCAGGATGCTCCTAAAAAAGAAACAATGGTCATTAAGGATCCTATAGTAGATGAATAGAAAATTTATTTTCATTGATGACATGATGCAACACAATACATGCACAATTTATTTTATTAAATAATTAGAATATGATGATAATATGTTAGAGCATACATGCACTTATTAGGATGTAATAGGCACATTTTTATATCCATTTCTCTTGAACCTAAGACTATGGGTACATTATTTTATAACATAATTCAATGTAGTAATTTAAAAATCATGGTTACATAACATGGAAACAATGTTGGATGATATTTATATGACTATTTCAATCAATTTTTAAGTTGATTTTCTTACATATTAGAGAGATAGAACATTTGAAAATAATATTATCATAAATAATATAGTCACATCACAAAGCATGCAATTATGGGTACAAAAGACAAGATAAATAAACTATAAATCAAATAATTAAGTAGTGCATACTCCTACCCCACATGAAGATAAAAAAGGAAATAATCTCAAGTTATTATCATTGGTAAAGTACCAATACATGTAAATGCAACAACAATATATGATACAAATTTAAGAGTTTCAAAGAGCTT
>JARHVA010000864.1:2932500-3045000 GCA_037957365.1 Torreya grandis
TAGATTATAAGCTTGTAGTTTTATATGTACTAATTTTTATTAGATTATAATGTTTTTGGTATTTTCCATATAGTTTTACTATTAGATATGCCATATTTAAATTGATTAGATTTCATATATTTACCCATTGGTGCCTGGTGGTATATGTAGTGTCATTCATTGGTCCCTGGTAGCATATTTAGTGTTGTATCCATGTGTGTCAATTTCATGTTGCTATTGAATGTTATGTACTCTTGAGTCTTAAAATCCTTATCTTTTACTCCACATATCCATATTCAAGTCTATATAATGTTAAGTATAGTTAAAAGTTGGAATGGTTTTTTATTTTTGGTTAGCTGTTATAAAATTAAATATTTTTTATGTTATGTGTCTAAACTCTCAAAATGACATGACTATTACAGGTAATCATGTCAATTAGTTATATTTTTATATAAAAAATGAAATACTAGTATTTTTTTAATTTGTTAATAAGTTTAATTTTAAATTTGTTAAAAATGTAATACTATAAACATATTTTTTTATATTCACCCTATCTAATAAAAAATACGTCTATAGTGTGAGTAATAAAGTATTAAACTATGTTTTTAGTGAATTATGTTTTGTTAATTAAAAACTTGATGATGGCCTAGAGATAGGAATTTTTAAAATAGTTATTAATATAAATAATTAAGTATTAATTGAATAATTACTTTTAGGCATGTGTTGCTAGAATAGATTTGATGCTTAAACTAAAACATGTGTGTCATTAAATTTATGTTAATGTAAAAATGTATCTTATTGTAAATGAATGTATTATAAGGTGAACTTGACATCCTTGGAAAAAATATTTTTGTTAAATAGGCTAAAACTGAGGGTAACCTCTAGTAGTAGTGTTATTTATCCACACTATTTGTATTCAAATAGCAGTTAATAAGAATAGAGGATGTAAAGACAATAATGAGGACCTAATCCTTAATATTCATTTTATTAGGTGTGGTAAAAATAAAATTACTCTAAATGGGTGAATAGGAGAATAATAGTCTATTATGTATACTATGTTGAATATATTTCATTGATTTGTTGATGAGTAGCCCAACACTCACTGAAAGTGAAAGTGTCAATAGTTGTGTTTGTATATGTATGTTATTGTTATAAGTATGTGATTTTCTAATGAGAAACCTACCACTCACTATAATTGAAATTATGAATAGTTGTGTTTGTATATATAGTTTATCACTATAAATATGTGGTTTTGTAATGAAAAACCTACCACTCACTAGAATTAAAAGTGTGAATAGTTGTGTTCACATATGTAGGTGACCATGATGACAATTATCATGAGTGGCATGAGTGCATACCTAGAGCATGTGTTGACATATATTTTTGTTTATATTTTGTGTGGTGTGGTTCCTCACCCTATTTTAACCATTTATAAATTAGACATGTAAATCCTAGGTTGTTAAATGGGCCAGTTATAGGGATAAATTAAGACAAATATTTTAAATAGATATATTGAACTATTTTACTTGAATGTAAGCATGATGGGAAAATTGACTTATCTATAGTGAAATAAACATTATCGGAGGTTAGGAAGGCTAGAAAAGGATTTAATATTGATCAAGAATATTTCATTCTATAACTAGGGTTGAAAACTACCTTTGGATAGTAGCACAGTTGGGAGGACAGTAGCACTATAACACTAGCGTCCAACTTAAAATACTAACATCCTAATGTGGAAATTATACTTTAGACTTCCAAGTGTGTTTTAGGATGGTTTTAGATACTTGTAGGTGAAGTTTGAGCCTCTATCACTACTTTTCCAAATATTTTCTAAAACCTAATGAACACATGCACACATGAAATAACAATGAAATAAAATGCAAAAGGAAAAGAAAAGTTGGGTTATGGGATGTTATAATCCATGATGTAGAACCATGATGTCCTAACCATTTCCTAAATTAACACCAATGACAGGGGTCTTAGATCACATGTAATTCTCCCTTAGGGAAAATGCATAATAAATGCACATGGTATGCTCTAATGACTTTTGCTTAGGCCCTTTTTTGATCAAGCATACAAGTTTATGTGTGATTGATGAATAATATGCAGTGTGTTAAGCTATAATATTAACTTATTTATTTAATTATTTGCCAAATTAGTGAGTAATAGATGAAAAATTCCTTATGAGGCTCTTCATATAGAAAGAATTTTGATTTGAATGTAAGACCCTTGTTCATTGGCAAATAAGATGAAAAATTAAAAAAAATCATAAGAGAAGGCTTAGGACACAAAACATGCTAAAAAAGTGACCATTAGACACTAGTACATGACACTAGTGTCTTAGACTGCATTAGTGTTGTAGGATCATAAAACTAAGCAAAAACTATGTAAAACATGTTAAGAGGACCTTAAGACTAGGATGGGATGACATAGGACCACTAGGGTGCAATAAATAGGATAAAAAAGTTTTAATCAAGATCAAAATAGCCAAAGTGACCACATAAATAATATCGCATTCATCTCTAAGACCTTCTTATGAATGAGCAACAAAAGACATAGTACTTGTGGTTGTTTGAAAAAATTAAGGTGTTTACATCGCCCCCCCCCCCCCCCCCCCCCCCCCCCCCACCCCCATTTTATTTTAGTAATGTGATAAAATAGAAGTGTAAGAGTATTAGGAAAAATAAAATGCATACTTTTACTTACCTATGTAATCAATCCCTATGAAATATAGATGTGCTCTAGGTTTAGCCCATTTCTTGGATAGATAAATGTATAGGAGTTGGAATACTATATGTGAAGAGGAAATACATAATGTAGATGCTCCCTATATTGAATTTGAATGATGAACTAAATTATGAGGGAAAAAACCTTATTTTGTCCCTACCCTGATATGTGAACTCAATCATGAGAGGTATCTATAAATGTGGAAAAATAAGCCCTACTTACCTCTATTCTGGTATGTGGATTGAATCTAATAAGTAATCTACTTAGAGGTCAAAGCTTCCACTTGGCCTTTATAATCTGAGTCTAGTGACAATCCATGAATCAATTATTGTAGTCAGCTATATAACCCAACCTAGTGAAATCTTGGGGACATCCTAATGAAAATCTTAGTGTAATATGATAATCTACATATAGAGAATGGTATAATATGCCATTTCATTTGTATAACCTAGTGGAATATATTATGCCTATTTTTCACACCCCACTCAATTTTTTAAAACTATTACTCCTTCTACCATACAGATGACTCAATCATAAAGTTTAAAACTATGTCAGAGACCTAGTCAATTAGTAAAATATTTAGATGCATATTTTCAATTACATAAGTTGATGATGATTAGTTTATGAATCCGTATTTATATTTTAAGTGGTTTCAAAAAGCATAAATGGATGAATGAATAAAATATGTTTATGTATTTATCACTTATGAATATTTGTGTTTAGTTATTTTGTTTTTTAGTTGATTCATGATCAAATTACAATGCAACATTTTAGTTTGAAATAGTGACACTTTATATGGTTAAAAGCATTAGATGATTGTTACAAATATCTTCATTGATCTTCAACTGAGTATTTTATATGGATTTTAGATCAGTTTTTAGTTGATAGTTTGATTAGATTGTGATAATTAATTTGATATTTTCAATTTATAATGGAAATATACAACTTGGTTTGATACATATGGAAAGGTATATTGACTGGTAATAATGATTTTCCTATTAATCTATTTTCATTACAAATATATAAATGGATTGTGATGACTAGTGCAGTTTAAACAAATAATGCATCCTTTTGTTATCAAATAAAATACATCATTTGATTTAGCATGAAATTCATTTGAAAATTTTATTATGAGTTTTATATATATTTATCAGCATGATTTATGGATTAATGTCATGTAGAATTTAGTTGAAGATATAGTTGACATTGATTAATGATGACATGATTTTAGGTTGGTCTAATATTTAAATCCTAAGCTATTTACTAAGGATATTAAAACATTCTAAAGGTTTATAAGTTTTGATCCTAAATTCTAGATTATACAAAGGGTTAAAATTCAAACATTATCTATCCTAAGTTCTAAAAGTAATATGACTAGATATTTTGAGGATCCTAGTGGTCTCAAGACTTATAAAATTTCAAAGGGGACTAATTATGACTTCAAAGGGTGATGTATTTGAGATTAAATGGTAATTTGAGACTCGTGAATGATTGATATAATTGGCAAGTTGATTTGGTAGACCTTGTGGCATGTTAGATTTCAGGGTGAGTTAATTTGAAGAATGATGGAGGTTTCAAGATCTTGGTAAGATCATTTAGAAATATGAGGGACTTTAATGCTAGGCATACATGCCTCAATTGATGGAGATTAGTTAAATTTCTGGTAAGTATATTGGTTATTGTTAAGTTTGGTGGCTTTGCTAACTTGGTTGGCAGAATGCTAAGGACTTGTCTTGGTTTTAATGAGCCAATGGTGATTGGGCACAAAATCATAATAGTTAACTCACAAGCCTTAGATTATAAACAGCTTTGTTTTCTTGGTTTTCATCATTGTATGAAGCTTTCATGTTAATGTGTTACTTTGTTGGTTTGGAATCTAGAGTTATAGGTACAAAATTTATGAGAAGAAGGTTGAAAGGAGAGTGCATTTAGGTATGCAACTAGATAAAGTTAGTGAAATTTGAATAAGAATAAGTTGTTTAAAATAGTTTTCTAGTTACATGGAAATAAATATTGTCTCTATTTTGAATGTTTCAATAGGTTTTGACTTAAGTTATGCATGCATGTTTTGGGGAAGTTAAAAGAACTTAAAATTTTTTGGTTGTCATGTTTTCTCTGTGCATGAGATATTGATATGAATGGGCTTTAGTTTTTGATAAAACTATTTATCCTGGGTCGATAAGATGTAGACATGTTGGATTTTGGGTTTGAGTATGGTATTTTGAAAATATTGAGGCTTATTTTTATTTGAATATGTTTTATGTCCTGGCTTTTTGTGAGAAATATACATTTTAGTGGTGTTTCAAACATATTATTTATAGTTTCAAGATTTTGGTTAAGAATTTTGGTTTTTATAAAATGAACTCTGTATGTTTTGTTTCATGACTATTTTGAAGGGTTTTGAATATTATATGGTCCACCATAAGAAGTGATTAAAAAAAGATTATGTCAAACATGAAAATACATTTTTCAGTCATAACTTTATACAATATCATGTAAACATGGATTTTAAAATAAAGTCTTACATGGTTATGTCATGAATATAGTATGTTGAATTTAGTCTATGAAGATAATGGAGGTTTGTCAAGACTTGCATCAGTTTTTAGTTTTGATGGTTTTTGTTTTATTGAAGCTAAAGTTTCATGTGTTTTGGGTTTTATGAAAGATGAAATATTGAAGTCTATTAGATTCAAAAAAAAATTGAGTATAATATATGGGAACCTTATGTGATTATCTCAATGGATAGTCATTGCTCTCATATATTATTTATGATTTTAAAGTTACAAAAACTTATTTCCTGGTTTTATTTCAAAATTATGGATTTGAAAAGATAGTGAAAGATATGTGATTATTCAAGCTTTATTTCAATGAAAGGTTTTTGATGTCTTAGTTTCTTTGTCAACACATGAAAATGTGTGACTTATAGTTGAAAAATATTTTTCAAGAATAGGAATTTGTGGAAATAATACTTTCAATTTTTAATTAGTTTAGTTTTATTCTCGGTGGATATTTGAGTAGTTGAAATTGTAATAAGAAAGTGCAGGAAAAATATATTCAGGGTTTCATTTTGAAATTTTCTAGGATAGTATGATGAAATTATTTCAAAAAAATCATAATAGGTTAATTTTTTTGATTGAAATTATGACTTAGAAAAGATAAGTTAATATTTAATTTTTATATTGATGAAAGGTTATGCTGAACTATTTTTTTGATTACATAAGCCCATTATCACTTTAAGGAAGTTATGCAGACTACAATTTAAGAAATATAGATTATAAATGGTTTTCATCAAGATATTCTTTTAGCGATGTTGAGTTGTCTCAATTTGAATGATCTATGTGGTTTTAGTTGAGCTTAAATCAATTTGATATCATATTCGCATAGTGAAAACAAAATTTAGAAGATATGATAGAATATTTTGAAAAATAAAGTTATGAGAATGTAATTTTGTTTTGGGTTTCAGAATAGAAAATTATGATGATAAGTTGACTTAATCAGATTATTTCAATTTGGTTTCATATTGAATAAATGCATGTTGATGTTTTGGTCATATATAATCAATTTTTTAATATATTTAAATTGTATAGGATGCTAGATTGGAATCAACCTAGATCAGGTAGAAATAGTGATAATCAAGGTTGGGGAAGAAATAAAGCTTCTGGTAGCATGAATCAATAGAACCCAAATATACAGTTTCTATGAGGTGGTTTTAAAGCTAGGAGATTTGGACCTAGATTCACTAATAGGGGAGATAGGATGTCAATACACTTTGACACTATTGATCTCGAGTTTTGGAATGTATTAAACAATTTGGCCTTCAAACCTACATAGAGGATTTCATGGCCATAAATTTGGTACTAAGAATCATTCCCATAGCAATTCCTCTCACCACTTTCAAAATAATCCACATCAATTGTTAGTTTAGTCACCTACCCCAAAGATAATTCAATACGTTAATAAGCCACACCATGTTAATGAAACCTCTCAACTAGACACTAAGATGGTCCATGCCAAGAACTTTGCCAATCTTGCCCTACCTTCTATTTTTTATTAACCCTCTCCATCTAAGAGAGATCCTATATTAGGGTAAAGAAAGTTAAGTTTCAAAGAACTTATTTCAAGTTATAGGAAACACAATCTTGAAATTCATCTAATTACATCAGATAAATGATCAGATAGTCAAAATGATATAGACATTCTAGTTGAGGTCAGAGTTCTCAAATAAATTAAGATGGAGGTGGATGATCCCACAAGTGACTCATAGATGAACATGGTTTATCTTTTAGTAGTTGAGATGGAATACAATGAGTGTGTGAATGAGCAAATAAAATCAATAATTGAGGTCCATTTTTATTCTAATGATTATTGGATGTTAGTAGGATAAATTTCCTTTTTATCAATTGAACTTTAAGTTGTTGAAACTTAAGTACTTTTAGATTTGATATTTTGATTTTAGATTTTGATATTTTGGTTGAATATGTTGACAGTATAGTATATTTTAATTTTTTGATATATATAATATGCCTAAGTATTTTTTGGAAATATGCATTATGGTTTTAATATAAATAGGAATTTTATTGACTTTGATTTATCTATTTATTTATTAAAATATGTTATTATATTTTATTATTAATTAATTAAGGGTTGCCACCCATTAGGAAATACCTGGTCTATTAGGAACTACTGAGTACGATTGATTACTTTTGTATAAGCAACTAAACATGGAATTTAACTAGAAGTAACAAGTAACTAGAAATCAGAATCAATAAAGAACATGAGATACAAGAAATAATGAAAACTTGTATTAAACTCTTCCAGAATACAATGAAGAAGTCACACTCTTCCACCACACCTCTTAGGTGTACAGTATTTCTCTCAAGAGTTCTCTCTCTCAACCAATTACTACAACAGATCTTCTTGATCTTACACAACTTGTAGATCTAATTGATCTTACTCACAACTTTCTTGAATGATTAAAACATGCCCCATGGGTCTCTTAAATAGGATCCAAGGCATACAATAATTAGACTTCCTAATTACAATAATTAGAAACACAGACCCAAGACATAAATTAGTCTTCACATGCAAACACTCAGACCACCTAAAATTAGATGAGTCTAATTCTGGAAATGCATGCAATCGCATGCACACACACAGGTGACTGACATCAGTTGTTTTTAGTCTGCATATGACTGACATCGGCCGATCCCTAATCAATGTCAGCAACTTCTGGTCCATGCTTGATCGATGTCAGTGACACTGTCGATGCTAGTTACTGGTAAAAGCCCAACAAACTCCACAAGAGCTCAATAGTGAAGCTTTTAGCTCCATAACTCAACAATCTCCCACTTGGAGATAAATAGCTACACCTGTACCTATAAAAAAACATCCTCTATCTTGTTTTTTTGGTTTGCATCTCCATCTTCAAGATCAATCTTGAAGACCAACAAAATTTGAATGAAGATTCAACTTCTCCTTTGTTATCGGCTTTGTTAACATATCTGTAGGGTTCTTATCTATATGGATCTTTTCCAGCTTTAACTGTCCATCCTCCAATACCTGTCAAATAAAGTGGTGCCTAAGCTATATATGTTTGGTTCTTGAATGAAAGGCTGAATTCTTTGCCAAATGAATTACACTTTGACTATTACTGTATAATCTGTAACTCTCTTGCTCCTTTCCCAAGTCTTCTATGAACCGTGTCAACCATATCATTTATTTACTAGCCTCTGTGACTACAATGTATTCTGCCTCTATAGTAGATAAGGCAAAAACCTTTTGCAACTTTGAAATCCAGCTAACCACCGTTCCACCAATAGTGAACACATATCCTGTGGTGCTTCCCTTGCCATCTAAGTCACTTGCCATATCCAAATCTAGGTACCCATGTAGAGAAGTGCTTGACCTTGCATAGCATAAATACCTACTGCTGGTCCCTCTCAGATACCTTAGAATCCACTTAACTACTTTCCAGTGTTCCTTTCCTGGATTGGCCATAAACTTGCTGACAACTCCCACTGCTTGGGCAATATCAGGTCTGGTACATACCATAGCATACATTAAGCTCCTGACTACTGAAGCATATGGAAATTTGCTCATGTACTTAACCTCATCATGTGATTTAGGACACTGTTCTTTGCTCAACTTAAAGTGTCCAACTATAGGTGTGCTTACCAATTTTGCATCCTGCATATAGAACCTTTCCAACACCTTATTCACATAATCCTCTTGAGACAAAATCAGCCTGTGATTTTTCATGTCTCTCTTAATACTCATGCCAAGGATTCTCTTTGCTACTCCTAAATTCATCATGGCAAATGTGTGAGCTAATTTTACCTTTAGCTCAGTAATTTCTTACATGTGTGAACCTACAACAAGCATATCATCCACATACAATAACAGGATAATATAATGACCATTATCCAATCTGGTAAAATAAACACAATGGCCAAATTGACATCTACTAAAACCATGCTCAGTCATAAACCTGTCAAACCTTAAATACCATTGTCTTGGAGCCTGCTTAAGACCATATAAGCTTTTCTTCAACCTGCACACAAGTTTCTCCTTACCTATGACCTCAAAACCTTTCAGCTATTCCATATATATCTCTTCATCCAATCTCCATGAAGAAACGTTGTCTTAACATCAAGCTGCTCAAGATGTAAATCCTCAATAGCAACTAAAGACAATACAGTCTAAATAGAACTCATCTTTACTATAGGAGAAAAAATTTCACCAAAGTCAATACCTAGTTTCTGTGTAAATCCCTTTACTACCAACCTGGCCTTATGTCTCATCTATCCATTCTCTCCTTCCTTTAACCTATATACCCATTTTTTTTAGTGCCTTCTTTCCGGTTGGCAACTCAACCAAATCCCACATTTGGTTCTCTTTCAAGGAATCAATTTCCTCACTCATGCCATGCTCCTATTATTTCCTAGATTCTATCTGCATTGCCTCATCAAAACTTTCTAGTTCTCCATCATCAGTTAGCAATACATAGTATAAAGAAGGGGAATATCGAATTGGAGGTTTACTTACCCTTTTTGACCTCTTTATGGGCATTTGAGACTCATCCATAGCTTGTTGTCTGCCCAAATTCTCTGTCAGTAACCAATCTCAGTCATCTTTCTGTTTATACCCGACCGACGTCAGTTCTACCTGACCGTCGACATCGGTTCTTTGACTGACGTCAGTCTCTGTTATACCACTGATGTTAGTTCCCTGAATGATGTTGGTCTCTATGTTTTACTATGACTGATGATTTTTACCTGAAAGCTCATTTTGGATCATTACCTCATCCAAATCAACATTGCCCTGCTCAAAATTATTCAGCCTCTTGAGTTGATCACTGTACATCACCTTTTCATTGAAAACAACATCACAGATTCTGATTATTTTGTTAGTTCCTAGATTCCACAATCAAAATCCGAAATCCCTAGAGCCATAACCAATAAAAGTGCACTGCATAGATTTAGCATCAAGCTTCTTTCTATTTTCTTTATCAACGTGCATAAAAGCTTCATAACCAAAAACTCTGAGAATTGAAAGATCTAACTTTTTACCTATCTAAGCCTCTTCTGGTATTCCACCATCCAGAGCATTAGATGGTCCTCTATTAATCAAGTACACTATAGTATCCATATCTTCTACCCAAAAATTTAAGGGAAAACCAACATGCAACCTCATACTCCGTGCACACTCCATAATTGTTCTATTCATCCTTTCATCAACTCCATTTTACTGAGGTGTCCTTAGAATGATCTTTTCCCTATGTATTCCACTCATAGAACAGTAACTATTGAATTTATTGCTATAGTACTCACCACCATTGTCAGATCTAAGGCACTTCAATCTCAAACCTATTTCATTCTCAACCAAAGCTTTCCATTTCTCAAATGTGTCAAAAACATCAGATTTCCTCTTTATGCAATAAACCCATACCTTTCTTGTAGCATCATCAATGAAAGAAACATAATACTATGATCCTTCAATAGAAGCTACCTGAGCTGGTCCCCACACGTCTATGTGAACAAGCTCCAACCTGTACTTATTCTTTGTTGACCCAGTCTTGAGAAACCTTACTTTCTTCTATTTTCCAAAAACACAATGCTCACAGAAATCTAGATCTATGCTTTTCAAGTCTGAAAGATTACCTTTTGACTTAAGAACATTCATTCCCTTCTCACTCATGTGACCAAGCCTATAGTGCCACATCTTTGCATCTACATCTGAAGTAGATAAAATAGAAGGAGAATAGTTAGTAATACAGTTACATAGATAAAGAATACCTACTCTTTTACCTCTTGCTAATACAGGTGCACCCTTGGAAACTTTCTAAGATTCCGCTGTGAGAGTTACTATGCAACCCTCATCACCCACTTCCCTGTAGAAATCAAATTCCTCTTCAAGATGGGTACATGCATGACATATTTCAACACCCATGTGTTGCCATTCTGCAATTTCAGCTGCACTTTTCCTTTGCCAATAATTTTACAAGGCTCACCATCCCCTAAATAAACTTTTCCAAAGTCTCCATGGACACAATCATTGAAAAATTATCTATTTGGGGTTGCATGGAAAGAAGCACCAGAATATAAAACCCATGATTCTACTTGACTATTCAAAGAAAATATAAGAGCATCCTGTGTAACAATACCTGCAACATTTGCTTCTTTATTACCTTCTTGCTGATTTTCTTTGTTATCCTTCAACCAGTAGTCTTTCTTTGCATGTCCTTTCTTTCCACAATTCCAGCAGGTTATTTTGTCAAATTTGGATTTGGATCTCCTACCTATCTTTGATCTTGATTTCCCATGCTTGCTCTTCTCTCTTTGCCTTCTCTTACTTTCAATACTCAAAGCATTACCTGATGTTTCATCTGTGCTTTTCTTGCAAATTTCTTCATTCAATACTTACCGCTATTACCAAGCTATGCCAGCTTTCAGGTAAAGAACATAAGATCAAGAGAGCCTTAACTTCATCATCAAAAGCTATTTTGACTAAATTCAATTGATTTATAATTTCATGGAAATCATTAAGATGACTATATACAGATCGACCTTCCAGCATTTGCAAACTAAATAATTGCTTCATAAGATATACCTTATTCAAAGCTGAGGGTTTTTCATATAAGCTTGCCAGAGTATCCATTAACTCTACCATTGTCTTTGCCTGTGATAAATTAGAAATCACAGAAGATACCAGGCTTAACCTTATAGATCCAAGAGCCTTTCTATCAAGAACATTCCATTCTTCATCTTGCATATCTGTGGGCTTGTTGTCAACCCCACCCAATGGTAAAAATAGATCTTTCTGATACAGATAATCCTCTATCTACATCCTCCATAATTGATAATTCTTTCCATTAAATTTATCCATTCTTATCTTACTTTATTTTGCCATTTCTTTGCTCCCACTCAAACAGAAACCCCTGTGAGTGACCTGTAATCAACACACACTAACCCAATCTGATACAACCTGTTAGTGAACCCAAGCTCTGATACCACTTGTTAGGAACTACTGAGTATGATTGATTACTTTTGTATAAGCAAATAAACATGAAATTTAACCAAAAGTAATAAGTAACTAGAAATTAGAATCAGCAAAGAACATGAGATACAAGAAATAATGAAAACTTGTATTAAACTCTTCCAAAATACAAGGAAGAAATCACACTCTTCCACCACACCTCTTAGGTGTACAGTATTTATCTCAAGAGTTCTCTCTCTCAACCAATTACTACAACAGATCTTCTTGATCTTACACACCTTGTAGATCTAATTGAT
Organism: Torreya grandis; assembly: GCA_037957365.1. NCBI lineage: Eukaryota > Viridiplantae > Streptophyta > Pinopsida > Cupressales > Taxaceae > Torreya > Torreya grandis. Next base: position 2,944,998 of record JARHVA010000864.1, read on the forward strand.
CTTACTCACCACTTTCTTCAATGATTACAACATGCCCCATGGGTCTCTTAAATAGGATCCAAGGCATACAATAATTAGACTTCCTAATTACAATAATTAGAAACACAGACCCAAGACTTAAATTAGTCTTCACATGCAAACACTCAGACCACCTAAAATTAGATGAGTCTAATTTTGGAAATGCATGCAATCACATGCACACACACAGGTGACCGACATCGGTTGCTGTCAGTCTGCATATGACTGACGTCGACCGATCCCTGACCGATGTCGGTAGCTTTTGGTCCACGCCTGACCGATGTCGGTGACACTATCGATGCCGGTTACTGGTAAAAGCCCAACAACCTCCACAAGAGATCAATAGTGAAGCTTTTAGCTCCACAACTCAACATGGTCTATATTTAAATAATTGATCCATTAAAACTTTTAAGTCTTAATTAAACCTTAACTAATAACTATCTATATTAATTGACTTTTTAAATTGATATGTGTATCTAAGTCAATCTAAACTAATTTAATTCAATCTATGTGTCTAAATTAATATGTGTATCTAGGCATTTAAATAATTGTATATCTAGGTATTTGAATCACTGTGTATCTAGGTATCTAAATCATTGTATATCTAAGTATCTAAATTAGTATGAATAGTGTAAGTATGCCCCCCTTTTGAGTAAGAGTTGAGATTTTGTTAAAGGTTTTGAACCAAAAGTAATGTCGATAATTATGTTAGTGATAGTTAGCATTGGTAATATGAGCATGGGATTGATTATTTTAGACATTTGTAATAGAATTATTTTTGAAAACTAGGGATAATATAGGCTTGTGGTCTATAGTGGGTTATTAAAGAAACATAAGTTTTTTTCATTTTATGGAATTGATTATAATAAAATAATAGTGTAACCAGAATGGTGTGTTAAATATCATGATCAAGTCCCATGCACAATAAATAGATTAAAAAAATTAGAGTTATGGTTCCCAAGATATCACATTTGGAAGAATCTAGTATTAGTTGGTGAAATTAGTATGCAAGGTCAACCTTAGTCAAGTGGCATTTTCAAAATATGTCTTAAATAGAGTGGTTGAATGACTTGAAAAATATTTTAAACCACTTTAATTGAGATATATTATTATTCTAACCTTAGAAACATGATGAAGAGATGAGTAATAAATGTGATCCACTACAAGGAGGTGGAGGCACTTATCTGAGCTAGAGAGGAGGTTACCTTGGTAAGGAACCTACAATTTTCTCTATTTTTTCCCTATTTATTACACATTTCATATTTTTGTGAAAATTTGGTAGTTTAGGGCCTTCTTTATGAGTACCATGCTAGTGTCCTCAGTATGGTGCTAGTGTCCTAGGCTATAATGTTACTATCTATGGTGAAATGTTAGTGTCTACTAGAGCTAATTTCATCAATTTTGTTTCTATTTTGTGCTTAATGAGTATAAATGTATGTTTATTTGTCATTTAGAGATGTTAATGCTATATTTATCTATGTTTTATAGGCAAATGAACATATGAGGGAGTTCTAGAGTGTCCAGATGATGGAGTGTTTATGTGGACTTTACCTAATAGATGAGAGGGTAGTGATCGATGGGGCTAGTTTGGGCCATGTGGCATCACTTAATCTGATTCTTTTGGACATATTTATGATTATGAAATTATGTGAGAGGTGGAACATTGATGTATACATAAAATATTTTCAAATTTTTATCACTTACTAATACTTTGTATCTTGTAGGAACCCATCGAGTCTAAGTCTCTTTGCATGCACACCTAAGGGGGTGCACCAAGAAAGTAGTGGGAAAACCAATAGTTCTTCATAGGTTTTTTTTTCCCTTTTACCACTTTTTATCTACACACTTATCTCTTAAAAACCTTATCCCTAAGCTTTTTATTCTCTATTACACATTCTAGTCATTTACCACCTTTTATCACCCTTTTCCTAACATTGACCCCCTTTTGATACCCTATACAGTTATTAGCCTCAATTTCATGTACTAAGTCAATTGGGTCAACACTATATAGTTTTGGGTAAAATTCATTTAGGGTCTAGGTCGGCTCTAGCTGACTGAGCCTGTGGCCTATTGAATTCTTGACCAAAATTATGTTAAGTCAATTGGGTTGACCCTATGAGATAATTTTTTCGAAATGGCATAGGGTTAAATTTACCTATATATATAACTTATTTTTTTCATTATTTATATAATAGAAGAAGTAAGAGTGATTTTGCATTTGCTTATCCACCATTCTACTTGAGAAGTAAGCTTAAGGTTTCATACTTTCTTTGGAGATATAGATCTTGTCTTATGGAGAAGTCTTTTAGATGCATTGATAGGTTATGTATCCTAAAGTTTATTTGTCTTTTTTATCCTTACATACCATAAAAACCTCTTGTGAAGCACCTTGACCACAGGAAATATTGAGGCTCGATAGGTTCGTCTTTAAAAGTAAGTATTCCTAACTTTGTTCCTCCTTTATAAGAGAACATAGATATGTATTTGTACTTATCTTCCATGCATTAGGATTTTGTATACATTGATGTGAGTATATGTCTCTTATTGATGTTTAATTTTATTTTTTCTAACCCCCACTTTGTGCCACAAGCTTTGGTAAGCACTAGATTAGATTTTTTTTACTTATTATTAGTTTAGTGAGATATCAAAACATAGGAATCTCTTAGGGCTATTTCATGATTGTGCTTGACTGGAGGATTTAGAACCCTCCCTATCATAGTTTATTATGGTAAGGGATCCCCTAATCAGGTCTAGTAGATCCCCATATTAATCATATTCTGATTATCAAATGTGTCCCTAATCATAAGTATATGGTATGATCTATTTTATCTGAGTTGGGATTGATTTATAGACATGATGCATTTTTTATTGCATACATTCTAGTGAACCTGATGTAAATCTAACCCTTGAAATTTTTATTTCACATTTTTTTATTATTTTATCATTTTATTTCTCTATATTTGTGATAATAGGTTGACAATGTCGATATAGTTCTAACTTTTGTGCATAGGTTTAACACATAGTCACATTAATATGAATATATTATCTTTATGCAATTTTTTCATTAGGTACATTCTATTAGGTTGACTCTATTAACTTTGTACATTTTTAGACATCTAGATCAGGATACTAGGTTGACTCTATCAACATATTACACTTTCAAAGTTTTAGATTAGGATACTAGTTTGACCCTATCAACTTTGTACATTTTTAGACTTCTAGAAAATATGATAGGTCAACTTTGTTGACATAGTACATTTTACAAGTTTTTAAAAATAGGGAACTATAAAGCTAGGTCAACCTAGTCAACATAGTTAGCAGAATTTGTAAGTATAAATCAGGGTACTTCAACAACAATCTTATTTTCCTCTACATCCTCTACACCACTAAGTTTCCTTCTTATCCTTCTCTATCATTTCTATTATTCATACAATTCTATTTTTCATAGTTTGCAATCTTTAAAATTGTTCCTATACCATTAATAGGTCGACTCTATTAACATAATTTTGTATTTTGTATTCTATCTATAAAACTAGGTCAACACTATTGACATAGTTATTTTTTAGATCCTTGATTCCATAGTATAGAAGCAACACTGTCGACTCTATTTTGTATTCTTTACATACATTATAATTAGAATCAACACTTTACTATGTTTCAAAGTTAGAATTAAAACTTAAATGCTAGTGATTAGAACAAACTTTCATTTCTTATTGCTTGCATACTTAGAATAGATCACATAGTCTAATTAGGTTTTTTTTAAATATACCATTTAGTTGCACTATTTTCTATTTTATTCACACACTACCAAATCATAAAATTTTAAAACACATTTTAAAAAATTTCTACCCAAGGCATACCTATTTGGATTTCATCACCAAGGGGGAAACCAACTTGGTTTTTTGGCCAAGTATAAACATGTGGTTAATGATATATATTGGATAATCACCTAACATCCTTATCTCTACTATGTGTGAAGTAAGGGGGTAGGCCCCAAGATTAAGCCAGTACCATTAACAATATAAATCCCTTTCATTCTAAACATCTTGAAACCATACTTAGATTTCTTTCTTGCTTACATTCAACTCCCTATTACATCTAAAATCATATTCTAATAATATAACAACATTCAGGATGACCAATTAGTTAGCTTTTAGTTTCCAAGTTGATTTTTCCTCTTTGCTCAATTGTAGGTTGGATTGCAAAAACTTGCATTAGCCAACATTAGTGCAGGGTTTTGTGCTATGTGCCTTAATTGGATGAACCTCATTGATCTAGTTGATTGTGTTTTTCCTTTCATTTCTTGATTATAAAATTAATTATAAAAATTTTAACTTTTTTAGCATTTATTTTCTGTACTAAGTTGACCTTGTTGACTTTGTACTTTTTAGCCTCTATTTCTAGTACTAGGTCAACCCTATCAACTTTATATAGTTTTCAAACCTTATTTTCTATACTAAATTGACTTAGTCAACTCTATAAAATTTTCTATTAGATTCTATTTCCTTATCTTTTCATCTCTTTTGCCTTGTTTAGTCCTTCTCCTTCATCATAAACTTCATATTTGAAGACAACACTAAGTTGAATTCAATAGACATGATGAGTTTCACCAACTTGCATAGGGTCTCCCATAAGTAAAGTAGGGATCCTTTCCTAGATGAGGGTATTTTTTGTATATCCACTCACATAATGAACTATGGGAACCCTCCTCATTCCTCTTCACTTCATAATCCTCTCTTCTCACTTGAAGATCAACCCAAATTAGAGTATACCCATGAAATGTTTTTATTTATCTCTATATTTCCTCAATATCTAGGAAATGATCCTTCTACCATTTACCATCTCATGATTAGTGGTCTATTGGAAGAGCCTCATTCACCTTCTCCGACATTCTCACATGGATTTGTGAGAACTAGTTTCTTTGATTCTCATCCTCTTCCCTCTATCATGACCCCTTCTCATACCATGACCTCTTCTTCTTTAACTTCTTCTACCTCCATGCCTAATATATCCACTAACATGGTAGGTCTTATATCTAGTGGGATTAACCTAAGACCCACTCTACTTAATCCTTCCACTAGTGCATTGTTTAATACCTAAGGTTATCATTCTTCTAGTGCTTCCTCTTTTCACCCCTTCACTAGTTCATATTTTTCCACACAAGGAAATTTTGTCACTAGTTCCTCACATTCTAATAGTGCCTCTTGGTCTCCTACCAACTCTAATGCTTCAAATAATGCTAACAATTCCAATCAAAACCATCAACTCTTATTATAAATGCTTAATAAAATGAATACTTTTCAAGCTCATAATACAAATTAAATGATGAGAATGCAAAATAACCTTCTCCATCTTCAAACCCACCCTCAACCAATGCCTTAGGGCATGCATAATCAAAATTTTCCACCACCTCCTCTTTTAATGATCCTTCTACCATTTACCATCTCATGATTAGTGGTCTATTTGAAGAGCCTCATTCACCTTCTCCCACATTCTCACATGGATTTTTGGGTGCTAGTTTCTTTGATTCTTATCCTCTTCCCTCTATCATGACCTCTTCTCATACCATGACCTCTTCTTCTTTAACTTATTCTACCTCCATTCATAGTATATCTACTAACATGGTAGGTTCTATATCTAGTGGGATTATCCTAAGACCCTCTCTCCTTAATCCTTCCACTAGTGCATTGTTTAATACCCAAGGTTATCATTCTTCTAGCGTTTCCTCTTTTCACCTCTTCACTAGTTCATATTTTTTTGCACAAGAAAATTTTGTCATTACTACCTCACATTCTAATAGTTCCTCTTAGTCTCCTACCAAATATAATGCTTCAAATAATGATAAAAATTCCAATCAAACCCACCAACTCTTATTATAAATGCTTAATAAAATGAATACTTTTCAAGATCATAATACAAATTAAATGATGAGAATGTAAAATCACCTTCTCCATCTTCAAACCCACCCTCAACCAATGCCTTAGGGCATACATAATCAAAAGTTTTGACCACCTCCTCTTGTAATGATCCTTCTACCATTTACCATCTCATGATTAGTGGTCTATTTGAAAAGCCTCATTCACCTTCTCCCACATTCTCACATGAATTTTTGGGTGCTAGTTTCTTTGATTCTTAGCGTCTTCCCTCTATCATGACCCCTTCTCATACCATGACCTCTTCTTCATTAACTTCTTCTACCTCCATTCCTAGTATATCTAATAACATGGTAGGTTCTATATCTAGTGGGCTTATCCTAAGACCCACTCTCCTTAATCCTTCCACTAATGCATTGTTTAATACCCAAGGTTATCATTATTCTAGTGTTTCCTCTTTTCACCCCTTCACTAGTTCATATTTTTCCACACAAGAAAATTTTGTCACTACTGCCTCACATTTTAATAGTTCCTCTTAGTCTCCTACCAACTCTATTGCTTCAAATAATGCTAAAAATTCCAATCAAACCCATCAACTCTTATTATAAATGCTTAATAAAATGAATACTTTTAAAGCTCATAATACAAATTAAATGATGAGAATGCAAAATAACCTTCTCCATCTTAAAACCCACCCTCAACCAATGCCTTAGGGCATGCATAATCAAAAATTTCAAGCACCTCCTCTTGTAATGATCCTTCTACCATTTACCATCTCATGATTAGTGGTCTATTTGAAGAGCCTCATTCACCTTCTCCCACATTCTCACATGGATTTGTGGGCACTAGTTTCTTTGATTCCCAACCTCTTCCCTCTATCATGACCCCTTTGCATACCATGACCTCTTCTACTTTAACTTATTCTACCTCTACTCCTAGTATATCCACTAACATGGTAGGTTCTATATCTAGTGGGCTTATCCTAAGACCCACTCTCTTTAATCCTTCCACTAGTGCATTATTTAATACCCAAGGTTATCAGTCTTCTAGTGCTTCCTCTTTTCGCCCCTTCACTAGTTCTTATTTTTCCACACAAGAAAATTTTGTCACTAGTACCTCACATTCTAATAGTTCCTCTTAGTCTCCTACCAACTCTAATGCTTCAAATAATGCTAACAATGCCAATCAAACCCATCAAATCTTATTATAAATGCTTAATAAAATGAATAACTTTCAAGTTCATAATACAAATTAAATGACGATAATGCAAAATCACCTTATCCATCTTCAAACCCACCCTCAACCAATGCCTTAGGGCATGCATAATCATAAACATCTTCAAAATGAGCCTCTTACATCTTAAATTTCTAATATTGGTATAGGAGGTATCACCCCTACCATTTCTTATAATGGGTCAATTGATCCTACTCTTCATCTAAAAACATTTGTAAATCTCTATAAATATTGGGTCAAATTACATACCTTTTCCACTACCAATATATCATCCAAAACTCTCATTGGTGATGCTTTAGATTGGTACAACCAACTTAAAACTCATTCTATTACTAGTTTGGAAGATTTAGTAACTGCTTTAGTCCAAGATTTCTAAACTAGTGATCTTCCTAAAAATACCTTGGCCCATTTTATCAATTGTAATAAAATTGAAAATGAAACTACCCAAGATTTTGTTAAAAGGTGGAAAACATTAATCAAAAATTGTGAACATGATATGGCCGATGATAACCTTTTCCATCTCTTTACCAAGGCTCATTTTCCCAAGTTGTGATATCTAGTCCACACACTCTCTCCATGTACCTTGGAAGAGGCCATTGACCAATTAAAATGTCAATATTTCTTTATAAATCAATTCAAGATACCCCAACCTTCTATAGGTACTCATATCTTACTTAAGAACAAGAATTATCATGCTAATAAATGATGGTGTCATAGAATCTTATGAAATCATTCACACTATTCAAGTTGTTGTTCCTAACCAATCCTTGGAAGTATCTCACCCTTCTCAATAATTCACCAATCCTCACTTATTTTCACCTAATAACATCAATGTTCACAAACATTTATCCTCAGCTAAATTACTAAAATATCTACCCAGGCCTCTACCACAATAACTTGAACCCATTAATCTTATGAAATCCTAGTATGATCCCAACAAGTTTTATTGGTTTCACACTAGTTAGGGTCATTCTCATGATACCTATAGGCAACTGCATAATTTGTCCATGGATTTTCTTCTTGGCCCTAATTTTGATCATGATTCTATCATTTGGAAGCATCAAAAATCCTATGACATTGATTTTAAATCTCATAAAATTAATACTAAATTTCAAGCTTTGAATGATGCTAATGCTCATTTGGCCATCTATAAAGACCCTCTTCCAAATCACCAAAATCACCAAGACAAACAAGACAAGTCCACCCCTTCCACCAATAATGTAGAAAGTCTTATTGACCCAACACATAAAGAGAATGTGGTTAATATGACTAATGCACAAAGGGTGGTTACTTTCATTAACCCTCAACCTTTCGACACCCCTCCATTATCTAACACATTTCATGTTATCCAATATTCTTATCCAACTCATTTAAATGAGTTGGGTAAAGATGACCTTATAACTTTCAATGATATATTCCCACTCCTCCCTTGGATAAGACTTCCCATTCTATTTATACCATCCTTCTATCTTCTTTACCTAACACCAATGATAATCAAGCCTTTATTAACACTTTTAACAATTCTCAAAACCAACCTGCACTAACTACTTCATCTTCTCAACATAGTTTCCAACCTTGTTATAAACCTTCCCACTCTTATCAACACAAATTCCAATGTACTTTGTCTCCTCCTTTTGATAACCTCCTTCAACATTATGCACCTATTTATAACAACCTTCTTATGGGTTATGATGAATGGGATCCCATCATGGAACTCACTAATTTCCTATCCCAAATTCCATTTATTGATCTTATGATGACCTCTTCACATCATCAAAATTTCCTTATGCAACTCTTGTTTGAAATGAACATCCCTCATCCTCCCCTAGTAGGATGTAAAGTAACCTTATTTGGATCTAAAGATACAATATTACAACAATGTGAAGAGATGTCCATCCATGTTGACAAAATAATAGACATTTTTATTTCCTTAAAATTTCCCATTGCTTCTATGATTCCTGATGAGATTATACTTCATGTGTATAATCTTAATCTATTCATTAGTTTCCAAATTGGTGATATCCAAGTCAAGCATGCCTTGATTGATGAGGGTTATGGCACTTGTGTTACATCTCTCAATTTTATCAAAAAGCTTAGATATGATATCTCAAATACAAACACACCACATGTCAAGGATATGATCAAAGGAAAATTCCTCTTTTAGGTTGTGTGTGGCTTCCCATTACCATCCCACTTATCACCATTCATGTGAAGATGATGATATTTAACTTTCCTCTATCTTATAACATCTTGATTGGCACCTGTGGACTCACCATATGAGAGTAATTGCTTCTTCTACCTATCAATACATTAAATTACTTCACAATGGATCCATATATATGATTTAGGATGATACTAATCCTTATAATTTTGAACAATTCCAAGACCATGGTGTCTTAAAGATTCCTACTCTTGAACCTTTGCGTAGTGTTCCATTCATAAGTCTCAATGATTCAACTTACCTATAAATTACACTCAAGGTTACAATGGTCATCCTAAACTCATTAGGAATATTACCCATAACCTTTTAGATTTTGATGATGATGATCCTGATAAGATCAATATAAATGTTAAAACTTCTGATCCTCACCTCATCTTATCTCTTAGTTTCTTACTTCTTTGTAGCTTTGTTCTTGTAAACTACCTTGTGATGACATCCATATTATCTTAACTAAGACACAACATTCCATTCATCACACCTCATTATATGACAATGTTATCCCTACCTACATCATTTATCTTCATACACCTAACTATGATGATGGTTATACCTTAGATGATCCATTCTTAGGTGGTCTTATTTAGGCCCATGATGCTAAGATTATCCATTATTGTTCCTCTTTCCTTTAGTCTTTCCATGCATCTTCCCATATTTCATCATATGTCATTCCTAATTTTAGTATTTTTCCTCTTTATTTTAGGATAGAGATGGTGTGGACACCTCCAATTTTTTTAAAACCACGTAGGAGTATGTTTATAGATCATGATATGACTATGCCTTACCACTTTACTAGGTACCTTGACCCCTATATATTGCTTATCCTTGATATGCATGGAACCATCCTTTGGAATTTTTTATACCCCAACTCTCCCATAGTATATACCTCTTTAGATCCCATTCCTACTTCTAATTTAGTTGATTCTATCCCTACTTTCAATCCCATCACTCCTATTTAGCCTAGTCCAATATCTTCACTAGAACTACCTTCTCTTAGTGATGGTTTAATTCCTTTATCATAGATGGATCCATTACCCAAAAAATAGTATAATGACCCTTCCCAAACTCCTTCCACTTATGTTACACCTCCTCCTATAACTACCTCTACTAATCCTAATCACATGCATATATATCTTACACCTCCTCCTATAACTACCTCTACTAATTCTTCCCATAGGTCTCTCCCACAAGAAGGCTTCCCTTCTCCCATGGTTCCACCTCCTATGGTTCCATCCCATCTTATGTTCCATTTATCACCTCTTATTCCTCCACCTATGAATCCTTCACTTATGGACCTTACCTCACCTATGGATCCTTTTCCACCTATAAGTCCCTCACCTATGGATCTGTCCCCACTAGTGATCTCGTCATCTCCTAGAGAGTCCATTCCCATGCATTTTTTTAAGCATCCCTTGCTTGATATCCCTCTTTATCATGATCCATAAATCATTCCTACCTTTTTTATTGAGGATATTAAACATGAAGCATCTTCTCAGTTTTCATTGAAGATGGATGAGACATTAGCTATAGTTTACATCCAACTTCATAGAGACTTATCAGATGTTTTGGATAATGTGTGTGGTAAAATATATTAGTACCTATAAACACATGCATGGTGTTTTTACATTTACATTTTGATTAGATGTGTGCTCAAATTTTATCTTTATTTATTTGTTATATCATTTGACATTGTGTCAAATTCTTATTTCTCTTACATGGTGACTTTAAATTTGCACTTTATATTACTTAAATGTCATTTATGTTTGATCATGGATGTTTTTTTTATCATTTATTTATATTTATTATTAATTTTATTTATTACAAACTTTCTTATTTTATTTTTCATAATTATTTGCTTTCTTATCTCTAGATACACAGATAATTATCACTATGACTTGGTTATACAAACCTAGTTCCCTTTATCCATTCCTTATTTACCATGTGATCAATTAGAAAAAAATATATCTCATTATAATATCCTTTTATTGGTCCACTTTGGATCTCCTTTATTCTCTTTATTCCCTTTTCAAAAACTAAGCATATACATGGTTGAGACTTGAGATCACATATTGGTTCAATTTTAAGTCTAAGTGTTCTAGTCAATCTTGTCTTTGGTTACTTAGCTTCCTTTAGCTTAAGCCTATAGTTCATTCATGTGTATCACTATATCTCTCATGATTGGTCATTCCAAGTTTATATGGAGGAGTAATATTAAAAACCACCTTTAAAAAAACATTCAAAATCCAAATCATTTAATAAAAGGCAATGATACAAAAGGCAAAAACATTTAAAAATTCTTTAAAAGTCAAATCACACAAAAAATTGGGATTCAAAGCACATCTCCTTCTTATAGTCAAATCTCAAACTCCATATTTGGCCTCATTATAGATCGGAGGTCCATTGGGGTGTGATAGACTAGTATATTAGAAAAGGAGAATAAAAAATCTTTTAGTGCTACCTACTTTCTCATGAAAGTACCCAATCTTCATAGTAGATCAATGGATTTGTAAGGGGTCCTAAGGAACATGTGAAACATCATGATAAGGTAGCTCTATTTTAATTTTATTTTAACAATCTACCTTCATGATTTGATCTTAGTAGCATGTCTATTTGTCTACACATCTTTGTGTCTATATCAAACAAGTTTCCTTTGTACATTAATGGTCACTAGTCACTTAGTGTCTTCTCATGTCCTTAGTATGCCTCTTGTCTCCTAAGGTATTCTCATAAAATGCCTTAGTTATTTATTTTTACATTCCATTTTTCAATCCTTACATTATTTATATTTCCTCTTGAGAAATATTGTTTTTTTTATTTATCACTCTCCTAGGGATTCCATTTGTGATTTGCATTGTAAGACTATGGATAGGAATTGGAATTACTCACAAATTACCACAGTTTCACATTCCTATTACTAACATCCCTTATTACCATATTTTCACATTTATTCCACCTCATTGGTGTTCCCTTTGTGAGTTGAAGTGTAAGAACATAGATAGGACCTGACCTTCCTCACAAGATTTTCCAATACTCTAAGTCACAATTGAAATTACATGTCAAATATGAGATAATATGTGATTGATTATGAAGTTTTATGTCATTGACATGCTTCATAGCTTGATTTTTTTTTTTTATGCTTACTTTATTACTAGCTCACTTTTATCTTCTTATTTTTAGATTGCATGTAAGAATCTAACCATTTATTGAATTTTTCATACTTCCCAACTTGATTTAGTGTGATAAATTTAAGACCAATTTTTATAATTTCATTTTTCTCTTATACTTACCCACATGATTTAGTATGATTGATTAAATTAATTGATTTTTTTATACCATTTTTTCTTTTACAAAATTCCACTTTATTACATTATTTTCATACTTCCCAATGTGATTTAGTGTGATTTTACTTGTTTTAATTTGGTACCAATATTTTGCTTGGTTTAAAAACAAACTCTTTACCATCTTGATTACCACCCTTTGGTTTTCTATACTTAGTCATTTTATTTTTATTACACATTTCCCAACATGAAATAGTGTGTAGTACATTTTTGATTTATTATATTTTAGCACATCCTTTTTGCCTATTTCTTTTTAACCATGCATGTGTCCTAGATAATGATAGAAAATAAACCACAAATCATATATTTCCCATAGCAAAAACAACAATAGTTAAATACACATTCTAAAAATAAATATTCCTAAGCATCCATAACCACAACCATAATGCAAACACATTAACTCAAAATTCAACTACCAAAATTAGACACACACACACACACACACACACACACACACACACACACACACATCATGTTTTTTTGATATAAAAGTACAAAAATACAAAGCTTCATCTCTATAGTTAGGCCCCATCATGCCTATATCATGACCTAACCATATTTCCCATAGATGCCTTGGTCTGACTCCAAACAAAAAGTTGTAAAGAGGTTGTATAAGATCTTAGTATTAATACTTACCCTTATAAATGAGTCACTTGGGTTGTACCTATCCCAACTAGGATAGGTTTTCTAGATGTGATGCTTTCTCTTGGGCTTGTAGTTATCCCATCTATGTCACAATAACTAGATGTGCATGGATTTTTCTTGAGCTAGGGTCTACCATGTTTGTGCCTTTCATACACCCACCCCTATCAGTGGATGCATCACCTATTTATGTACTTTTAACTACCATGTGGCCTCTCCTACTAGTCTAAGCCAACTCACTTGAGCTGGGGTAGATGGTGCCATGAGATCCTCTAGTGTGGTAGGATCATATGGCATCAGTGCCTTATCTAGGATATCATAGAGTTCTCCCCTTATTAGGGACCCTCATATGGTCTCCTCCTCCTCTAAAAAATATATAAAATACCAACTAGATATATATTAGATTAATGATATATCTCAAAATCTATCTATCTATAGTCTATCTCAAATAAACTTACTCAAAATTTAACCATCTTTTATTACCTAGTTATGTGTCACCTATCACTGTCTCACCATCTACATGATTGCTAAGCATGGTCTCCCCATCATTGCATCCTAAAATAACCTAATTTATAGGTTAACACTCAAAATAAATCCTATATTTTCCACTTTTACCTATCTTAGATTATACATGAGTGGTCTCTCTATCACCCAACTCTATCTTGAATTATCTGATGGGTCATATAGGATGACTATTGTCTTTGATCTCTTTTGATACCATTTCCTATGTTGATACTATGTCTAAGGTGGTCATTTCTCCTCTTTTTATTTTTATGATGGTAGTACCTCTGACACTCCTACATCTACATCTCTCTCCTCTCTCTCTACTACCCATCATGCCTGACCTATCCATGGTCTCTCATGATGTGGTCTAATCATTAGCCTAGAAATTAGTGGCCCTAATCCTCCTATCCACATTAGTTCTCTCACATGTCAAACCTAAAATTTGGGAACCATTATAGATGCCATTGGGTGAGGATATCCCATCTTTCCTAGTAACTATGTCATCGAATGTGGCTTCCACTAGGTATAGTGGTCAGTAATCTCTATCTGTGCCAATGTTAGTGCCACTATCTTCCAACTCAACCATAACATAGAAATGTGTCCATAAGTATTCCATATAATTTCTACTTCCCTTACCATATTTAGTGCTATAATGACTCGTGATACTTGATCCTACCATCACCTTTATACCTGAGGCAACCTATCATCAACCGCATGGGGTAACCTAGTTGATCGATACATAAAGAACCTCTCAAATATTATGAAATCAAAAATATAATAGGAGATATCAACTTATACCCTTTGTAAAACACCTTGTACATGTCATGCACAAGCTTTACTTAGATGATAGATCCTAAATCATATAACACTCTATACTCTAATATCATCTAGCATAAGGCTATCACAAATAGTAGTACCTTGTCATCCAACTCATGACACAACACTCATGCTATCAAAATTACTATCACCACATTATAAATACCTAAAATATGTAAGACATAAACATCAAACAAACTAAATCTCAATCTAGGATATATCCTCTCTAAGCCCATTACCTATATGGCTAAGTCTCTCCTCTCCTCACCATTTAGTACTCCTATGACCATGGGTGTACCTACTATAGGTAGTCCAAGAATATCATGTAAATCATCTAAGGTGATACCCACATCTATGTTATCCCACTCCAAACTCCCACATAAATGTCTTAGTCAACCACTCCTAAGCTCTTAAGAACATGACTAGCAAATTTGAGCTCAGTGAAATCCTACACATATCTACGATGCCTCCTAAACCTATTGTAATTAGTCTAGCTTGATCTTCAATCAATAATTGATAAAATAAGTGAGAGATACATACTACATCTACTAAGCACCAAAATTTGGGATTCCCCTACAACTATAAAACAATAAAAGATATATTAGATCCTCCATGTCGTTTATAATCAAAATACATTATTTTCAAATTTTAATAAAAACAAGCCTAATTTGCTTTAATCTATTCATTTTTAATCAATTAAAATTATTTTTAGCCTAATTTGCTAATTTTTCCCTTATTTAACCATTTTGATCCTTTTTAGTACTCTTTTGACCTATTTCATGTAGTTTTGTACTATTCTAGTCACCTAGTCAAACACTAGGTTGACCAAAATTTCCTTATTTTGACCAGTTTGACTTAAAAAACTAAGATGACCCTTTACTTTTACCCATTTTAGTAGTAATTTTATAGAGTGGATTTTCCTACTAGGTTAATAGTAATATACTAAGTTGGCATTTTGGAAAACACACTAGGTCGATACATACCTACTAGGTTGGTAGTATGGATTTTACAAAATTTCAGCATACTAGGTCAGCTGGGTTGACCTAGTTATTTTTACTTGTTGACCCCATATATTTTTAGTAATAAATGCCTTTTGATAGTTACTACTCTGATCCTTTCAAACCCATTTACCTATTTGGTTTATTATACCCTTAGCAACTTTTTTGGGTTTATTTTAGTTCCAAGAATTACTCTAAATTACAAATTTCTAAAAAAATCTTAATTTTAATAATATATTAAAAAAATAGTTTGAAATTTTTAGTTACCGACTTTTGTTTCACCTATTACCACCGTTGGGAGTCCCTCTCATCTCACCTATCATCTCCTCACCATCCTAGCTCGTTTGGTCTCTCAGAGCTCTTTTTCTCTCACCCATAAATTAAAACTAACAAATGATTTCCCTTTTCACCCTATTTAAAGTTACTTTTCAAAATTTTCAACCTTTTAAATATTTTTCATCAGATTCATTATATTATTCTTATATTTTTTTTTACTTATCCATTTTTAAAACAGTAAAATGTTCTAGAATCATGACAATGCAGAAAATTATTTCCACTACTATATGCCTATCTTCCAAAACTTTCAATGTTTGGCTATTTATTACACTAACTTCTACAAGTTCACCTAATGTTATTCACATTTGGATGCCTTCAATTATATTACATTCTTATTATTTATCTACAACACTAAGGTAATTAAAGGTATGTGTTTTTAAATTCTATCTTTTTAGTTATCTTATTTGCTCCTTACTGCATTTTACATAGCATCAACGTTATGTGTTTCTCATGTTCTATTTCCTGAAGTACCATCTTGTGTTACACTCATGTGACACATGATGATATTTGAGTGGGTAATATATACAAACATAATATTTTTAATATTTTATCACTTGTTGATACTTTATATCTTATAGAAACTTATCGAGTCTCAATCTCTTTGAGTGCATGCCTAAAGCGTTACATCAAGAAAGGGGTAGGCAAACCATTAGTGCTTCATAGGATTATTTTCCCTCTTTCCACTTGTTATCTACACACTTTTCTCCTAAAAACCTTATCCCTAATCTTGTTCTTCTCTATTTCACACTCTATAGTCATTTACCACCTTTTATCCCCCTTTTTCTAACCTTGACCCCCTTTCAACTATTTATTGTACTAGGTTGACCCTGTCGACCATGTACAGTTCTCAACCTCAATTTCCTATACTAGGTCAAATAGGTTGATCCTATATAGTTTTGGGTAAAATTCATTAAGGGTCTAGGTCAACTCTTGGCCAACCTAGCCCATGACCTAGTGAATTCTTATTTAAAACTATGCTAGGCCGACTGGGTCAACCCTATTGGCTGAAAATTTTGGAAGGGCTTAGGGTTAAATATGTGTATATATAAAAGTTAATTTCTTAATTATTTAGAGAAGAGAAGAAGTAAGAGTTATTATGCATCTTCTTATCCATCATTCTACTTAAGAATTAAGCTTAGGGTTTTATACTTTCTTTGGAGATATAGATCTTATCTTATGGAGAAGTCTTTTTGATGTATTGATAGATTGTGTAGCCTAGAGCTGATTTGTCTTTGTTATCCTTACATACCACAACAACATCTTTTGAAGTGCCTTGGCCAAGGGAGATATTAAGAATTGATAGGTTTGTATTCAAAGGTAAGTATTCCTATTTTTCCTACTCCTTTGTAAAAGTATATAGATATGCATTTGTACTTATCTTCCATGCATTAGGATTATATATGCATTGATGTGAGTATATGTCTATTATGCATGTTTACTTTTATTATTTCTAACCCTAACTTTGTGTCATAAGCTTTAGTGAGCACTAGATTGAATTTTCTTTACTTATTATTATTTTAGTGAGATAGCAAAACATAAGGCTCACTTAGGGTTATTACATGATTGTGCTTGACTGGAGGCTTTTGAACCCTCCCTAACATAGTTTATTATGGTAAGATATCCCCTAATTAGGTCTAGTGGATCCCCATATTGGTCATGTTCCTGATTATCTAATGTGTTCCCAATTTAAAGTGTATGGTATGATCTATCTTCTCTAAGTTAGGATTGATTTATAGACATGATTCATTTATGATTACATACAACTGATACTTATACATTTTGGTTTCCCATCGGGGAGATCATTGTGATGTAGGATTTCTATAATATATTGAGATTACCCATTAATAGTTAGTAGGTAGTGATATAAGAGGCTAATGGGGATAGAGTTATAAAATAGGGCACTAGGTACTTTATAGCTATGCACATGGGGACCCATCCATCAAAGATTAGTAGTGATGTGTTATTGTCATTGATTATTATGGATAATATTCTATGGTTGTAAAATTTTCTAGTGGTGGTACTAGATTATTTTTTTGTTATTGATAAGAGTGGGGTATCTATCTCATACAAGATGCATGGTATAGTATATGATATAAAGGAACATAGGACTGTATACTCATGGAGTCACACTATGCTAGCCCAATTGTATGGGTATTTATAGAATTTTAATTAGGATTTGGGGGGGTTAGAATTGGGTCTTCAAAATTACTAGATTTTAGGGGTTTCTATGTATGGCTTGGGCTCACTAATAGGAGTTTACAAAGAGATGAATTGGTACAACATGCATACACTCAAGGAGCACGATTCACCTATGGGTGTTAGATCAGTTGATAGTTGGAAAAATTATTTGGAGACCCTATATGAGATTTCATGGGTGTCCTAAGGATCATGTTTAGTTGAGGTAAGTTCAAGTGAGTTACTAGTTACATGATTATTGGGTCAATATATTTGAGAGATTTCAATATGAGCATGTGATATGTCAATTTATTTTCATCTAAGATGTGCCACTAGTAGTGTGAATATGGTTGAAGAGTTCTTAAGCACTAGTGAGTTTGGGTAGTAGGCTGAGACCTATAGCTATAGATTTGGTTATGATTATCATGATCGAGCAAGATCAAGTTCTTGATAAACTTGATGTAGATGATGTAGGAGAAAATAATGCCTACATAGTATGGCAGAAGTGGCATATATGGCCAAAACTATCTATAGAATATGGGGCTATCATGCATGAGGTATTAGATCTAAAGCCTATTAGGTTAATTGAGGGTAAATTTTTAGTGTGTATTTATATGCTTTGTTTATTTTAGTGTTTAACTTATTGAATAAAATATCTAATGTATTGTGTTATTATGTGTAGGTATAAAATATGATGAGTAATAGGAGACCATAATCAAGGTTGAACTATGAGAGGTGACATGACATATCCCTAATTATGTCATCGATTATGGAAAAGTGAAGAGGGACATAGGAGTTGTAGGCATTCATGCATAACTATTCTATCAAATGTATATTACTACTATGGCATATAAATGAACAACTACAAATAGAGACTAGACACGTGCTAAGCTTCAAAGGTGAGCTATGCCCCCACCTAATGTTCTAGATGGGGTAGGTGGTAGGCTCATGGATATTTACATCCATATACAATGAGCACATGTTAAGGTGATGACCAATTTACAAATACTATGAGATAGAGAGAGGAGATGCAGGTCTCAATATAGATATAGAAGTGATGCAAGGGCATCTAGTTCTATTGTTGATGTATTTGAGAGTGAGAGTGAGGAGGGTGATCCTAGTGACCAAACTATTATTATTGAGTGATTTATGTATTATTTTATTAAAACTTGTTTCAAATCATATATATTGACTTTTTTACATGGGTATTGTGTTATCTCGCATGTTAAATTATGGCATTGTTTACTTAAGTGTTTTGGTTGTATTTATTTCTTATGAT
Source organism: Torreya grandis (assembly GCA_037957365.1). Lineage (NCBI taxonomy): Eukaryota > Viridiplantae > Streptophyta > Pinopsida > Cupressales > Taxaceae > Torreya > Torreya grandis. The sequence goes on from JARHVA010000864.1 coordinate 2,964,428, forward strand.
TTGATATAGATATGTCTTTATTTGTCTACGTAATCATAATTTATTTCTCACATGTATATGGATGTTGGATTAGATATGTGTGTTAGATTAGGAATTTTAGTGTAGATACGTAAATCTAGCCACCAATAACTTCCAACTAGGCTTTTGACCAATTTCCATCAAAGTACACAATTTGGCCTAAAAACACTAAATCACATTGAAAGATTTGAACCTAACATATTCAAGTGCCAATTTTTGCTAGGGTATCAGTAAATGGGGAAATTCAATTTATGGGCTAGCTAACTTTGATCAGATCATTTAGAGTCAAAATGCTAATTTTGCACTTGGGTGCTCTGGATTGTTCTTTCCTATCAAATCTCATGCACAAGATGCATGCCTTTGTTATTTGGTGTTGGTAACATCCTAAATTGGATAATGGATCTAATGCATCTGACATCAACCTCTAATTCTAATCCAATCAAATTTTTAGCCAATAACAAGGTATTATGATCAATTTGAGTAATTTGTGTACAAAGTGCTTAATTATGCTTAAGAGCTAATTAAACCAAATTATAGCCTGATTAATAATTCCATGGAAAATTGTTGAATACTTATTTTTGGAAATGAATATTGACTATCCACATCATTAGGTGACCTCATTTTTTGGGAAGACATCCCTAGGCCATAAATGACATAAATATCAGGATTCATGCCTCCCATGCCTCATCAATGCCCTCCATGATTATTAATTGCTCCTTTGTCCCAAATATTGATGAGCCTATTTATGGACATACATGCCATCTCTTATTATTTTAGAAGAAATTACTGTGCTTATAGCTTGCAATGCCTTCCCAAATAAGGGCAAATTGTAGACACCTAAATCTGGCAACCAATAACCTCCAACTAGGCTTTTGACTAATTTTCACCAAAGTGCACAATTTGGCCTAAAAATACTAAATCACACTAAAATATTTTAACCTACAATATTCAAGTTCTAATTTTGTCCAGACTATTATTAAATGGGGTAATGCAATTTATGGGCTAGCTAACTTTGATCAGATCATTCTGAGTCAAAATGCCAATTTTGCACCTAGGTGCTTTGGATTGCTCTTTCCTATCAAATCTTATGCACAAGATGTGTGATTTTGTTATTTGGTTTTGGTAACATCCTAAATGGGATAATGGATCCAACACATCTAACATTGACTTCTAGTTTTAATCCAGTCAACTTTCAAGCCAATAACAAGGCATTCTAATCAATTTGAGTAATTTGTGCACGAAGTGCTTAATTATACTTAAGAGCTAATTAAACCAAATTAGAGCCTAATTAATAATTCCATGGAAACTTGTTGAATACTTATTTTTTTAAATAAATATTTAATATCTAAATCATCAGGTGACCTCATTTCTTGGGAAGATATCCCTAGGCCATAAATGCCATAAATATTAGGAATCATGCCTTATCAATGCCCTCCATTGATCCGAGCAACAATTCGAGGTGACCATTCGGTGACAGTAATTCCTCAAATTTTGTATTATTTTCATTTTGTATTGTCAGTGATAGTTTTATTCTCGAGTGATTATGTCCTCGAGTGTTGTATTGTTTCAATCTGAGCGTTGTATTGTTTTAATGCTGGGACATTAAATCATCACTCGTTAATTCCTTGAACCACGCAATCTCCCGAGGTTATTTTTAAAAATATGTATAAATGCATTTTAACTCAAAATGGGAAGGAAGACATCTCTTCTCTGAGATAAGCGTATGTTTTGCAAGACATCTCTTCCCAGAGATAAGCCTATATTTGTATTGTGATCTGTAAGTAATACGATGTCTCTTCTCAAAAAATTCATTGTTATTGTGTTGTTTCTATGCTATTGAAATCTTAGTCAACCAGAACTTCTGAGTTTTGGATCAGTGGTATCAAAGCAGTTTGTCTTGAGAGTGTATGTTCCCAAAGATGAGGTCAAGATACAGGAAACTTGGGTGGGAAGCGACAGAGCTTCCAAATGCTCCACCTGTGCACCCCAAACGACCTCAAATGACGGATGACACCGAGACATTAGATTTTTTCAAGGAAATGGTGAATGAATACCTCCATTGGAAACAAGCGTAGATGCTCCAACAATTTGCTCAAATTCTTCAAACACTTTTGATGGGAAATTTTGGATCCGCAGCTACACATCTGGGTTCCTGATCGAGGGAGCTTCCTTTCAGTGCCCCAACACCCTTCAAGGTTCAGGTAAATTTTGATATTCCCACATTTCAAGGCAAAATCAATGCTGATGCAGTGGAAAATTGGTTGGATCAACTGTCATCCTACTTCTCTATAAATAAGTTCACTGATGGAGAAAAGATCACTTTTGCTCTTTTGAAATCATCATTGCCTATGAAAAACTGGTGGGAAGTGTACAAAAAGAGGTTTAGTATGGATATCATTGGCCTTGGTGTGGAACCCACTTGGGATGATTTTATGGAAGTAGTAAAAGAAGAATATAGTGGCAACAACTTCACCAAGGCAAGGACCAATCTGTGCAAGATTACATAGACACTTTTCATTCTTTGTCTACAAGACTAGGCATTCAAGAAAGTGAAAAACGTAAAACTCTCAAATATCATGGTGGATTATAATGGTACATCCGAGGGGAAATGGAACTCTTCAATTTGGAAACCATCAGTGAGGCATACAAGTTCACAGTAAAGATTGAGTAGAAGCATGGAAGAATGGATATAAAGAATCAGTCTTTAAAATGGAAAAGTGATAAAGAAGGTCAAACACAAGGCCAAAATTGGAATCAAAAGGAAGGAAAGACCAGGAAGTGGTGTGGTTATCACAAATCTAGAACTCACTCCAAAGAAGAATGTCGAGCTATCAAATCACTACTTTCTGAGTCACCATCCTCAACATCTACTACTCTACCTCATACAGACCCTACAATCAAAGAGGTTGAAGAAGAAATTATAGATGCTGATCCTGAAGCCATTGTAGCTTCATCACAGACACACGATGAGATGTTAGATGACAAGGAAAGGTTGTTTCACTCTAAGTTATGGGTGAAAGGTAAGCCTCTACATTTCATTCTTGATAGCAGAAGTCAAAAAAATTTAATCTCTACTAATGTTGTGAAAAGCCTAAATCTGTCCATGAAGCCTCACCCAAAACCATACAGTATTGGATGGTTGAGCCCAGGGAGAGACCTCCGTGCCACACACCAATGTCTTCTCTCATATGCAATACAACCTTTCCAAGATGAGGTCTTATGTGATGTGGTCAATCTAGATGTTTTTGATGTACTCTTTGGTTAGCCATTCATGTATGATCGACATGATATATACGAATCAAGAACTAGACAGATCACTCTCACTCTTGGAACATGGTTCTATAGGGTACCAAAAGTACCACCTTACACATCTGTCTCTCTACTTAGCACCAAGAAATTTGTTTTCATGGTGGTCAAGCCATAGGAATCCAAAAGGGCTAATGTTACAGCCCTGATAACACAACAATAGAAGTAAATAGATACCGCGCTGAAGAAGTTCATAGCCTTCCATCCACAGACTGATGATCAGATAGAAATGGTGAACAATCAGGCCCCGCATAATTCCATAAACCACAGCCCCTTCCAAGTGTGCATTGAGAATTAAATCAAGACATAGCTACCCCACCTGATGGGGAATATTGATGCAATGGGGACTATTGCTTTTCAAAGAGAGAGGAATGATCTGTGCAACAATTCAAGGTGACCATTCGGTGACAGTAATTCCTCAAATTTTGTATTGTTTTCATTTTATATTGTTGGTGATAGTTTGTTCCTCGAGTGATTATGTCCTCGAGCATTGTATTGTTTTAATATGAGCATTGTATTATTTTAATGCTAGGACGTTAAATCATCACTTGTTAATTCCTCAATCCACGTAATCTCTTGAGGTTGTTTTCAGAAATATGTATAAATGCATTGTAACCCAAAAGGGGAAGGCAGAAATCTCTTCTCAGAGATAAGCGTATGTTTTTCAAGACATCTCTTCCTAGAGATAAGCCTATATTTGTATTGTGATCTGTAAGTAATACGACGTCTCTTCTCAAAGAATTCATTGTTATTGTGTTGTTTTTATGCTATTACAATCTTAGTCAACCAGAACTTCTGAGTTTTGGATCATCCATGCCTCTTAATTGCTCCTTTATCCTAAATATTTATGAGCCTATTTATGGATTTTAATTATATAATTATATTAATCCTTAGCCACACATCTCAATTTTGAGATATATGATTCACGTTGATTCTAGCCATTTTCCAAAATTTATAAATAGAGAGGCCATGAACATCATTTCTAAACTATTTTGGTGAAAAATTATAATGCAAAAATGATTCTAAAAGTCATTAAACTTAGTGTTACCATGCCAAATTTATTTCAATCTAATCCAAGAAAAAGCCACAAAGTGCCAAGGAGAAGAGGAGATAATCAAACCTCCTTTGATGAAGACTTCATGAGCACAAACTAAGTAAGCCACTACAACAAGCATTTTGAATCATCCAAGGAAGGTAAAAGAAGGTTTCTTTTGTATTTTAGTTATGTTTTTTATTCATGTTTTTAAACTAATATATCTATAATGTCTAGGCCTAGACATGTTATACTAGTTAGTGTGTTTCTTTCATTTTGAAACTAACACGATACTAACCATCCTCTCTTGAGTCAAATTCCTAGCTCACAGTTAGTTGTTAGTTGTTATAGAAATGTCATAGTATAGATGAGTGTGGATAATGTGATTGTGGCTTGCATTATCTAAATCTATAGGACATGGTAAAAATTTGACCATACTACTCATTTGTGTAGGTAAAGAAGTAGACTCTGGAACTGATACTTCTCATGGTGCATTACTTATAGTTAGATGTGTAGACTCTATAGCAAGTAGATTAATCAATTATTGTACTAAAATTATGCTCTAATCTCTATGATTCTTTCCAAATATCTTAATAATTGGTCAACCTAGAATTGTGTTCTTATCTCTATGATTATTACCAAATATCTTAATCAATACATGAACTAGAGCTATGCTTTGATCTATATGATTTTTGATAACTATCTTAATTGGTGTCTGATTTGAAGCTATTCTCTAACCTCTATGATTGTTTCTAAATATATTAATAGGTGGTCAAACTAAAATAATGGTATGATCTCTATGATTATTTCCAAATATCTAAATCGGTAGTCAAAGTGAAGTTATGCTCTAATCTTTTTGATTATTTCCAAACATATTAACTAGTGGTCAAACTGAGGCTAGTGGTGGGATTAGTTTCCATTTTTTTACCATACTACTATAATTAGGTTGATCTCTATGAACTGGCTACCATCTCTATTGAATTTATGGTGCAAGAGATCTAACATAAGCATGTGTCATAAAAACCACATGGTTTTTATGAGAACTAATGGTTATGTAAAAGGAACTTCTTGGAATAATTCATTCATAAAGGAGTGTGATTTAGGAGATATTTGAGAAGGAGATATTAATGCCCCCTATGTGAATGTTATCATGCCTTTATCAACACATTGGTCAATACAATCTTTGAGTGTATAAAAGACATCATCCCAATGTCCTTTGATTCTATGATAGTTACAATGTGATTTGTTTCGTATTATCTACAAGTGATGTGTTGGATGTTGTTAAATATGATGAAGGGTCATCATTCCTCTATTTAATAATGTAAGTAATATATCATGAGGCATATCTGTATTTTAAAACTATATGGCCCCACTATGGGTGTCTTGTGCTTTATTTATTATAGGAGATGCTATGTAAAGTGGTTTTTGGCCTTTATTGAGTATTTTTATTAGTTTTTTTCTATTATAATTTTTCCTTACTCATAAGTGGATTATGTTATTATATCATATTGGATGACTATTATTGTGCGAGATCCAAATCCAAATCTACCTCTGAATCTATCTCAACTAGTCCCAACTTCTTCTCTAATACCATAGTTGTGTTAGATAGATGCCAAAATGATTTGGATGTCTCATATATTAATTTATTATTGAGAGGGAAGATGAGATCTATAACAAAGATGTATTATACCTATGAATTTTTTGATTAATAGATTAATTGTTTAATACACGATTTGGACCATAGAATTTAGTCACTCACTATTTCTAACTTACCCTAGTGTAGTGAAGGAAACCTCTTATATATGACTTGAGTTCTCTTATTATATATGTAATGCATGAGAAATACTTATTTTAACTCATTGTACATATGTATTGAACCATTGGTGAGTGAATGATGAAACCAATGTAATGTCTCACCCTCTAGAGTCTATGGAAATAACTATAGGAGAATCAAATACTAGTGGCATGTGCTATGGAGTTATCATAAGCTTGAAGGTGAAAGTATCATTTTCCATTAGCCATTGAACTTTGGTAATATTAGTATATGAAAATACTTTTTTAAATTTGTAGTGATTTTTTTTTGTAGGATAGGGTTGCCATATATTGCATTGGAATCAAGCTAATAGTGGTATCCTTTATTTTCTAAGGTGATATGGTGTACTTTTTGTAAATCACCCATGGAATGCATCAAGGATATTACCTCTTGTGAAGGTATATTAACATCATCAAGGGTTTCATTTAATTCTTAAATCTTGTTATTAATTTTAGCCATTAGTACATTACATCATGGATGTTTAGTTTTGCTCACCATAACCTTTAGAGGGGTGATATCTTGGACCTAGAGAAAGGGAAATAAAACATCACCCTCATGGAGGTTAGGATGATAAATGGGTTATAATATAGTAATCGGGGTTGAGGAATATTTATTTTTGTCTCTTATTTTGCTAGTTTGTAAAGAAGGATCACATGCTAATAGACTAGAAGATACATTATTATCAAGTGAATGTAAATTGTGTAAACTATGAACATAAGTATAAGTTCATTTGTGTTTATCTAAAGGCATATTATCATTTGAACTAGAATTTGATAATCAATAAAAATGAACATAAGAGATGGGTAAAGTAGGGAGAGAACTAAAAGGACTAGACTCAATGTCTTCTTCATCAAAGTCATGGTAATCATCATTATTCCATGGTTCATCAAAATCAAAGTTTAATTCACTTGTAAAGGTAAGAGTAGAATAAATTTCATTTGCATTCTCACTAATAGAGAGAGTAGAAGAAGATTTTAAAATTTTAGTACTATGCAATATATCATCATGTGTAGGTGTAATACAATGCATGTCTTCAATAACTTTAAGTAGAGTGCATGTATGATCATTATTTTAAATCTTGGATTCAAGGGTAGAATAAGTATCAATCATGTTTTAATTGGGCACATTATGACATATAGGAAAATAGTTAGAGATATTTGAATTATCAACATTTTTCAAAGAATCATTGTGTTGAGCTTGGAATGTAAAATAAGGTGATAAAAATATTTCATCCACTTTAGTTTGTGTGTTGGTAAAATGAGAAATATCATTTTTACATGATTTATCAAATTGAATTGAGAAGAGTAAAGAAGATGCATTTTTGTTTTCAATATTGCTTGAGTCATGCAAATGTATATTTCATTTATTGCACTTATATTATTTTAATTTGAATAAGGAGGTGGAAAAAGTGGTTGAAAATATAGGATCACAATGGAATAAATCACTACCAAAAAAATGTTATTTTGGAATTATATTGTTAATTTGATTTTGAGAAGTAGGAGAAGAGGGAGAGGAAATAAAAGAAGATGCATCTAATCTATCCTCATTAACACTTTCATTATCATGATCATAGTAATCATCATATCCATCATCAAAATAATAGTTATCATCATTATAAATGAAATAATTATCATGTGATAATTTAAAATATTTAAAATTTGTCCATCTATTCTTATATTTCTGAGAAAAGGTTATCAACTCATCAACTAGGTGAGGGGTAAGATGCTTCTTGGATGTCATTTTAAACTTTAAAAATAAGATGATGTACATAACGAACAAAAAGCACATAATAGGTATAATGTAATATAAAATAGGTATATGTGAAAATATATTAAATATTTATCCCAATGTATGTAAAAAAAATTATAATTTTATTTGAAACATTAAGGGCTAGTATTTGGATGTATAGAGACCTAGTATACAGATCTAGGGTTTTTTAGGGTTTTGTTGAAAAAATTTAAAGTGTATTAAATTAATGAAACCCTATTAGAGGATTGATTTGGGTAAGTTAAGTTGTGAAAAAAAATAGAATTTTATAACCCTAATTTAGTGCACAAGAATGTAGAAGGTAAACCCTAGGAAGGAGCTAGGGTTATAAGCAATATTTGAAGTAAGTTGGATTCACCAAATATTTTAACTATTTAGGACTTAGAAATTTAAATCATAGTTTGTTAAAGGGGCTAGATACATGGAGTAAATTTAGAAAAATATTAAAAATAGATATTTCAAACTAATTTACTCAAAATGTCATCACGATGGGAAAATTAACTTATCTAGAGTGAAATAGGCATTATCAGGGGTTAGGAAGGTTGGAAAAATATTGAAGATTTATTAGGAATATTTAATTCTCTAACTAGGGTTGAAAATTACATTCAAATGGTGACATGGTTGGGAGAAAAATAGCATTGTAGCATTAATGTCCTTTTGTGGAAACTCTACCTGAGACTTCCAAGGGTGTTGTAAAGGGTTTCAAAGACATGTAGGAAAAGTTTAAGTTCATAATCCTTTATTTATGTTACTATTTTGAAAAATATTTTCCAAAACCTAATGAACACCTACACACATGAAACAATAATGAAATCAAATTGAAAAGGAGGAGAAATTTTTCATTGTGGGATGTTACAATCACACGATGTAAAACCCCTATTATCTTGAACACTACCTATATTAACCCTAATGATATGGGTATTAGATCACATGTAGTTATCCTTTAGGTAATGTGCATATTCAATGCACACGGTATGATATAATGACTTTCACTTATTCCTTATTTGATAAAGCATGCAATTTTATGTGGGATTGTTGAATAATATGTAGTGTGCTAAGCTATATTATTGATTGATTTTTATTTAATTGTTTTTAGGGAATAGTTATCCCTCACATTAATTTCTACATCATAATTTGAATAATTACGAGAGTAATAATTCACTATTACATAAAATTAGTTTGTTAGAATATATTTGGTTAAGAATATATTGTTAGTTGTATTATTGTTGTATGTTACATCAATATTACATAAATAAGTTTGTTATTATTTACGTATGAGATTTTATTGGAGATTGAGTTATTTAGTTGAGATATTGGTGGAGATATGATCTCCCAAATTATAGGAAATAGTTTTCCTATATAACTTTGTATTTTCATATGAGTTTAATATATATAATACAATTAGTGTGTTGAAATATTTATCTCTATGTATTCAACTCTTATATTTATTATACATAGATCTAAACTAGTTTCATTATCTGGTATCAGAGCAATGAAATCTTAAGGATGGTGAGGGGTAGTTGTTTGTATCTTTTTACCTGTGGATGGTTGAGTTGTGAGTACATAATAGTTTTTAGGATAGAAGATATTGATCTATTAAAATATTAACTAAGTGCTTATTTATTTTATTTAGTTATAATGGAAAATAAATGTGGAGATAGAGTTACATGTGAAAGGATTAGTCCATTCACTGCTCATTACATAGACTTGTGAGGCAAGATTCAATAGTCTTGAGCTCACCATTGATACCATGTTTGAATATATCGACTAGCACAACTTTCATGCTAAATATCTATCTAGTCTTGGAGGTTCATAACCAGGGTTAATTGTGAATGATTGAAATGACATTCAAGATTGATCTGGCATCAAAATTATTTTTTTAAGTGGTGTTAGGGATGGTATATCTGTGTTGCATGGGCATCTTATGTATTTCTTTTTGGGAAAATAAAATATATTATTATAGTGCACAACCACCAAATATATTCTACTAAGTTATCTTATATTCTTAATGACTCTGTTATTGCCATGAGACTTATTAGTTGTATGTGTTAAGTAATTTGATAAATTTATTATGTGCCCAATAATTTTGATGTACATGTTCATCTCTCTAATCTAAGCATTTGCATTATTGTCCCAGTAATTTTATTCAGATCTGGTGTTTTTTAAACGTATCATTATTGTCTGATATATTAAGCTAGAGCATATGACTATGTTTTAAGAAACACGATTGGTTTAAATTCTTTACTATGCAAATATATAGTCAAAGCAATCCATACTTGAAGATACCTCAACTATTGCAAGATTCTCTTAAATTGGTATTTGTTCAAATCTATGTATCTTTACACATGAGTTTTTTAGGTCAAGTCTATGATGTATAAAGCTATATCACTACCAAAAAATCATGTACCCTAGTATGACACCTTCTATCCATCCAATAATCATGACATTGGCAAGTAATTATTTTGTCGTATGTATGTAGTAACTTTTTTTTATGGTGTGGTTTGCTAATAAGTCAATAGTCAGTTATGTCAAGTTAGTTTTGAGTTTTTTAATTTATTCTATATTAGAGTCAAAATCAAAAAGGTGTCTAATAAAGTGGTTTTCATTTATTAGATATGTTTAGTTTTTTGGTTTCAAATTATTGTTTTAAATGGTCTTTACCATATTAAAACTTTATATCTCTATGTGTGTATTTAAGTGAAGTCTTATAGGTTATGGCATTAGAATCAATATCAATATTCAAAGTGTCTTTTGTCATAAATGTTTTTGAAGTGGTCATGTATGTGTCAATATCAAAAATTCTTAAAAAATGTTAAAAGTTGTAATAGTTACTATTTTTTATCATCATATAGTTAAAAATGGTCATTTTTGTTCAACTCAACAAAAGTATCATCATTTGTAAAAGTCCTTTATGTCAGTCAGTCATTAAAATCAAATCCTTTGTTGTAATGGATGCATTATCACTTGTACGTGATATCCAAACTATGGGGGGGGGGGGGGGGAGTTCCTTAAAACTTTCATGCATCTGAGCTTCATGACTTCTTTTGTGGAGTAAGCAGTGACCTATTAGATATTGGACGACATTGAAGGATGAAGGCTTTCTATGCCTATCATTAGCCACTAATGAAGGGGTGCTTCTTTCTATAGTGGCACACACGCACACACACACACACACACACACACACACACACACACACATTAGTTTCTATTTTTATCACTTATTTATTTGTGTGGCAAATAAAAGTTGTTTTTCTTATTTTTCCACATAGTGCACTACATAAAAAACATGTTTTGGAGATACAAGAATGTGGAAATAATTAGGAGAGAAACTAATTACAGATATCTTGAAACTACCTTACTTCTTTATGGAGATAATCAGTCAGTGACACATCTATTTGGGTCACATGGAGTAAATGTGGGATGCATTCGTTCACATAATAGTGGTCATGTGTATCAAGATCTAGACATTAGTATGTATACTTAAGAGTATGCATTGGCATACAATTCTATTCATGTCAATTCTTAGAGATAAGAGTGAAAGTTGAATAGATGGTTCATGTCATGGTTCCCACACTATACAGGTTGATTTGGTTCCCTTAGTGAATGGTTGATGGTAGATGTTCCTATTTGAATTTATCACACTGATTCTATTGATGTGTTCTCAATATTGAAATTTTGATAATAATTTGATGTGTTCCTTCATTACTTTCATTAAAAACTATAAAATACAAATTACCATGTAAGGCCTAGGGGGAATGTTAAGGAATAATTATCCCTCACATTAATTTGTATATCGTAATGTGAATAATTATGAAAGTAATAATTCACTATTACATATAGTTATTTTGTTAGAATATATTTGGTTACAAGTATATTTTTAGTTGTATTATTTTTATAAGTTACAACAATAGTATATAAATAAGTTTATTATTATTTATGTATGAGAGTTTATAGGATATTGAGTTATTTAGGTGAGATATTGGTGGAGATATGATCTCCCCAGTTATAGGAAATAGTTTTCCTATATAAATTTTGACTAAATTTTGGCCCTTTAGTCCAAAATTAGGCACCCCTATTTAAAAACTTAGCCACCTAAGTCTATACCTTTGTCTAGGTCTAGTATATAGGTTTCATGTGGAAGAAGTGTTTTATATAAGCCTATAACAAATATACAAGTCCAATTATTTTATAAAGTTTGGTTTCGGTCTTTTTCTAATCCTTTTCATAGTAATCCTTTTGGGTCTTTTATTTTTGACTAAAGAGTTATTTTTATAGACTTTTCATTTGTCCAAAGTGCCAAATTCTCTTGGAAAATTTGTTCGAGATAAATTTTTTGAAGATGAAGACTAATTCCTAATTGAAGTAGACCATTTCCTATAGAATCACCCTTCAAAACTTTTAAAATACCCTTTGAATTTTTTTAAAATAATCCCTTAGCCTAAAAAGGTCCTTTGGGAAAATTATCCAAACAATTTACCCAAAGGACCTTTTCAGGCTAAGAGATCATTTTAAACTTTTTCAAAGGGTAGTTTACAAGTTCTAAAGGGTGCTTCTATAGGAAATTGTCTACTTCAATATTTTTAAAGGATACTTTTTTTGAAAATATGTCCCTAGTAACTTACCCAAAGGGCACTTCAGAAAAAAGTCATCTTCAACTTTTCTAAAGGTCACTTTAGTTTTTTTGAAGGGCATTTGCAGGAAGGCCGGAAGGTAATTTACAAAAATTCCAAAGGACACTTCAAGTTTCCCAAATGGGAATTTAAAAAAATCCAAAATGACACTTATAAAAGGTCTGAAAGATTATTTTTGTAGGAAGGTGGACCAAACAGAAGTTATGAAAGGATACTTCTCAAGTTGAATGGGGTCATTTGTAGGATTCCAAAAAGATTCAATTCCTCAGAGAGATGGCCTAGACACATTTTTTTGTAAAGGCACTTTCATAAAAATCCCAAAATATTGTTTAGAACAAATTATCCATGAAATTGTCTAAAGGAAAAGTCTAAGGAATGAATTCTTTTAGGAGAAGTCTGAGGGAAATAAGAAGTTTGAAGGAGACAAAAGTTTGAAAAAAATACCCAAAGGATGATGGCCCCAAAAAAGTTAATTTTAAACTATGGAAAATATTCTTGGGTGTCAAAAGGCTCAGTGGGAACTTGAAGGTGAATATAGAAGTAACAAATGGAAAAATATCTCAAGCATTTAGTTCAATCATAATTGATTCAATTATAACTGATTCATTTGGTGCAATTATAATTTATTTAATTATAACATATTCATTTGATGACATGAGATATCTTGTCCACCTCTCTTACACATGAAAATGTAACTGATTCTCTCATATAGACACATTCCTAAGTGACCCTTGGACTCCCTTCACTTGACCTCCCTCCCAAAGGCAATATATATATATATATATATATATATATATATATATATATATATATATATATATATATATATATATATATATATATATATATATATATATATATATATATATATATATATATATATATGCATTCTTTTAGCTTGTTCAGTAGCCTTCATTGGTTATTGGGAAAACTCTAGCTAGATTTGTACTTGAAAAATTCTTGAAGAAATATGCAAGTGTTTTAGCCACTCATATGTTGTAATATTGAGTAATGACTTGAATCTTGTTGGTATAGTCTAGTGAAAGATTGTCTTTTCTAGCTTGTACTCTTGATGGTCTACCAATTTGCAAAAAGGAGATTGTTTCAAGTCTTTGCTAGTATTCTTTCCTAACTGTAGAGATATCATAGAAGTGGTTCATGATTATATCCCTGTTTGGAATCATTCATACCCTTTCTAATAACCACATTCCTTCTTGAATCTAGCATATGAAACATTAATGTAGTAATGAATCCTGAGATGTGAATCTGGTGTGAAAAACACCTTATTTATCTTTAAGTAGTGGTTTCAGTCAATTGGGAAGACATTATATATTGGTGTTTTTCTGCTTGGTTTCTTAGTTGTTTTCCTTAACCATTTTCATACACAATTTATAAGTTAGAGAGAGATTTAAAGGTGTATCAAAGGGAGTTGTCCCCTTATCTATAGATTCATCTCAGTGAAATTGTCACCCACAGTAAGAGAGATGCTTCCATTATGCCACTTGGATGAGGAGAGCTAAGCATCTCCTCAAGGGTGTGAATACAAGTGTCAACAAATTTTAGCATGCCTAGTGGGATAATTTGTCCAAGGAGTTAAATAATTATTGGTGTGTTCTTCAATCAATCTGCCTTTTAAAGGCATTTCAATCAATGCCAATGGTGACTCTGAGCTGAATCAACTAGTTAAACAGCCCTAGTGCATCAAGAAATCATATTTGGTATGTATAATTCCATTATTGAGTAGTATGGACCTTGTGTTTCTTCATATATTTTTGATCAAACTCATGTTGTTCATGGAATCACCTCAAGTAGCTCTTTGAATTATCTTTCTCCTAGTCAATCCAAGAGTGCTACAAAGATAATGTTGGAGTTTGAGAAGCAAATGCTAGAGATAGATAGTTTGAATGAAAATAATAGGCATCAATAATAGCTTATGTAAAAGGAGGATTTCTTGTTTAGGCAAGCTCAAGCCATGCAATCCATGAAGGAGAAACTAGTAAGATAGAGGAGTCAATCCATTCAAGGCAATCAGCCTTATATACCATTTTCCATCCCAAAGCAACCTTCTCTTATTCAAAATAAACCCTCCTCTTATACATCAAATCCTTTATATCAAATATAACTTTCTCACCAAAATAAAATGAGCCAACCTTCTAACCCATCTAATGCATTAACTACTCTTGTTTTTAATCCTTTACACCTAGCAATCCAACACCAAAGGACATTAGAACAGCCTTCTATGGAAACTAAATATTTCAATTCCTTATATTGTGAGGCCTCCTTTGAAATAATTCATACTATTTCCTTTGGAAAAAATCACATCCATCCTCAAGAAACTCTTCCTATGAATGTGCAAACTCTTCTTATTCTCCCTCAACCTCCTCAACTCCTTCAAAATGATGTCAAGATCTCACGTTGGATAAATGTCTATCATGAACCAACTCAAGACCTTGATAAATATGAAGTTTCTACCTATCCTTAATAAGAGAGTTCCAATCCTAAGACCATGATTTGGAATGAAATAGTGGAATCATGGGGTAAGAAAGAAGAGAAAATTATTGTTCAAGAGTGTAAAGTGGAAAATGAAGCTAGTCCTCCTCAAATCCCTCCCACCCTTCCTCAAGAAACCTCTTATTTTCCATGTCAAACCTCTCATACTCCTCCTTATCATGATGATGGATATGATCTCCAAGAAAGACTCTTCCAAGAGAATCTAGCCAAGTAGATTGAAGAATTAGAGTCAAGAATGAGGTTGCTTAGTCAAGGTGTAATGGAAGGTTTAGAACCAATAGAAGATCCGATGTCTAAACACACCCCATATACACCCATTCAAGAGAGTTATAAAGCTACATCTGATGTGGATGAAGTGTTGGTCAAGTAGAAGGAACAGAATCAATTGATTTTATCCCAAGGTTTACTTCCTCTTCCTCATGAGCTTCTCAAAGAACACCCCACTTCTCATTCCCAATCTAATTTTGAGCTCACTAGTGCTCTAATATTTTAGAATTCCATTATTAAGTCATCTTATTCATCCCACACTCCAATTTCACTTCCTTCACCTTTCATTATCTTTCATACTCCAACTCTTGCATTTCAAATTCATGAACCTATCCATTCACCCTTCACTTCATTCCCTTTTAAAGAGGAACCTATTTTGAGGGAGACAAGTGAGCAAGAGAAAATGCATTTTTTGGATGATCAAGATGTTATTATGAGTAATGATGAAGATGAAATCATTATAATTATTCCCCATGAGCATCATCATGGTGATCATCATCATGAACATGAGGTGAAAGGAATTATGAAAGATGAACAATGTAATCAAATAATATTTCAAGAGGTGGCTATTTTAGGAGGGTTTCATGAGAATAAGGTTGAAGAAGTGACTCTTGAAAGTGACCTGATTCAAGGAATAGATATATGTCACACATACATGCAAATTTTATATCAATATGAAGATGATATTGACAAACTTCACTTGTCAACATTGGATCGAGAATATGAGCATGGTGAGCTCTCTTTCCCTTTGTTTGATGAACCTTATTGTTGCTTTGATGAAGATAATGACTAGGTTATGGGACCTAAGTTGAATTAGTTTCAAGATCATGTTGTTGAGAAAATAAAGACTCTTGTTTGTGAACAAGAAGAAGAGGGGTCACATTAGTTTGCTAAAAGCAATGAGGAAGGAGTTCTTGAGTAGGAAAATGATGATTTTTGGAATAAGTTAGAAGATTTTTCCTCAGATCAAATGTCATACTAGCCACCCTTCCCCAAGAGCACCATGAGGAAGCAAGAGATCAGTTTGACAAGCTTATCAAAGAGATAGAAAAGAATGATTTGGTCCATGATACATACCAAAAGAGCCATGAGTTAAATGGGCCGTATAATGATGATATTGTAGCCATTGATGCCTTGATGGACTACACCAACATGAAGGACCAGCATGAAACATACCTCAAAGAGTAATATGAATACATGGATGTTGAATATATGTTTGAACCTGATGCATTGGAATATATGCCAATCAAGATGACAAACAAGAAGGGTGAGTCGCCATGTTTTCTCTCCAAAAAATTACTTGGTTATCACCATGAGTTTTCTTGCAATGAAAGAGACCTAAGAAGTTTCCTCTTTGATCCAAGAGGAGGAAAAATATATCATGTAAGATGTACATATTAGTTTGCTTTTAGTTGTGTCATGTTTCTCCCCTAAGTGCTTATGTGCATGTGTTTGTCTTGTGTCTTGCTTTGCTTTGTGTCTTGTTTGTTTTATTCTTGTTTTGTGTTGTGTCTTGTAGCATGGGTTTTCCTTTTATTCTGGTGTGTTTTTCAAGGTTTTTAGTCATGGCTAATGTTTCCTTGTTTGAGTGTCCTTAGATGACTCCCTTCCTAATGGATTAATTCAGCTATTGGTCTAGTTAGTTTAGTAGGCATACTACCCCTACAAGTCACCAATTTATTGACCAAATTTTGTCCCTTCAAGCAAAAATTTGGCACCCCTATTTGAAAACTTAGCTACCGAAGTATATACCTTTGGATAGGTCTAGTATGCAAGTTTCATTCAGAAGAAGTGTTTTACACAAGCCCACAACAAATGTACAAGTCCAATTCTTTTGAAAAGTTTGGTTTTGGTATTTTGCTAAGCCCTTGCATAGTAATCCTTTTGGGTCTTTTGTTTTTTACTAAAGTTTTATTATTTCAAACTTTTCATTTAGCCAAAGTGTTGAATTCTTTCAGATAATTTATTTGAGACAAATTTCTTGAAGACAAAGACTAATTCTTTCAAGATAATTATCTGAACGATTTCCCCAAAGGACCTTTTCAGGATAAGGGATCATTTTCAAATTTTTTAAAGGGAAGTTTACAAGTTATGAAGGGTGATTCTAAAATAAACGGTCCACTTCATTATTTCTAAAGGATACTTTTTTCAAAAAAATGTCCTGAGTAAAATTCCTAAAGGGCACTTCGAAAAAAAGTCATCTTCAACTTTTTCGAAGGTCACTTCAATTTTTCCAAGGGGAATTTGCAGGAAAGCCAAAAGGAAATTTAAAAAAAGTCCAAAGGTAACTTCAACTTTCCTAAAGGGGAATTTTTATAAATCTAAAAGGACACTGACAAAAAGTTTGAAATATTATTTTCACAAAAAGGTGGACCAAACAAAATTTCTAAAATGCTACTTCTCAAACTGAAGGAGTCATTTATAGGATTCCAAAAAGAGTCAATTCCTCAAAGAGATGGCCCAGACACACTTTTATGAAAAGGCACTTTTATAAAAATCTTGAAATATTGTTCAAAACAAATTGTCCATGGAATTGTCTAAAGGAAAATTCTTAAGAATGAATTCTTTTAAGAGAAGTCTGAGGGAAACAAGAAGTTTGAGGGAAACAAAAGTTTGAAGAAAATACTTAAAGGATGATGTCCTATAAAATGTCAATTTCAATCTATGGAAAGTATTCATTGGTGTCAAAAGGATCGGTAGGAACCTATAGGTGAATATAGAGGTAACAAATGAAAAAATGTCCCAAGCATTTAGTTCAATCATAACTGATTCAATTGTAACTAATTCATTTTGTGTAATTGTAACTTATTCAATTGTAACTAATTCATTTGGTGACATGGCATAACTCAACCACCTCTCTCCCACATGCAAATGTAACTAATTCTCTCATATATACACATGTCTAAGTGACCCTTGGACTTCTTTTGCTTGACCTCCCTCCCAAAGGCTATATATGTGCATTCTTTTGGCTTGTTCAGTAGCCTCTACTAGTTATTGGCAAAACTCTAGCTATATTTGTACTTGAAGAACTCTTGAAGAAATATATAAGTGTTATTTCCACTCTTATTCTATAATATTGAGTAAGGACTTGAATCTTTTTGGTCTAGTCTAGTGAAAGATTGTCTTTTCTAGCTTGTACTCTTGATGGTCTACCAATTTGTAGAAAGGAGATTATTCTAGGTCTTTTTTATTATTATTTCCTAAGTGTAGAGATATCATAGAAGTGGTTCATGATTGTATCCCTCTTTGGAATCATTCATCCCATTTCTAAGAATCACATACCTTCTTGAATCTAGCATATGAAACATTGATGTAGTAATGAATCCTGAGTTATGAGTCTTGTGTGAGAAACACTTTGTTTGTCTTTAAGTAGTGGTTTTACTTAATTGGGAGGACATTATACATTAGTGCATCACCACTTGGTTTCTTACTTGTTTTCCTTAACCCTTTTCATATGCAATTGATAAGTTAGATATAGATTTAAAGGTGCATCAAGGGGAGCTATCCCCTTATCTAGAGATTCATCTCAGTGAAATTGTCACCCATAGAAAGAGATATGTTTCCATTTTGCCACTTGGATGAGGAGAGTTGAGCATCTTCTCAAGGATGCAAATCCAAGTGTCAATAATAAATTTTTATTCCCATATGAATTTAATATGTAGAATATAATTATGTTGTGTTGAATTATTTGTCTCTATATATTTGACTCTTATATTTATTGTACATAGATCTAAACCAATTCCATTAATTATGTGCC
The DNA here is from genome assembly GCA_037957365.1 of Torreya grandis. Lineage (NCBI taxonomy): Eukaryota > Viridiplantae > Streptophyta > Pinopsida > Cupressales > Taxaceae > Torreya > Torreya grandis. The sequence continues at coordinate 2,983,531 of JARHVA010000864.1, forward strand.
AAAGTAGTAAGTGCTAGATGTAAAATACCTTATGAGGCTCTTTATATAGAAATAAATTTTATTTGAATGTAAGATCCTTTTTCATTTTCCAATGAGATGAAAAATAAAAATAAAATCATAAGATAAGATAAGACTTAATAAAGGGTTAGGACCCAAAACATGCTAAAAAGTGACCATTGAACACTAACATTCAACTAGATACTACTATATGCACTAGTCACTTGGACTGCTCTAGTGCCCTAGGATCACAAAAACTAAACAAAAATTATGCAAAATTGGCTAGGGGGGACTAGGACTAGGATGGGATGACATAGGACCACTAGGGTGAAACAAACAAGATAAATAATTTGTAGAAAGATAAAAAGACCCAAAGTGACCATTTGATCAAGACTCACATTCATCACTAAGACCTTCCCATGAAAGAGTAACAAAAGACATAGTACTTATGGTTGCTTAACCAAAATAGGGTGTGTACACCTTATATCCACATTAAGACGATAAATGTTATAGATATCTATTAGTACATACATATATTAAATGCGTGTGAGATAATTTATTAGAACAAATAATTGTGTAGGTTGTAACTCACCCAATAAAATATATTAGGTGAACATATTTAGGAGAGATAAAATAGGAATTATGTGATATTATTTGTTTGTAGTGATAATCCTTGACTCCATAATTGTAGGAGTTAAAAGGGTATATATGTAATCTCTACATATGAATTTATTAAATGAAATTTTTATTGTGAAATTTTGACCAATTTTTTATTAGAGCACTGTAAAGTGTCTAATAAGTTCAAAGTATTCATATGTACAATATTTGAAACTTTTATTAATGAAATATGTGTCCAAGATGCCCATTTTTTCTAGTAAATTGTACCATTTTTGAATTACATAGTGGAAGGGGAGTGAAATTTCCTCACCCATTGGATTTTTTCCCATAATGGATTTCTTCAGATCATATAGTGTGTTCTTTATCTTTCTCCATCCAATGTTCATTATGTTGTACTTTTCAATTACAACACTTATTTCTTTTATTTTATATTTTAAAGTAGTCTTTAATATTAATCAATCAATCATATGTTGAGCTAGGAATATAGGATCTACTTTGTTGAAGCTCAAAGTGGAATATACCTAGTTTATAGATCATATTAGTTTCAAAGCTTGTTTCTTATCTTTTTTAGTCCTTTTATGTGGTTTTTTGTGTTTATGAATACATTGTAGTTTATTCCTATCACTAGAGTAAGTAATGTTAGTGTTAAAGTATGATATTTCCCTTTGAAGAAGACATTTTCACAAGGAAATGGAAATAAGAGATCAAAAGTATGGTTCATTTTAAGAAAAAGATAAATTTCACAAGCTTGAATAAGGAGTGGCTAGCTTATCTCTTTTTATAGACAAGTTTGATAGTTTAGAGTCCATCATGTGGATTCTCATCGAAAATATTGGAATTTCTATGGAGATACCAAAATAAAATGAGTAAGACCCTTGTAAGCATGAGAATATGTAAGAACAACCCTGGCATAATCAATCTCTACCTCCATTTAAGGCTAAGCCAAAGAGAGATATTTAAACATATGATGGAGATGTGAATGTGGAGAGGCTAGACAATTGGTTATCTTAACTATAGGTATATTTCAATTAGTATTATATTAATGATAGCTAAAAAATAGATAACAAATTTATTTTTCAAGATTAAAATTAACCAATCATGTTTTAACTTAGTTTTAAAATTATATCCATATCTTGATTGTGAATAAGCTTCCTTCAATTACTAAGTGGTATGGTTTTAAGATTATACTCAAGAAGTATTGGGCATGTTTCACCTTTGATCTCAATAACACTTCTATGCCACTTATACATACACAAGACTAACTCTTTCCAAGTCATCATATCACACAAAGTTTGTATGCTCAATTGAGGTGCAAGGAGAGTACTTTAGGTCACAATTGAGTTGATTTTTTGGATGACACATAACTATTTGTTCTAGGGTAAAACATAAATCATTACTTGGAAGAAAGGAGTTGATGAATAAATCTCACATAAGCACATATTGAAGTATTACATACTTAAAAAAGTATTGATGAATGATTAAAACTAATAATTAAGTCATTATAGAAATAAAATAATATTGATCTTTAATAATAAAAACTTACATTCTTCATCAATGTTTTCCTGATTACATAAGGAGTCTTACTTATCTTCCATTTTTATAACCAATATATGTTTGTCCATTAGATAATTAATTAATTGCACTTGACTCAATACTTCATCAATATAATGATATTAACTCTAATTTATGTCTATTTATATACATAAAAAGGTGGAATTTTATAGTTCTTAAGCACCATCCTTTTAGTTGCATCTCATTAATGTGCACTCCTAAATATGTGAAATAACTTTCTATAATTATTAACCATAATTGGTTTTACATATAATGTCCTAAAATGGACTATTTTATAGACTTGAACCATGATGCACTAGATCCACTAAAAGTATTAGTATTAATAATCCATCTTATGGAATTATTATAGTATAACTTGGAACTCCTTGTGCACTTTTTGGTTTGCATAACTCATCCCCGATCTTGACATTCCCTCTTTTTTATGACCAATACACCATATAAGGCACAACCCATGACTTGGTAAATATTTAGTTTCATGTTGCTATGTCTTTGGGTACATTGGTTTTAGCCATCCTTTTGAATTGCTTCCCTATATTCATGTTGTGTTGGGTAGATAAAATTTAGAATTTTTAGATTTTTAGGTTATGCTACATCCATGTTTGTCCTTAAAAATATGTGCAGACCATGCACTTCCTATCTTTTCTGTTAAATTATTACATGGCTATACTTGTCAAAATTTGGGGCCAACATCACCCCATACTAGATTAGTTGTATACCCTCATGAATTCCTCTGATTACTTTCCTGATGACTAAAAATTCAAGTCAATCACTTTTTATTTCCTCCTCAAAACTATTCCATCATGTTAGTTCTCCCTAAAATATATTCTTTTCTAGTAACTAGTTTTGTGGTTGAATGCTTGAGCATGAGAGGTTTCTCTTTTAGATCTATATAATTCAGTTTAACTGAATCTCTTTATGCAATGACTTATTTAATTGTGTCCTCTAGGGTATTCTCCTCATCAATTATTTTTTGTTGTATAACCTTAAATTTTTCCTATAACTCCTTCCATTTTTTTATTATTTTCCTCCCCAGTTCTTATATTTCTTGGATGATTTAGGTTCTTTCAGATTTATATTTATTTTGATACACATACATTGTTAGTTCATCTTGTTTCTATTATTCCATAAATAGGTACACATTTATTATTAATATCTGGGGCATAAATTTTAGGAAGACCTTCTTGGACCTTGTCACCATGATTATGAAGTAACATAGTAATTATTCATATCCTTAAAAATGTTCAAAATATTAAATTTGTGCCCTTTCCCCCTTAACCTACTTGTTTTATTCTAGACTCTTCCCTTCCTCAATAGATAGTCCACTATAATAATTAATTTATCAATATATTTTACCCCATATAAGTCAGACCCATCCATTGATCTTGGTTCATCTTTCAATATATATTGAAAAATCCTTAAAATATTTAATTCCATCATTGTCATTTTTTGTCTTACCTACATCCATATATTATATGCCTTTGCCAAGGTTTTATTTTAGATTATAATGGTTGAACTATTTATAATATTATGGTGAGATACCTTAACTACCAATTTTACCAGTGCACTTCCAGCTTCAAATTCATTAAGCTTAGTTGGATCAATATATAATATTTTGTGTTCATCCCTAGCATTATATAGATCATGTTCTTAGATGGATCCAATAGGGACTTCAAACATAGTCTCATTTAAATCTGTATAAAAAATAAAAGACATTTACCTTTGGGTTTATGTGATAAACCTTTCCCTACACATTTTGTTCCATAAGTAGAGATCCTTGTCTTCTAATTTTGTTTAACCCCTCTCTCTTATTTTCATGTCCTCATAATTTGATATCTCTTCAACTAAAGGTTCATATATTTATTTTTGAGAAGTGGAGGGTGAATTTTTCGGGTCACTAGATTTCCTTATGCCTCCCTCAAGTCCTTTTTCATCTAACATTTCAATCTTGAGGACTTCCTACCCCAAATTTATTTATGATTCATATTTTCCCAATTCTTTTTCTCTTTGATTGTCTCTTATGTTGATTTCTTATTTTTCTATTTCTCCCATTTCATCCTTGTTCTCCCCTTGTTTAGGTATTACTGGTTCTATTTCAACTTGTACTTTTAAGGCATCCCTAACCCTCACATCTAGCACTTCTTCCATAGTTTTTTACATTTATGGTGTTAACCCTTAGTTATTTTTCCATTATTTCCTTATGCACAACATTAACTGGGGTGTTGAACTTAGCTTCTTTTTCTCTTATTTCCTTGGATTAATTATCACTCGATGAAGATTCAAGAGTCTCTGGGGGTGATGAAATTGGTGTAGCCTCCTTTTTAAGGTAGGGTGGTGGAGAAAGGTGTTTATATGTAGGTGAAGGTGGTTTGGGAAGATTGTTTACCAATATATTTTGGGGTGATGAAGGTGCCTTCTCAAGGGATGGATTATGTAAGTTTATGTGTGGCTTCTTCTTTACAAGTATCACATTATATTCCTCACATGAGTCTGTTCATTTATAATATTCCTTAATTGATTCAAATTCCAAGGTCTTCCTCTTCTTTGTAATTATCAATGACATGTTTTTCTATTGTTGACTAAGGTAGGACTTTTGTTGTTCTTCACTTTGAGGAGATCTTACAATTGTCTCTACTTGAACAACTTGTTCCACTTACTCCCACACATATTTCTTATTATTTTTTCTAGGCTTTAACTCAATATATTTTACATAAATATCCCATTATTGATTATATTATTTTTGGATTAATTATGGTCAAGTCATCATAGGGATCACTTCCATTCTTTAGTGTCATCTTACCTAAGTAGACATTTTTTCTCATTATTAACATGTCCCCATCAATCTAAGTAGTATCCATTTTTATCTTCAATACATTAACAAATAGTATTTAGAGAACCCATACAACAACTTGAGCCATCTAGATATGTTGTCATCTAAGAATCAAATTTTGTTAATTAAATGATGTCACATGAATGATAACTTTTCATATCATTTATAAGCTTTTGAAAGTTCTATTAGAGTGTGTTATTCAACATCAAATATAGCAAACATGATATCAATCCATATATCCATTTTTAACCTATAATTTTTATTGTATGTTCCATGACATAAATGTTCATAATATTGTTTGGAAGTTGACTCGTATCCTAATGGTAAAAACCAAGTAGCCTCACCATAGCCACCAGGGATACTAATTTCATCTATTACTATCAAGATTAGCATCGCACCCCATTTGAGAGTCTCACTAGTGTGATGGGATTGTTTTTCCCTCTTAATAATTGAATTATAAATAAAGTTTTAATGATTAAATTTCACTCCATCTACACCAATATTATGTGTGATATAAACTACCTACTTATTTATGTTATCCTACCTTCCATCTCCTCCTAGTTTTGTTATGACTAATAATTTAGCTACTCAAGTGTCCCAATCCTAGATATTCTCAATTGGAAAGGTGAATTTCTCCTTTTGTTACCTTAATGACTTTACAAACCTCTCCACTTATTTAGTGTTGTCCAATTCAACTTTGATATCTTCATTGGAACATGATAATCATGTTGAATTAATGATGTACCTCAGGGAGAGTTTCATTCCAAACCCTATGAATTAAAATATATTATTATGGGTATGAGACAATAAAAACCATATAATGTTTAATAATTTTATAAAATAGGGTAGCTCAAATAATTATAATACCTAGGTTATCTTCAGCACTAACTTGGTGCTTGGATAAAAAAAATAGTGCCATAAACAACCACCCTTCTAATTTATATTATGTAATCATTTTTCAAGTTATTTTCATTCTTTTATCCCTATTATTTATAGTATTCAATATTACACAACATAACCTTAGATTCCCATATCTCCCTATGTAATCAAGCATATGGATATTACATTCCTACAATGTCCAACAATACTTATTCAACCTTTCATTCTAGTTCTTATTGATTTACTTCTTTGACTAGTAGTGATTTAGCCCCAAGTAGACATGTTACATGCATGCACTTGTGAATACTTATCACTTTTGGCATAAGGGCCCCCTTAGATTTTATCTTCCTTGACATTGTAGTTTTAAAGCCACTATAGAAAACCCCTACGTGATTGATTATATTAAATCCCTTAATCTTATCATGTTGTGAAAATTCCACCCACTGTAATCCTTATCTCCTGACTTGGATCTAAGCTTGAGAGCTATTTCAATGGTAAATTACACTTATTATGACCTAAAAATTTATTTGATTTTGAATTTTCCCTACTACTAAAATTATACTAAAAAATGCTATATAATCCTTTGTATTCCTAAATATTAGGGTCAAAGTACTTTAATTTCTCCAAACTTTACTTGAATGTTTTGTCTTAGTTCTTATGCTATCTCTACACTTTTCGGGTCTCAAATATATTGAAAGTGATAATGTTTAAAATGACAATAAAATATTAATGTATAATGTTTATTGATGTTTGAATCCTCTAATAGCATAAACTATATAGTTAGGTAGCTAGTAATGTCACTTATGCACATTTGCATTTTTTGTGAGTGCATAATAGTTGGTGTACTCACTGATGGTATATTAATTATTGGTGATGTAACTTTATGTAATTCCATTTAGGAATGGCCTACACTTTATTACCTTTATCTTATGTTCCTAGGAATAATGTATATCCTTTTCCTTCATGTTCTTTACCTCATAAATATCTCATATATAGATACTTGGTTGAATTACTTCGCCTTCATCCACCTACCTTTCTTGAATTGAGCCTTCTCCCACCACACACTAAAACCTACACATGGTCCTCCAGTGTTGCATACCAATATAGGTGCAAGTAAGCACAAATTGGTCAAGATAGGTATTTACCATATAAATTTAATAAATAATTGTGTGAAAAATGAGAGTGAACATGTATTAATTCATTAATGCATAAAAAATGGTGTAAAAATATATAATAATAATCCTTTTAAAATTTATGTGTAATGGTAGTAAATATAATATCTCTTTAGCTAGAAAAGAGTGCAATATTTACATAAGTGTCATAACAACACTCATATAAGTCTGACATAAATATCTCAAGGAAATTTCCATCTTGACTCACCTAAATGACCTTAAGAGTTTTTGTACTTTATTACTAACTCTATATGCACATAGTAGGATGCAGTTATTAACTAAAAAGCCCCATACTAAAAACATAGAAATAATAAGAAACTAAACTATGTAAAAATCCTTATTATGGAGTGGCTTATGTAAAAATCACATATATCAAGGCTTAAGCCTACTTTCATTGAAATGTATAAGAAGCAACACCCATCCAACATGCATAATTTACAAGTGCCAATATCCAAAATTTCATGGATAAGATAAGGACCCATCAAGTCAATTTGTATTTTTTCTGGATACTTAACAAACTCAAAATCATACAAAAGGACTAGTATACCTTTTCACAAGATTTTTACTTTTACATGTTTACCATGCCAATTTTTCGATCTATCATGTTTAAAACATTGACTATAATGAGCTATGATGCATTTTTCATCTAGTTTCATGAGTTTGTCCAGTGATCCATAAACTCTACACTGTTATCGTGCAGAAAAATTTTACAATGGATACTTTTTTTAGAACACTCAATTTCCTAAAAGACTCAAAGGAAATTGATACAAGTTTGACCTTTAAAAAAAAATTGTCTAGGTTGATCCAAAGTGGATTTCTAAAATGGAATGAATTAAAGTTTCAAGTTCATTCATTAATCCAATCAACCTTAACTAAACCTGAAGTATTAAATCTCCATTAAGTTGTCATAATTAATTGAATTTGCATTCAAAATGATTAATAATGAAATAAAATAAAATAAATAATTCATAAAAATTTAACTCATGATAATAAGGTTGATAATGGAGTTCACTCCTTTCTTAGGCTATGTCTCTAGGCTCGCATAGAACACAAACTGATCCATTTTCATGAATTTCAAGTACATGGCCAAAATATTAAAATTGTCTAATGAATCCTCCAAGATTTCATAAAAAATATCAATATCCCTTCAAAAAGTCCTAGAACCCACAAACGGACCTTTCACCTTCCTATCACGAAAGCAATCTCACGTTCATGAAGTTCTCCACCAAAAGTCTTACTTTGAGACTTTAAAAAGTGGCTCAAATGAACTCAAATCTAGACACTAAAAATATGGATAAAATTAAATATTTCTATCTCTATCTCTTGGATCTTCACTCTTCAGCTCTCGGCTCTCAATTTTGGCTCTTAACCCTCAACTCTAGGCTCTTGGCTCTTAACTCTAAGCTCTCAATTCTAGCTCTAGCTCTTGGCTCTCAGATATGGCTTTGGCTCTAGATCTGTATGAGAGATTTGAAAATTTTGAATGAATTTAAATACACATATGACCCCTTTATATACTTTTTATGGTCCACTTTTTCTTATTGGGATGATTATCCACAATTTATTCTAACTAGTTTCATAAATATCCCATACCCGATTTTAATGGGATTTTAAATTATCCATTTAAAATGGGTTAAAAATTATTCCCCAATGTTTAATGGAATATATTTATCCCCTTTTACTAATGTGGGATTTAAAAATATTAAATACTTGGGTTGAGCCATATTTTCACATCATTTTATTTCCACATCATCATTTTTATTGAGTTTGACCATAACTTTGACTGGTCATAACTTGCACACACAGACTCCATTTTTTGAACCATCAAATGTGTTAGAAAGATCTAAATGAGATCTATACCATGGAACTAGTTCATAAAAATTTCAAGACCATCATTTTTTTCTAATTTTACCAATGTTGACCTACTTTAACTAGCTATACCAGGAGGAAATGAGCTCTATTTCTCAATTTCTACATATCATCAGAAATCTCTTGACAAGCTCTATGCAATGTCAGTGGTTTCAAGACCATTTTAGATCATTCCAAATATAACCTCTAGAACACACCTCCCCACTAAGAGGGATTTTGGTCCACCAAAAGCTAGTACCCAACTTAATCCTATGAAATGCCAATCAGTTACGAAGATACTCCAACAGGTCTTATTGATCTACTTAGGTTATGCAACTACATCTACAATGCTTAGAAATAATTGACTAATCACATCTTCCATAATCTCTCTACTATTACATGTCCATTAATAGCCTTAACATAGAACTAGTGTACGATGACTTCCTCTATTACATAGCTTTATAAGAGTCTCTACATAGATGAATCTAGTAATCTTTTCTATTACATGGCTTTCATCAATCCTCTAGACAAAAGTCTAGTGATCTCTTCTACTTCATGGCTACAATGAGCCTCTACACATAAGTCTAGTGATCTCCTCTACTGCACAACTATAATAAGCCTTTACAAAAATCTAAGATCCTAAATCTCTTTTACTACATGGCCTTAATGAGCCTCTACATAGATCTAATATTTTTCACATACATCCATGTTCTATTCTGTTGCACGGCCATCTAAGGGCCTCTACATAGAACTAAGATCTTTAATCTCCTCTATTGCATAGTTGTAATGAGCCTCTATATATATTTGAGATTCTATATGTGTATCCACATCCTCTTCTACTGCATGGCCTCAATGGCCTCTACATAAAGTACGTGTGGATAATAGCATGTCCATCAACATCCTCTTCTTTTGTGCATCTATCCAAGGGCCTCTACATATAACTACATGTGGACCAAGTGTTTCCTAAGTTTGTTAAACTATTCTCTATAGAATAACACTTGACAAAAACAAGAATATAGCATACCTTAATATACATATACCATTGTTAATGGAAAATGTCTACCAAAATGTGAGAAGATAACTTGAGTATGATAAACCTGTCACTCAATTCTTCTCTACAAGTGACTCCATAATAAAATAAATTGTAATTTTTATAATGCATATATATACAGATACAAATAGTACCTCTTGGGTCTTTAAAAATTATGTTTGATGTATGTCACAATACTGCCTATATGGGTCTTATTCATACATCCTAAGTAGCACATTATTTTTGTTGGCTCTATGAGCATATACAAATGGATAAACCAAAATGCTTGAAATCTTGTAAATACCACCTAAGATTCCTTACCAGCCATTAAATCCTAGTATAGGCCTAGATCCTTTAGTAGTCACCTTATGGATCATCATTTAGCTCACCTTTAGGTTCCTGATGGCCACCTAGTACATACGAGTCTAATGTTTAGCTAGAATCATCATGACTGGGTCTATAGACTTGCCCTATCTCAAACTACATGATCCAAGTGTGATCCAGGTAAAGATCTATACCATCATCTATGAAAGATGCTTATTGAGTGAAGAGATACAAATTTCCCAGAACCATCTCATTCATCTCTAATGGGATGATATCGAAAGTCACCATATTTTAGACGTATCTCCCAAATACAAATTACAAGGTGCAATAACATGTTTTCATACCTTAGACAATGCCATTCTTCATGCCAACTAGTTTGGCATGTGGTAGTGGAAACATTTGTAAGCCCAATTGATGTATTACATTAGTGGTCACATAACCCTTGATGTCCCCATTGAACACAATTCTAACAACACATCCATCTAAAACAGCTAGAATACTCTACCTAGAGGCTCTTACAAATCGTAAAACAATGTTTGGAGGTCCAAATGGTATCTTCTATTGAATTGGGGATTCTGAATGTTGACTACTACTCAAAATATTAAGAACCTTTCTTTTATTTGCATTCCTCTATTATAACCACTGTGGTGTATGATTAGGATTTCACAACCATCAATATTCTCCCACATGTCCACATATCGAGCAATGACTATAGATTGGATGGGATGAAGTACTAGGATCATCTCGATGACATTTCCTCCATCCCAACTCTTCTATTGACTGAGTAGAAAGATAATCTACTTTATTTTAGAGTTTAATGATCCACTGATGTTATCTATACTAATGTGCACTCACATTGATCACAATCATGTTCAAATCAACCATCCATTGTGCCTACTCGCATCAGTGTAACACAACCATATGTATCATCATGCCTAATAATAATAACATCATAGGGAACTATATCCACTGATATAAATCCATGGCTTCAAGTTGGTCTCAAATAACCTATGTTTCCATGTCAATACACAAATAGAAGCTCACTAACACAATGAAAACAAAACTTTTAGCAACTTGCAAGAACCGCTTTGATACCAAACTTGATCCATAAACTCTACACTATTACTGTGTATAAAAAGTTTACAATAGATAATTTTATCAAAACACTCAGTTTCCCAAAATACTCAAAGGAAATCACTACAATTTTGACCTTTAAAAAAAAATTGTCTAGGTTGATCCAAAGTGGATTTCTAAAATGGAATGAATTAAAGTTGCAAGTTCATTCGTTAATCCAACAAACCTTATATAAACTCAAATTATTAAATCTATATTAAGATGTCATAATTAATTAACTTTACATTAAAAATGATTACTAATGAAATTAAATGTAGAAAAGAATGCATAAAAAGTCAACTTATGACAATAAGGTTGATAACAGAGTTCACCCGTTGCTCGAGCTATGTTCCCAAGCTCACTTAGAACATGAACCGATCTATTTTCATGAATTATAAGTACATGGCCAAAATCTTATAATTGTCTAATGGATCCACCAAGATTTCATATAACTTAGTAATAACCTTTAAAAAAGTCCCAGAACCCATAGATGGACCTTCCACCTTCTTGTCATGAAATCAATCTTGCATTCCTGAAGTTCTCCACCAAAAATCTTACTTTAAGATTTTAAAAAGTAGCTCAAATGAACTCAAATCTAGACACTCAACATATGGCTGGAACCAGCTCTTGCTCTAGCTCTTAGATATTCACTCTTCAACTCTCAACTCTTATCTTTGGCTCTTGGCTCTTGGCTCTAGGATCTTATCTCTAGCTCTTGTCTCTCAACTCTAGGCTCTCACTCTTAGCTCTTGGCTCTCAGATCTAGCTCTAGCTCTTGGTTCTCAGCGCTGGCTCTAGCTTTTAGCTCTCATCTCTTCAACTCTTGACTCTAGATTTGGATCTTGATGAGATATTTATAACTTTTTAATGAATTAAAATGAACCTCTAACCCCTTTATATACTTGTTATGGGTCCACTTTTTTTTATTGGGATGATTATCCACAATCTATTTTAACAAATTTCATAATTATCCCATACCTAGTTTTAATTGGATTTTAATTTATCCATTTAAAATAGGGTTATAAATATTCCCCAATGTTAAATGGAAAATGTTTATCCCATTTTACTAAGGTGGGATTTATAAATATTAAATACTTGGGTCGAGCCATATTGCCACATCATCATTTTTACCAAGTTTGACTGGTCATAACTTACACATACGAACTCCATTTTTTGAACCATAAAATTTTCCAAAAATATCTCAACAAGATATACACCATGGAAATAGTTAATAAACATTCTAAAATCATGAATTTTTCCATTTTGAACAATGTTGACCACCTATTAAACTACTTTGACTAGCTACACTAGGAGCAAACAAGCTTTATTTCTCAATTTCCACATACCATCAGAAAGGTCTTAAAAAGATCTATGCAATGCCAATGGTTTTAGGACCATTTTATATCATTCCAAATGTGACCTCTAGATCATTTAATCTCTCAATAATTAAATCTTGATCATCCAAATGGTCAATGAGCATAATGCAAAAGGAGGGTACCATAAACTCCATTGGTAAAATAGCCTTTTTTATAAACACTAATTTGAATGGTGTATACTTATTTATATTATTGTATGTTATCTAATATGACCATAAAATAGAAAAGATGTGGTTGTCCCAATGTTTGCATCCTACATCATAAATCTTGGTCAGGATTTTTCCCAATTTTTCTTTAAAGCATTCAAGGTTCGATTTTCCTAGAGGTGGTAAGCGATAGTATTGTGATGTGCCACCATAAATTCCTCTAAAAAAACGTGAAAAATATCATTCATGAAATGAGTGCCCTTATCACTAGTTGAGATCAACAGACATCCATATCTACTAATAATGTTTTACCAAAAATATGTGTTATTTTAGATGTCATGTGATTCCTTGATGGTGTTGCCTCAACCCATCATGTAAGATAATTTTTAGTGGTGATAATATACATTTTCTAGTCCATTGTGTAATAATATATATTAGCATGATAAAATAAAATGCCTACTTCTTGAAAGGTTACTATGATTTAACAAGAATTAATGTCATTTCATCTTTTTTATTGGGTTTATTGGTGCACTAACACACATCACATTTTTTAAAATATTATTTCACATATTTAAATGACATGTTCCACCAAAGACTTTAAAAAAAATACACAATATACTCTTTCACAAAGTGGTCATCGAAAATTCATTGATAACCTTTATGTAAAACTGTTGAGCACTCATGTTCTAAGATGTACCTACACAAGACTTCATATCATCCCATATTATAAATTAATCTTCCAATAGTTAGTAGTAAGAAACATGAATATCTAGATTATTATTTTCCTTAGTGATCATATCTATAGAATAAATTCCTAAGGTGAGGAAAGATACGATCTTGGCTAAATCCTCAACAATGTGTTGAGCTTAATTTAATTGCACATCAAGCATGTCATCCTCAATATTAGTAGATTCTTCATTTCACATGATTCATGAAAAATGATTTGTCCTATAATTCTACTTGTTGGGTTTAACAACCACAAAAAATAATAATTATTGAAAGAGCATTATCCATATACATATGCACCTGTGTAGAACTGGCTTGTTGACCAAATATCAGCATCATGATTTTTGAAAAATATAAATGGTGTGGCAAGGAGATATTGATAAAAATTTTGGAGTGTATAGACCATTGCAAGTGATTCAAACTTAGTCATGGTATAATTTTGTTTGGTCCAAGTAATCTTGTGGCTACTTAATACATCCTTAACCTATAGTGTGTCTAGGGATATGGGTGGCTAATTTGTGGCTTACATACCTTTCATATTATCTTATTGTATTTGTTTATGTTCTTAAAATAGTTGGACTATGGAATAACTATGTTTAAGTAGAGTATACATAGGAGGTAGTGGTTAATATTTTATCATCATAATGTGAATTTTGCTTTTATTATATTTTTGTGGAGGTGGCCCCCTAAAAGTGACTCGATCATTATTATCAATTATTATGTTCTTTTATCAATTATTATTATGAATTAGATTATTTTTATCTTATTTATTTTATATACTATTCCATTATTATGAAAAATCTAAGTAATTTCATTAAAAATGGTATCATAACATTGATTTAGGCTATTTTTTACACCATTTTTTGGATCTAGTGTCATAGCCATCTGAAGAGCTGATTGATTGAAAAAACATAACTTTTGATCTAGGAAGAATTTAATTTTTTTACCACTATAGTATTATTTGAATTATTTTTTAGAGTCTAAAAACAATTGTACCCTTCTAAAAATTAGTAGTCATTGGATTCATCTAGATGAGATGATCGTAATGGTATAATTTTCTAGTGCACTTTTTTTGGCTTAAAACCCTCCATCCTAGGGTTTGTGCATGGCATGTCCTAACACTCATGGATGTAGGAAATGTCAAGATACTCAAAAAACTCCTCATAAGGACAACATAGAGTTTGTAACTTCATATCCATGAGTTTTTAAGGTGATTAAACAAATTTAGGTAGATATATAAAACATGATGAGGAAGGATGATCTTGATGTAGTAAAAGGTGAAATGGATTATTTAAATGATTAGTTATCAATGATGAGTGCTTAGTTGACCTCTATTACAACTCAAATTTCATAAAATAATCCTCCACCACTTCAATTGATTTTTTACACTAATAAAAATCATAACTACAATACTATTTTGAAGCACATGCTACCAAAAGTGGAAGTGTGCAAGTTTCATGGAAAGGATCCACTCAGATAAATGAGATAAAAAAAATATTTTATCTACATGAAACCCAATGTGCATAAAAGGTGATCACAATATATCTCTATATAGAACCTAAGTAGTTTATTTGGTATAGGTGATTGTGTGCTCAAACTAAAAATAAGGATGCACTTGTTACTTGGTCAATGTTTATTGAGGAGTTATAGATACACTATTGCAATAATGTCTCAAAAAATACTCTAGGTAGTTAGCAAAGTTATGACAAATAAGTGCCATTAAGGATTATATTCATCAATTCTATAATATATCCTTACATAGGGATGACATCACTAAGAATAACTTGAGTAGATTATTTTTGGGGGATCAAGGATAGCATCCAACTTGAAGTTTTTTATGTTTAATTTACCATCCATTTATGAATACATACCATTGGTACACTAGGCAAAGCAAACATATTTGTTCAAAATAAGGGCTTTCACTATGGCAATGAACATAATTTCATAATACCATTATTTTCACAACCCATAAGATTGACCCCTCATCAAATTAAAGAGAAATGTTCCAAAGGGTTATATTTTGGTTGTGATAGTAAGTGGATTAAAGGACACAAGTGTGCTAAAAAGAAGTTGTTCTACATTGAAGGTGCTAATGAACATGAAGATGATGATCTTGCCTTAGGTCAAGGTATGGAATAACTAGATGAGGAATTTGAATAGTCTCACCATACTATCTCCTAGCATGCCCTTTCATGTATAATTACTCCTTAAACTCTTAAGGTGGTGGGATTTCTCAAGAAATAGAATGTGATAGTGTTGATTTACTAAGGAAGTACACATAGTTTCATCAATAGTAAGTTGGTTATTGATTTAAACTATTTTATTTATCTAACTCTAGAATTACAAGTCATGATTGTAGATGGTGTCAAAATAAATTATTCTAAAAAATTCCATAGTATTAATATTTCCATAGGGGACTACCTGCTTAATTATCCTATGTTTTCTATTCCCATGGGTGTGGATAACATTGTTTTGGGATTACAATGGCTCATGACTTTGGGCATTTAGAGATTAATTTCTAAGAACTATTAATGTGATTTAATTTTAAAGGTAGGAGATTATAACTACTATAATTATGGGAAAATCCTCTCAAATTAGTTAGTTCACATCAGATGATGAAGATTATTAAAAAAGGGGTTAGAGATTTTTAGCACAATTATTTTCCTTATAATTCAATCCAACACATGTGTCTACACATACCTATTTAAAAATGATTATTGATGACCATCCAATAGTTTTTGGTACAATTATAAAAGGCCTAACACCCAACAAAGAACATGATCATTTCATAAGACTAATTTTAGGTAGCACACCACCAAACATAAACCATACAATTATTTATATGCTCCTAAAAGTGAAAATGAGAAAATGTACATGAGATGATGAAGGTAGGTATTATCTGATATAGCCAAAGTGAATATTATTTCATAGTGGTCATGGTGAGAAATAAGGATGACACTTGGAGGATGTTCCCTGGCTATAAAGAACTCAATAAGTACAAAATCAAATATATTTTCCTTATTCTAGTCATTGATAATTTGTTAAATGAATTACATGGTGTTGTTTATTTTACTAAACTAGATATTTATTTTGGTTATCTTCAAATTTAGATCAAAGATGAGGATATCCATAAATTAGGTTTTAAAACTCATGAAGGCCATTATGACTTTATGGCCTTACCTTTTGGTCTTATAAATTCACCATCTAAATTTCAGAGTTTGATGAATATTGTTTTTAGGCCTTTATTAAGGAAGTTTGTGTTGGTGTTTTTTATGAATCCTAATCTACAAAAAAACTTGGGAAGAATATTTGAAGCATATGAAATAAGGTACTGTTAGTTCTAGAACAACATCAAATTTATGCAAAACCTTATAAATATTATTCTTACATCTATGATGTGGAATAATTGGGTCATATTTTTTCACATGAAGGAGTCAAAGTTGACCCTAAGAATATCAAAGATATAATGGAGTGGAAAGTGGTAAAGACCTTTAATAACCTTCATGAAGTTGTAAGGCTAACAAAGTACTATCACAATTAGTAAAAAATTCTGGCATCATAGAAGATCCACTCACAACTATGTTGAATAAATATTCCTTCTATTGGATTGAACCAACTACAAAGGCATTTAAGTAGATGAAAGAGGCTATGTGCACCACTCCCTTTTTGGTGAACCCTTATTTTTATAAAACATTTGTTTTTGAATGTGATGCATCAAGATATGGCATGGGAGTATTAATCTAGAAAGAAGGAAGCCACATTGCATTTGAGAGTCATAAATGCAAGGGGAAAAAAAGATCAAGTCAATCTATGAGAAAGAGATGATGGTTATTCTTCATGCAGACAAGAAATGGAGACCTTATTTAATGGGTTGACACTTTCATGTAAAGACTGGTCATGATAGACTAAAATGATTTTTGGAACAATGATTATCATTATAAGATCAATAAAAATGGCTGACTAAAATGTTGGGATATGAATTTGAAATAATAAATAAGGAAAAGAGATTATGGTAGCAAATGCACTTTCTAGGAGGAATGAATTAGTTGAGGCACTATTATGTGTAATGAACATTTGGAAAGAAGATTAGTTAAAATAAGAAAGATCATAATGGAAGAATTATAGGGTTATAAAGGTCCTAATTTAGAATATTCAACATGGTTTGGGGGTTTCTAAAAAAATTGAGTGGAAATAAAACATATTATGGTATAAAGATAGATTGTACCTATGTAAGGATTATGTCCTCAAACACAATATCCTTTAGGAGATTCATGCATCTCTAATAGGGGGCATTCAATATTTATTTTGGGATGGAATCAATGGGTATATACATAATTATTTGGTAGAATGCATGGTTTGT
Organism: Torreya grandis; assembly: GCA_037957365.1. Lineage (NCBI taxonomy): Eukaryota > Viridiplantae > Streptophyta > Pinopsida > Cupressales > Taxaceae > Torreya > Torreya grandis. Next base: position 3,001,519 of record JARHVA010000864.1, read on the forward strand.
CAATAGAATAAAAGAAAAATAATTAAGACAACATGTCTTAGCCAGTGGCGGGAGGAGGTTTCCATGTATTTCATTACAAGGTTGTTGAGATCTGAAGGTAAAAATGTCATCATGGTAGTTGTGGACAAGCTCATAAAATATGTTCATTTTTTTTCTTATCACAACCATTTTGTAGTTAGTACATTAGCTATTTTTTTCTCAATACATTTCAAAATTTTCATGGTACCCCAAAGATCATTATAAGTGATTGTGATACTATCTTCATTGGTAACTTTTGGAATGAGTTATTTTCAAGTTTGCATACTTAGTTGGCTCATAGTTTGTCTTATCATCCTCAATCTAATGGTTAAATATAGGTTGTCAACAAATGCCTTGAAGGGTATCTCTATTATTTTACATCAAATAAATAGGAATGTTGGGTCTATTGGTTGCCATTATCAAAATGGAGATACAACACTTTTATCATACCTCTTCTAAAATGTATCCTTCTATATAAATTTATGGATATCATGCCCCATCCATCACTTTATATTTGAAGGTGCAACTCGATGTTTGAGTTATTGAGGAACACATTCAACATCAACAAGAGGTATAATCTAGTTTAAGGGAGAATTTAATAATATCACATAATATAATGAAGTAATAAGTTGATCAACATCATAAAGGTGTTGGTGTAAAAATGGGCACTTTTGGAATTTTTTTATTTGTTACTCATCCAATGTGAAGTGATACCAATTCATCAATAATTGGAGATATCACCATAGAGAATGGTGATTCTCCTCTATAATTTAGAGGGGAAGTTCTCTCATTAGATATGAATATTTTGGGGTTTTTGTGTACTTTTAATTCAAAAGCATTAAAGGAAACAAAACATAAAATAAAAAGGGTTAAAGGAGAGAAAATCATAATGGGATAAAAGTGGAGAACCAATGGGATAGCTCAAGAATAAGTAACCAAAATGAAATATCCTTCTCCTCACACAAGAATGAATATGGAAGCAATGGGGGATTTGGGAAAAAAAAGCATGCTTGAAAGCAAGAAGTCTCCTCACAAGCTTGATTACACATACTTTGTCTAAATTTCCATTGAGATCAAACACACAGAAACTCATGGAAATCAAGGAAGCTCATACATTAAAGCTCTCAACACAAAGTTTGGGAAACACCATTGTTACACAACCAAATTAATGCAAAAATTAAATGGGTTCTTTGCTCACAAATAGGAAATATGAGTTCAAAAACAAAGAGAATTAAAATATACAAAACCCCAAAAGAGTCTCACCTACTTGCTTTCATTTCATTGTTCCAATCTATAAATAGCATGGCTCCACATAAAGTTACAACTAGCTCTCTCCAAGAGCTTGAGGAAAAAAAGATGGACCTAGACAAAATTCAGATTTTTCCCTTTTGTACAATATTTTTTCCTTTAGAAGATGAAAATCCCTTGATTTGCCTCTATTTTGACATTATTTTATTTAGGCAAATTCACAATATCAAAATGATATTTTCTATTTATATTTACACAAAAATATTAATTCTAAAAATAATTAATATATCTAATGACCAAAAATAATATAATCATTTAATGACCTTAATTAATGTTAATTACCTATAAAATAATTAAACCATTAGTTTCCCATCAAGCCCACAATATTAAATCTACAACTAACTACATGTGATCCAATCAAAGAAGATGCCTTATCCATTGGGCATGGAGTCATTTAAAATATTATAGAAAATAAGATAATATGCAAAAATGATGGGAAATGAATAAAATGGTGTAGTGAAATTTAGATGGCCAAATTCACTCAAAATCTAGCTCCAACTATGGGCTGAATTCCTTAGAAGAATGTAGGATAACTCTAAAATATGTTGGTGACATGTGCCTCATCCAATCTGCAAGTACACTAAAAAATCATGATCTAACCAACTGACAACCATATCACCTAGCCCAATCATATGAGAATAAACACAAGTTGCTAGGTTATATCATATCTGATCTAAATTTACACAAACTTCCATGTGGCTCACACTCTCATTCCATGATTCACACATGAAAATTCTACTCTGTGCATGATGAAATACCTTTTTTTGAAGATAAATCACCCTAATTTTGCATACATTCTATATATATTTTTATATATTACTTATGGGAAAATAACCTATGATGACTCTATTATTTGTTTCAACTAAAACAACAGTCATGGATTCCTTATTGAAATATCCCAAATATTTCACCACTTTTTCAAAAAAAAAATTGGCAGGCCAAGAATCAATTGCTACTAGACACTCCCAAACTTTTAGATCAGCCATTTGAACTCAAACTTTCCCATACATATTTGTCATGACTAGTGTGGTTTTTCTTTTGTGCACTCTTCACATTTCTCCTTAGAGATATTTATCATCCTTGGTGTTTTTTTGGCCTCTCAATGTAATTTTTCAATTTGATCTTCAAAATAAGCATACCTATTCTCAAAGGGACTGTCCAAACTACTACATAGAGTGCCAAATGTTAGACTACCAAATACTTCATAGAATTTTTAATGTAATTTTAGGCTTGGTGATGTATAGCCAATCTACAAATGTTGAATCCCATCAACCTACATTGATAAGCAAGTTCACCAATATCTAAACATTTTGTAATAAACTAAAGTGGTTTTATCATCATTCCAGGAACATGCTCTCTAGCCTCTTTACCAGAGTCCTGGGTAATGAAGGTAATTTTTTCTCAATAAGAAAATCTCGAGACCCTCCACTCAATATCAATTCACAAATATAATATCCTGACTTATAGTGTTCACTTCAAGGCACACTACAACATTGAATTTCAAGTATTCTACTCATTGAGAATATAAATATTAAAAATAATTAAGGTTCTTAGAAAGAAAATTGTCTTTAAGGATTCCACAAAAAGATATAATAATCATCATTGTTAATACCATGAGTAGTGGAAAGTCAAATTTCATATCAATACTAGAATCATGAAACCAAACAGTGTATTTTTGGCCTATGTAGACATAAACATTCACTATAGCCAACAAATTTGTAATTTTAATGTGTAGTTAATCTCTATCTATAGCTCATCCTTTTGAATGTTTGGTTTTGTTCAATTTCCTTGGATGCTCACCATCATCTTAAAATATTTTAAGCGATAGAGTCTCAAAAGAATCTACAAAGGCATGCTTCTTCATTAGTCTATTTTCCCATGGTATGGTAGATATCTAGCATCCCAATCAACTCCAGTCCCCAACTATTTATGTCAAGATCATGGTTTATAATATATAATAGAACATTTGATCTAGATTTACTCCTCTATTACTCAAGTAATAACCTCCTATAGAAAAGCACTCACAACTACCAAAATACTATGCTTTTTGTATTTTATACATCACCAAAATAAAGCCTCAAAGACCCACCATACTTATCTAAGGATATACGTGTCCATCATTTTTGTAGCATGGACATCAAAGAAACCTCTCCTTTACTACAAAACACTATTGCAGCTCTTCCTCATAAAATGATTTCATCTAATTTAATCACATGTAGATCTATTAGAGCATTATAGTTGCCATATTCAGTTTGATTCTCATAAGGATTCACAATAAAATTATCTCAATGTACCATTCTATAAAATTTCAATTTTTTTTGCACACCATGAGTAGATCATAGAGAAGAAAACACTCTATTACGTAGTCTTCCTAATCAATCCCACTTTTCTTAAGCTTCTTTTTTATTTTATTTGATAATAATGAAAAAGCTCCTATTTTCATAAATTATATTATACATGTTCCTCATCAAACACTTGTGTTTTATGTTCATGAATATGGATATCCATTTATATTTATTCAATATAGTTGTCTCTACCATAGTTTGGAACATTGTTACGAGATTGAAAATTGATTCAAACATCCACATCAACATAACATTGAAACTCATAACAAAGCATGTTAGATATTCTATTTATAACCATGAGATATGATAAATTAGAGGTTTCTAAAAGACATTTACTTATTATAATGGGTTTCAAGGATTTATGAACATGAAATGGTGACTTAAACTTTGTCTTTAGTAGTTATATTGAATGTTGTTTCCACATTCTAATGATCATCCAGTCTTCTTCAAAAATAAAAATCATAAACCTTGAAAGGCTATGATATAATAATCATATAATGTGAGAATTTCATTTCCATGTAGGTATATTTTATTTGGTATAATAAACCACATTTAAAATAGAAATTTTGTTGTTTGTCATATACTCATCAAGACACACTAGATGAAGTATTTAAAGAGAAAGAAAATTTTACACAAGGCCAAAAATAATTATGGATATTTTCCCCTTATCTACCAACCTAAACAAACATCACAAGCCCAAAATTAAACATATTTAAGCATCTTTCTAAGAACTACATAGTAGAAAGGATGCCATAGTTTGGTTGTGATCCTTCCACGAAGAAGAACCACCTCCCATGGTGGTAACTTCTTGTGCATAGGAAATATGTACAACATCAATATTATACCTTTATTGCCAAATTATTTTGTGATATATTGAATAAATAATTGTATTTGAATTATAAAAATAAGAACATAGGGAAAAACCAAAGGGTCTTTCCCTTTTTTAGTGTAGTCTCAAACTTGTTCAAGTAGTTTTAAAGATCTTCCAAACCATATGATGCTAGACCATCTAGAACAAGTGCTAAGGAGTAATTCCTAAATCAAGCTCCATATCTTATGAATGTTAAAAAAATTTGAGCCACATGTATTGTTGGCTATTTTTTGAGAAGTTATTTTGAAATTTGTTGCCATCTTGAAAGGAAGTGCAGTTGTGACATTGTGGCTAGGCACTTCAAGCCTAGAAGTTCTAGATATTAACTTATTGAATAGATCCTATAGTTTATCTTGATAAAAATTCACTACTTATATATATTTTTTCACTAATAATAGACATAACATGTTTCAAGCTATATATGGGAATAATATTCACCCTCCATGACTCAAATTCTTCAAAACAAGCAATCTTCCATCAAATAGTGCAAACATCCAAAAACTTGCGGGCTCAAAAAAGAAATAGGAGAGAAAGAGAAAACACTATAGTGAATAATTTGGGTTTAATTTAAAACACACACACACACACACCAAAAAAATATAAGGGTAAAATAACACAAACCAAATTTACACAAAAAGGGAAACTATTTACAACAGAATGGAAAACATGATAAGGCTAAACAAATTTTACTAGTTGAGCAAAGTATGAACCTTTGTGGGATAAAATTTTAAAATAAAAGGACATCAAATGCAAATTAAAAAGTTTATTTTTTATTTCACTAATGTGGAATACATGAGGCATGGGGGTGGGGGGTAATAAACATGGATTTAATTGCAGGGTTTTGCATAAATGGAATGTAAAAAAATATTCTTGTTTTTCTCATGAATATAAGAGTTTTCATTTGACTTGAAACTTGAAACATAAATAATATGATATATAATTCCAACATCTTCACCTCGTGGTTACTCTTATGACTCTTCAGCCATGAATGGTTGAATTGAATCTCCCATAGGCACCTCCACATGTGAGCTTGGGGATAAAACTTCTTGGCATTCCAAATGATAAAAAAATTCTTAGAAGTTGCTTCTTTTTTACTCTTAAAAACTTTTCATGAGCTCATTTTAAACCTCATTTCATACTTTATCTTCATCCATATGAATCCCACTACTTTCATGGCTCACCTCATGCTTTTGAAGGGTGGCTCAATTTTCCTTTCCATGTATTATTTCACTTGGGCTGAGCTTTAGAATGGATAAATTTATTTATTTTTTACTTGCATGACTCCATAGAAACTTTTCAAAAATTGAACTCATGTTTTATTATCAACAATCTCTTAGATATGATCTTCTTTGAAAGCCAGTATGAAGAGAAAGACATTTTTTATTGTATCATCATTTTTATAGACCCAATCAACCCCCAATTAGGGATATTTTGAAACACTTATTTCTTTTACTTTTTCATCCTTTGACCACCAAATATTTCTCAAACATGCATACCATTTTTTAAATTAAAACCTCTTCATACTTGCAACAAAAATTAGACATGGGAAACATTATAAAAATCAAAAAATTAGAAGCATGGGCTGTGTTTCACCATTTCTAAGAATATTTTCAATGGAGTCGCCAATATTCTCTTTCAATGGGAATATTTATTTCAAATTTTAGGAATAAAGAGGCACCTTTTTATCCCCACTGGAGTTTCCAAAAATTATTGGTGGAAAAAAGTGCACTTTTGGTTTTTCTTGATTTATGATTTGCCCAATGTCAAGTGACACCAATTCAACAATAATTGGAGATATCACTGTAGAGAATTGTGATTATCCTCTATAATTAAGAGGGTTAGTTCCCTCATATTATATGGTCAATTTTAAGGTTTTTATTTAATTTTCACCTAAAATTAGGAAATTAAAAAAAATAGAAAATAAAAGGGGAAAAGGGGAGAAACCCACAGTGGGATAAATGCAAAAAACCACCAGTATAACTCAAGAATAAGTAACCAAAATGGAAAATCCTTCTCCTTGCATAAAAATGAATATGGAAGAAGCATGGTTTTTTGGAATAAAAGGCATTCCTAGAAGCACACAATCTCCTCATAAGCTTGATTACACACACTTTATATGAAGATCCTTTGAGATCAAACATGTAGAAAATCATGGACCACAATGAATCTCATACATGGAGGCTCTCAACACAAAGTTTGGGAAATGCCATTATTACACATAATCAAATAAATATATAAATTTAATTTAGTCTTTGTTTAAAAATAGAAAATTTGAATTTAGAAATAAAGAGAATTAAATTTTATAAAACCCCAAAAGAGTCTCACCTGCTTACTTGTATTTTATTTTTACAATTTAGAAATAACATCACTCCACACAAATTTATAGTTAGCGAGCTCTCTAAGATCTTGAGGAGAAAATGAACCTAATAAAATATATTTTTTTACCTTTTGTACAATACTTTTCCTTTGGAAGATGAAAATCCCTTCATTTGCCTTTATTTTGATTTTATTTTATTTGGGCAAATTCATAATATAAAAATGGAATTTTTAATTTACATTTACACATACATATTAATTATAAAATGAATCAATATATCTAATGACTAAAAATAATGTATTCATTAAATTATCTTAATTAAAATTAATTAATAACATAATTAATCCATTAGTTTCCCGTCAAGCCCATAACATTAAATCTATAACTGACTACCTATGAGTCAATCAAATATGATGTCTTCTCCATTGGGGACCGAGTCATGTAAAATATTATAGAAACTAAGACAATATGCAAAAATGATTGGAAATGAATAAAATGGTGTATTGAAATTTGGATGGCTAAATTTCACTACAACAAGAGGCATGTTGATATAGTGGTTAGGTTTTATACGCTTGCAGCCAAATAATCATGTCTTTGAAGAAATACAAAAATGATAACAAAATTTCTCCTAAGTATTATAACCCTTATCAAATCCTATAAAAAATTAATAATGTGGCATAAAAAGTTGGAGATACCCCAATCCACTTGCATACATCATGTATTTCATGTATATTTCCTAAATAAGGTCATTGGGCAAAGAGATTATACCCATAATGAGTTACTTGAATTGGATGAAGAATGCAGAGAAATTTTAGAACCTAAGGAGATCTTTTATACATGCATAAAAAGGCTATGAAAAAGAGACCTTAAGGATTATTTGATTAAGTGAAAGAGTCTAAATTATTAAGATGCAACATGGGAGGATGAAGCTTTCTTTTTAGCATCATCTAGAATTGACTCAATATCGAGGACAACATTTTTTTGAAAGAGAGTGGTTGCTACAAACTTAACCTATAGTGTGTTTAGGGATATGTGTGGCTGACTTGCAACTTATATACCTTTCATATTATCTTATTTCATTTCTCTATATTTGTATTATAGTCAGCCCATGGAATAACCATGGAAAACTAGAGTATATATAAGAGGTAGTGGTTAATATTTTATCATCATATTATGAATCATGCTCTTACTATATTATTTTGGAGGTGGCCCCCTTGAATTGACTTAGTCATTATTATCAATTATTATTGTGGATCTAATTATTTTGATCTTAATTATTCAATTTATTATTTCATTATTGTGAAACATCTAAGTAATTTCATTACACTCCAAAATAGATAAGATGATCCATATTATCATTGCCTAGTTATTCTAGAATGACATCAATGGTTATACATGATGAATCAACATGAATTTGGAATGGAGTATTCCACTCTAGGAATTCAATGGTTAGGATGCTTAATAAATTTTATTTCAATGCATCAAATCCTTCTTACTATTTTTACATCCATATGAAGGATCCATCCTTTTACAATAACTCTTCCAGTGGTAGAATACATATAATTCTCAAAAAATAAGACATTTAATTTATATGATAAAAGACATGAGTCATGGAAACATATATGATAAATTTAGCACACCATGGTAGGAATGTAAATTCATAGTCAAAGGGGAAGTTAATGGTACCAACTCAAGCATTAAGATCTAACACAGAGGGACATAGGCATACTAAAGGATAAGGGTGTGATTAGTTAAGTGGGAAGGTGGGTGATGAAGATGAAGGAGAGGAGATAGATGGATCAGGTTTTAGGTCAAGTTTGGTCAAGTGAGGGTCACAAACCATGCATTTTAAGAAGAAGGGAAGATGTAAAATTCAAGATCTTGATCAAGCTATATTTACTTCTAAGTAGTTGGAATCAGGGTTTGTTCTTCCTGAAGACTTTTTAGGGAAAGAAATTTTGGGTGTGGATTTTTTCCTATCAAAAGGAGGTACCTCTTAAGAAGAGAGATAAGTTAAAGAATCAAAAAGAGAGGCTAAGGTTTTATTAAAGGCATTAATGTATTTATGCTACATTAATATCTCTACCCCTTTTCATAACTATGGATCCTTATGCAAAGGAGATATCCTTAAGGATTAGCCTCATTCAAAACCTATTCGAGTTATAAAGAGTCAGGTTGCTTTAAAAAATCCCCCTATGAAAGAAATAGTTGATAAGTAGGGTTTTAAGGGGAACCCAAAATTAGATTGTTCTCAGAATAAGGTTCCATAAATAGATTTTTTAGGGGATGTTCCCTTAATTTTATTTGAAATTTATCCTATTATAGATATGATAGATTCAGATTTTGGTGGTTGGATTGAAAATGGGAAACAAATGTTTGATTGGAAAATGTGTTGGGAAACAAATGTCATAGATATTTCTTTAATAATAGGCAGCAGGATCTTGGCATTCATTGAAATTTCCTTCTATCTCTATGCTATCAAATGGTTTCTTTTTTATTTAATTTAATTTTGTGGTAGATAGATATTTTGTGTGGAAAAAAGTATAGGTAAACAAGGGGTGTTTTTATGCCTCTAGGTTTCATTCTTTGATCCAAATTCTTCGGTTATTTTACAAGCCCTAGTATGGGTAAGATTTTATAATCTCCCCTTAGCCTTGAATTATCCTAGTTTTTTCAAATAGCTAGTGAGTAAATTGGGAGTCTTTTTTAGAATTGATGATTCCATAGAATCTAATCTAAATTTTGTTAGATTGTGTATAATGGTTGATTTATCTAAACCTCTACATCATTCTATTAAAATATCTTCATCCCATGGAGTGTAGTCTCATTTTTTTTCTTTAAAGGTTTTACATTTATATGATTAAAATGTAATAAATTGGATCATAATATTGTTGCTCACCCTAAGAAGGGTTTTAAAGGTTCCCATGCAATGATTGTTAAAAAATGCATTAAAAAGATTGGTTGCTTGAATCACAATCTAGTTCATAGTTTATTTTTTCAACTCAATCAAATTTGGTTGAGGTCCCATTTATGAAAGCCATTCAAAAGGTTAAAAAATATCCTCAAAAGAGTGAGGTTCTGGTGGATGTAGAGGATCTATTTGATTTGGAGTTAGGTTAACCTTCTTCTAATAAGTTGGAAAAGGAAGCAAATGTTTTGAAATCTAGGCCAGAGGATTTGGATAGGTTTCTTCCAATAATGGATAGCCCCTTAGAAAAGGAAAACTTAGAATAGAAGAGAGAAGAATGGAGGAAGAATAAGAAGAGCTTGAAAGTAGGGGTTTTTCATCTATTTCTCTAAAAGACTGTGTTAAAGACTCCTAACTACAAGTCAAAAGGGAAAAGAGGTAGGAAAATAGAGTCAAAAAGATTATAGCTAGATGCTCAAAATTTTATTAATGGATGGACTCAATGGACTCTGGAATAACTACTATATAGTAGGGGTAGATGAATAAAAGTAAAAAAAGGATGATGTTAAGTCTAGACTCAGGGTGTTTTTCTTGTTTTTTGCTAAAGATTTTATTTTTTCTACTTAGCTAATTAGATTAGCTTAGGTGTATAAATTTTATTTTTTGCCTATTTTTTCCTCTGGATCTTCAATAATTTGTTGGGATTTCAAATGTTAATTAATACACTCTATTCTTTTGGGTTTAAATCTTTTTAAGATACAGACCTCCTACTATATTCCATAACCAATTTTGGTTTTGGTTAAAAGTTAAATTGGGACAGAGACCCTTTTAACCCTAACATCGAGCTAAAAAAATAACTATTCTAATGGCATCACAATTTTTGCATAATTCTTGATAACTTGTAGTAGTAGCCCTTGTGTCTTAAAAATATATGCACATCCCTCTAATTAGTTTGTGCTTCTAGTTGTATAATTATGTATACTTTGTTTAGATCACCCAATAGTCCTTCCTTATATATCACATGGCTGATTAAGGTTCTAAACAATGTAAAAAAATGTGCACTAAATTTTAAATCCAAGCTATATTGCTAATTCTAGTAAATAAAACCTAAAACATAATCAAACCAATAAGATGGATAAAGAGCTAATCAACATAATAATAATATTCTTACCATCATCTTACCTCCTTGTGGCTCCACTCTAGGATTTGCAAATTGATTATTTGATGCCCAAAATTTGAAATGTTGAATTGCTTGCTAGGTATTGATAATGACATTTAAATGGTTGGATAAGCTTGATAGTGACTTTAGATGAATTCAAAAGAGCTTTGTGGATGCAATATGGTATCAATATGATGGTTTTATGGATTTCCAAGTTAGTTTGGAGGGGGAAAGAGAGCTTGGTTAAATAGGCATGGAGGAAGAGATCAATGACTCAAATTCAAATGTGGGTCATTGAAATCAAGGGCTAGGGATTTTCTATGAAATTTTTAATTCCATGGAGATCTCTAGAATTATAGAATTATAGAGAAGGGGGATATAATTGGGAAGATTTATAGAATCCTAAAATTATATAAATCTTCCCATATGGTTTAGGGTTGTAGGGGAGGCTAAAATAGAGTGGTGGTTGGGTAGGTAGATTATTTTGGAATATTAAATTGGCTAGTTGGCGTAGGGAGTAGGTTAGTGGGTAATAGGTTCTATTAAGAATTTTAATGAGGGGTTTAATTGGTTTTTGGCAATGAATAAGGTTTATAGGATATGGAATGGGATGTGGGTTATTAGGTTATTAGTTAATTTGGCTAGGAAATATATAAATTAGACTAAATTATCGAAAGTTAGCATAATTAGTGGGGCGAGCATAATTTAGTGCATACACAAAACTGAATTTTTTTAAGTTTAATGAAATTTATAATATCTATAAATATTCAAACATGAGACATAAGTTGGTATGGTGATCCTTGACTAAGCCATATATCATCTATTCATCAAGGTAAAGTTGGAAAACCTAATATATGAAATCCTTAAATGTAACCATGATAAGGAGCAAAAATATGGAAACAACATTTTTTAACCCAAAATTCATTACATTATACATAAATGAGGAACATTTAATTGAAAATGTAGTCTTAGGGTTATCATCCTCTTTGATCTAAACTTGACTATAACCAAATAATTCATTGGTGAAAGTGTATATATTACATCCTGTGACTCCTATAATTTATTCAATGAGTGGAGCTGGGAATGGGTAAGTGACACATGAAATATTAGGTAATTATAAATCAACATATATCCAAATTCACCCATATTTTATTATATTGATTACCATGAGGCTTACCCACTTAGATATCTTAAGTGGGTAGATGATCCCAAAATCCAATAGCCTATCTATTTCTTCATTTACCTAGGCTTGCAAGTTGGGATTCATTTGGTATGGTTTTTTATTAATGGATTTTTTTCTTGCTATTGATGCTTGGATTTGAACCCTTGAAGAGATGATCAGTTCTCTTCATCCAAGTGGAAAAATGGAATCATCTCTCTTGATGTGGGTGACAATTTTGTTGAGATGAATCTCTAAATTAAAGGCTAGCTCCCCTAAATGCACCTTTAATCTCTTTCTAATCTATCAATGGTATATGACAATGGTTAAGAAAAATAGCTAAGGAAACAAAATGGTGATGCACCAATATGTATTATCCTCCTAATTAACTAAAAATCCACTACTTAAAGGTAAACAAGGATGTTTCACACAAATTCACAATAAAAAGACATTGTTGCATTAGTATTTCATCAGTTAGATTTAGGAAAGTATTTGACACATAGGAGGGTGATGAATAATTCCACAAAGGGAATAAACATATACCAATTCTATGACTCTTATACACTTAGTAAAAAAACTAACAGAGACCTGAAACAACATCCCTTTTGCACATTGGTAAGTGACCATGGATTGACATGCTAGAAAAGTAAATTTTCACTAGTCATTATCAAAAAGATTCAAACATATAGTCAATAATACAATGTGTGAATGGTGAAATCACTTTTATATTTCTTTAAGAGTTTTACAAGTACAAATCTAGCTAGATTTTTCCCAATAACTAGTAGAGGTTGTAAAATGAGTTAAGAGAATGCATATATATAGCCTTTGAGAGAGAATTCAAGCCAAGGGAGTTCAAGAGTCACTTGGACATGTATCACCCTAAGAAAATAAATAATTACATTACATTCTGTAAGATGCTTTTCCATGGTTGCATCAATGAAATCAAGATATTCTGAACTAGATTTTTCCATAGATGAGTCCATCTATTATAATTCTATTTTGATGTTAGCTTCTCTTTATTGGCTCATCAAGCTATGTAATAGTGAAACAACCTGAACCATCAACCTACCTATTTATGCCTATTATGCACTAGATGCTCAAGATCTTACCATTTGTCACCTTTATCTTTTCCTTTTGGTTCCAATCGAGCCTTTCTTTTAAACTCCAATGGCTAATTTTTGTAGTCTAAAATTGACATTTGGTGGGCCATCTCTCCTTTAGACATTTTCTCTAGACTTTTGAAAATGTCCCTACAAAGAAGTTGAAATGCCTTTTGGAAGAGTTGTCACATACCCTTCAGGAAAGTTGAAGTGGACTATTTCTTATGAGAAAGATACCCTTCAAGAAAGTTTTTTTGCACAAAGTGTCTCAAACAATTCCTTCAAAAAAGTTACAAGTGATATTTTAGCTTGAAAAAGTCTTTCAAATTATAAAAAATGTCTGCTTCAGAAAAATTGAAACATATTCTTTGAAAAAATTATCTCAAACAATTTTCCCAAAAGAATCCTTTTGGATTTTCCACTAAGTGCCCTCCATAAAAATGAAAGTTACCTTCGACTTCTTGTAAGTGATCTTTCAAAAGGAAAAAATACCGTTCAGGAACTTAGAATTGAGCTAAAGCATCCTTCAAAAAAATATATTTGTCCTTTAGCTTGAAAAATTCCTTCAAAAAATTTGCAACATACCCTTCGAAAAAGTTGTCTCAATAATTTTCTCAAAGGAATTAGACTTCATCTTTGAAAATCTCCCTCAGACAATTTTCTTGAAATAATTATGTTGAATGAAAAGTCCAAAAGAAATATACTTAAAGAAAAAATCCTTAGACAAAAATTCTAAAAGAATTCAGTAAAGGCTTATAACAAAAACTTGAAAGAATTCATTGCAAAGGACTTAGCGAAAAAACTAAGGAACAAAGCTTTGAAAAGGAAAACACTTGGGTTTTTTATGTAAAAGAATTTAGGATTTGTATAAGAACACTTCATCTGAATGAAACTTGTATACTAAGCTTGGACAAAGGTATAGACTCAGACATTTGTTTAAAAAAGGGGTGCCCAATTTAAGCCTAAAGGGCTAAAATTTTGTCAACAAATTGGTTACTCATAGGGGTAGTATGCCTGCTATATTGAACAGACCAGTAGCCTTATCCAACTCAGGGCCAATGGAGTCAATGGATTATTGAAGATAACTAACAAGGATTATGCCAAAATAAAACATAAGAAAACACATGACACAAAAACAAGACCAAGCAAAGACAACACAAAACAAGACCAGGGCAGATGCATACATGTGCATAAGCACATAGGAAACATAAGAAAAAAATAGGAACTATGTACAAAAGAAAAGAGAAAATTAGTAACAATTTTTTAGATATATCCCATTAACTAGGATATGCAACTCCTCTCCATCCAACCTTAAGAGTTGGAAAGCATTATATTATTTACACTATGTGATCACATATGGGACACTCCACAAAACATCAAATGTTATGTGTCTGCTAGGCTTGGCCCTATCTTCATCCCATTTTAAGAAAATGTATCCTTTGAAATTCCTTGGCATGGATTTCTTGTCAATATACTTCTTTGTTTACTCTTGGTGAGTTATCATGGTCTACATAGCTTAATCTCTTATCTCTTAAAGGTCCATCAATTCACATAACCTGAATTCCATGCTTTCATTCTCAATTAACTATAGTTAATACATGAGGTCTAAATATGGTAACTCAAGTGAGATAGGAATCCTAGACTCCCTTCCATACACAAGTGTGTATGGTGAGTTCCTAATTGCTCTTTTTGGGGTGATCCTATCAGCCCAAAGGGCTATCTTCAACTTGGTGTGCCAAGTCCTTTGATTCTCCTCAATAGTTATCTTTATGATCTTGATCAAATTCTTATTTTTGGACTCAGTTAGTCTATTTACCTAGGGATAGTAGTTAGAAGAGGTGCTAAGATAGATGACATGCTTCAAATTCCATTCACTTGTCCTTATTCCTAAGAAGGCTAATACATTATCTAAAATGATTGTTAAAGGAGATCCAAATCTAGTTATTATACCTTCATAGAAGTCTAAGACTAAGTTTTCATTTTCCTCCTTAGGAGCTACATCTTCCACCCAACTTGTAAAATAATCAGTGGCTATCAACACCCACTTGTGACTAGCACTAGAAGGAGGATTGATCAAACCTATGAAATTCAAACCCCATTGTATAAAGGGTTTCTCAACCTGATTGGATGAAGAGGCAAGGTATCTAGATTTTTTTATCACAAAAAAGAGCACACTTTTGGCATTTCCTTAACTAATCATGGGTGTCTTTAAACAAACTAGGCCAAAAGTATCTAGCTCTCATAACCTTAGTAGCTATAGTTCTTGGAGCAAAATGACCACTAGCTAGCCCATCATAGAACTCATGAAATACTTTATCAATCTGATCTAAATAAATTCAACTCAAAATCACACCTAAAAATTCCTTTATAAAAATCACTCCATCAACAAGTACATAAGGAACGGATTATAGCCTAAAATACCTTCTTCAAGATATGTCAAGACCTAGTGGACACTCACTAGTTTGAAGGAAATGAATCATGTCTTGTGTCCATATCCTTGTGTATAAAGGTAAAAATATTGTAGGATCATCATGAAGTGTCAAAAAAACCTCCCTTTGATATTTCAAATCTGATGCAAGATTCCCACACAGTCATTTTCTTTTCACTAACTTGGATGTTTTGATCTCCATATCATATTCCATCACTTTGGTGATCCAACCTACCCTTTTCTCATTCAAATATATGCTCAATATAAAATCTTTTACACTAGGATGAGGCACAAAAATTTGAACATTAATCTAGACAACATATGCCTGAACTTCTTCAAACTCCTTATGACTGAAAGCGCTTATTTCTCAACATATGTGTATATTATCTCATAACCTTCAAATCTTGACTAAAAAAGGGAATAGGTTGTTCCAAATTTTCATCATTATCTTGAGTAAGAATGGTATATATTATCTCTTCATTCCCAAAATTATATAGGTTGAATTCCTTGGAGAAGTTAGGACTTGCAAGAGTAGGGGCCTAGGCAATGGCTTGTTTGATCTCTTGAAAACTTTATTTTCCCCTTCCTATCCAAGTTAATATCGCATCATTCCTTAGCATAGATGTCAAAGGATTTACCATTTTATCAAAATTAATAATTAACCTCTTAATTAAATTTATCTTACCAAATAATCATTGTAGATCCTTCTTATGTTTAGGCAAAGACAATTCCAAGATGACACTTACCCTTTCTAGATCAATGGATAAACCCTTCTTAGAAACAATGTGGTCTAAGAGTTTGCCTTAATGAATAGAAAACATACACTTATTTTGGTTTAGAGATATCTTAAACTCTCTACACCTCTCAAAAATCTACCTTAGGTGCTTTAAATGATCATTACATCCTTGGAGAAAACTGTCACATCATCAAGATAAACCAATACAATGTCATTGATTAGTCCTTGGAAAGACATATCCATTACACTTGGAAAGTATATCTATAATTCAGTAGTCCAAATATCATCTTCCTATAGGCATATGTACCCCATTTGGTGGTGAAGGCCATCTTGTATTGGTCACTTTCTTTTACCAAAATTTGATTGTACCCATAATAACCATCTAAGAGAGAAAACCTCTCACTACCTATCACCACTTATAGAATTTTCTCCATAGAAGGGAGTGGATAATGATCCTTCAAAGATACTATATTAAAGTCCTTAAATTCTACACACAACCTGATCTCTCCACTTTTCTTACTAACATGGACTAAATTGGCCAACCAGGAAGAATGCTTGATAGGAAAAATGATTTTGGATTCAATCAACTTAGTGTGCTCTTTCTTCATGAGTGGTTCGATCTTGGGATTGATTGGAATTTGTCTTTTCTTGATGGGTTTGGAATTTTCATATAAATATATGGTATGTTGAGCCAATATTGTATCAAAACCATTCAAATCATTATATTTGCATGCAAAAATATCACTAAACTCCTTGCATAGTTCAATGAAATCATCCTTCTCTTGACAAGTGCATACCTTCCCAAGTGCAAGTATCTTTTATTTAAAGATTTATACCCTTTAATAGTTATCTTTATTGGTTGGAATTATTACCTTCTCCTTTTTTATCTACTCATCTTCATTGAATATGCTTTCAAGAGTCACAAGGCCTTTAGGAATATTGTTGGACTTCAATTGGACAATCTACCCTCCATATTGTTGTTGCAGCTTAAGATTTATTCTTGGAATAAAAATAAGCCTCTTATTATATAAAAAGTGTTATTTTTTGGTCACTATAAAAGGCTTTCCAATTGGTGACATTATTTGGTATGGATGGTCTCATAATCATCTTCAGATGGGGCTGGTTTTTGTCTTCTCTTATGCCTTTTAGAACATCAAATTGAGCACCAATACATGCCAACATATTAGCATGCTTATTATCTTCCCTTGAAATATAATTAATATTTAATGCCATGAAATATTCTACAAGGTCCCAAAATCTATGCTTATAGTAATTGAGTAAGGAGTTTTTGGTCAAATTCTACCCTCCAACTTGATTGACAACAAGTTTGTTATCACCGAACACTTGCAATTCTTTGACACCTCTTTTCCTAGCCCACTCTAGGCCATGAATGAGGGATTCATATTTATATATATTAAAAGTAAAAGAGAAATAAAACATAAAAGTTGAAAAATACCTTTCTTTTGAAGGTGAAACCAACATAGCTCCAACACCTGCCCCAATCTTACTCTAGACCCATCAAAGAAGAGATACCGCAAGCCATTCACATCCCCACTTGATTTCATCATATTAGGCATGAAATAATCCTTATCATGCATATAATAGACCCAAAGACCAAAATCTTCAATAAATTTTTAAGGATCATGTTCATAGTTATTATCTCCCCACTCATCTAGGAACAAATCAGAAACTCCTTCAAGGGAAGTTGATGGGGATTGGTTAATGTGAAACTCCTCTTCATCAATAATATTATAGTTAACATTTTCTACCTTAGGTAAGTATGGATCCAAGTGATATATATGGATAGGTTCTGACTCAATCTTTACTATAGTGCCATATTTTATTCTAAACACCATGTAAGACCAATTAGGTACCAAATATCCACCTATCTTGGATGTAAAGTCCCTTGATAATCAAAGATAAAAATAGGGAGGTAATATGCTACTATCATATCATAGGGAATTGAAAAATTATGACAATAATGAAGTATCAAATTCACATTTTTTACTATCCCCAGAGTATTGGTTGGTGATTCATCCAATTGTAAGACTCCCTTAGTCATTGGCTCATACTTTAAGCCTAGTTTATCAGTTGTACATTTGGGTATAACTGATGTGCTTTCTCTACTATCTATGATGCAATTATGAACCAATAAATCACCAATAATTATAGATAGATATAAATGAGGATTATTCTAATCTTTCTTCACCTGAACATCTATAGATTGAGTTCCATTGACCAAAACCACATTGTCACTTCTAGGTGGGCCAACTTGTTTACCCAGTCCATATAATTATTTTTGGAGTATATATTTTTACCCTAGTAATGATATAGAATCCCATAATGATATTTTCATATGAAATTTTTTCATTTGGTCCACAACATTAATGGAAGGATTATTTATCTTGGGGTTCTTTTTATGAACATTTTCACCTTGTGATGTAGCTTGTGGAGGCAAGGTTGTAGCAGGCATCCTAAAATTTGGAATACTCTAATTTTATTATGATTTAGGAGATTAATTAGGCCCTACTCCCATCTAATCTGATATAGGAGTAAAAATATGTCCTTTATTGGTTCCTTGAACTTCTTCAATGGCCCTTTTATTTGATCTAGTGTTGGCAGCCACACTAGCATTCTGATTGCTTGTATTCCCCACATAATTAATGGCATAAAAATGACCCTCCAAATGATTAATGAGAGTGTAATTATACTTAACCTATCTACTCTATATCTCTAATTGAATTGGAATTTCAAAATTTTAAAATTGAGATGTTTGATCACCTTGTGTAGTCATGCCTTGATTTTGCATCTCATTGGCATAAGCAACATGTTCTTGACCTTGCTCAAAAGAAAGGTAGTTGGGCTATTCCTAGACCAAACTATTTTGAGTGGGAATAAGGTATTTTTAGGATGAGAGATAATTAGGATTATATATTTAATAAGGCTTGACATGGGTGGTTTAGCCTTGTCCTGATTATTGCCCTAAAAAGGAGGTTTGTTTGTTTGTCCAAACTAGTTGTAGGATTGATAAGGCCTATAGCTTTAGGATTGTTGCCTTTTGAGATTAACCAATTAATTATTAACACTTTGAATCAGAATTTTTACTTCATTCATTTCATTTTTAAGGGCAATGATATATTTTCCTTGACTCGGTAAAGGAGTTAAAGTGGGTAATGCACTTTAACTAGGAGAATATAAATCAAGGAATAGTGGCATTGGAGGTCTAGGAGTTATCTTTCGTACTTAGACAAGAAAATTCTTAACATTTATGGCTATTTCATATGTATCAATAAATGTGTTTCTACTCATAGATTGAATCATCATGGCAATGTCACTATTCAATGCTTTCAAGTATTACAAAAATGCATAGTTTGGTGTAGGTCTCACAAGGGATGGGATTCTATCCTATGTCTTTTGGAACCTAGTGTTAAAATACTTCATGAGTTTATGAGGTTACATATTTATTGTCGTCAATTTCTTAGAAAGAGATAGGTGATCACTTTTTTCCTCAAAACTATCAGTCAATAAATCCCCCAACTCTTCCCATGAGCAAATAGAATTTATAGGCAGGGTCCCATACTAGTCCAAGACTTTTCCTTTGAAAGACAAGGACAACAGCCTAATAGCTACATTTTATTGGGTAATATTATGGATATTACAAAAGTTTCTATATTCTTGATATGTTTAATGGCAGTAATTAGACCATCTCCACTAAAAGATGATACACTTTTGAGGGTAGCTCTTGGAATCTAATCATATTGGGCAAGATGCAAGGGAGATGCCCTAGTGAAAGGCACAAAATGTTATCTTCTAGCCATTTTGGAATGAATAATATGGGTGTTAGGGATTGAATGTAACATAAACTTGGAAGCTTTAAACATAAAATCTCTTTTTTAAGGATGAGTGTTGACAAACCTAATTCTTTTGGTGGAATATAGAGGTAGTTCCACAAATTCAAAGGATACACCTTTAGCAGCAGACCTAGTGGTCACCTTTGGCATGTAAAATAGGATTGATCATCAACCAAAGACTCAAATTCTTAAATGGAGTCACTAGGTATTGAATGTAGATGTTTTTTTCTCTTCAATAATCCCAAGTCCAACACTAATATTGAACAATGTTGTAGGACTTAGAGGTCCCACCAGGTGTGCCAAAAACTATTGATTCTTGGATTTGTTCCCTTGAAGAGATGCTCAATTCTCCTCATCCAAGTGGAAAAATGGAATCATCTCTCTTGCTTTGGGTGAAAATTTTATTGAGATGAATCTCTAAATTAAGGGCTAGCTCCCTTTGATGATCCTTTAAATCTCTCTCTCTAATCTATCAACTATATATGAAAAGGGTTAAGAAAAATAGTTAAGGAAACAAAATAGTGATGCAAAAATATGTAATATCCCCATATTTGACTAAAAATCCACTACTTAAAGGTAAACAAGGATGTTTCACACAAATTCATAATAAAAAGACATTGTTCCATCAATATTTCATTAGTTAGATTTAGGAAGGTATTTGACCCTTAGGATGGTGACAAATAATTCTACAAAGGGAATGAACATATACCACTTATAAGACTCTTATACACTTAGTAAATAATACTAATAGAGACCTATAAAAAAATCCCTTTTGTATATTAGTAAGTGACCATAGATTGACATGCTAAAAAAGTAACTTTTCACTAGTCATTATCAACAAGATTCAAACCTATACTTTATAAACAATGTGTGAATGGTGAAATCACTTGTATATTTATTTAAGAGTTATAGAAGTATAAATCTAGCTATATTTTTCCCAATAACCAGTAGAGGCTACAAAATGAGCCAAGAGAATGCATATATATAGCCTTTGAGAGATAATTCGAGCCAAGGGAGTTCAAGAGTCACTTAGACATGTGTCACCCTAAGAAAATAAATAGTTACATTACATTCTATAAGATGCTTTTCCCATGATTACATCAATGGAATCAAGATATTCTAAACTATATTTTGCTATAGATGTGTTCATATATTGGAATTCTATTTCAATGCTAGTTGTTCTTTACTAGCTCATCAAGTTGTGTAATGGTACAACAAATTAAACCATTGACCTACCTATTTATGCCTATTGTGCACTAGAATCTTAATATTTTTCCATTTGTCAACTTTATCTTTGCTCTCTAGTTCCAATCGAGCTTTTCTTTTAAACTCTAATGGCTAGTTTTTATAGTCTAAAATTGATGTTTTATGGGCCATCACTCCTTTGGGCCTTTTATTTGGACTTTTGAAAATGTCCCTTCAGAGAATCTGAAATGCCTTTCGCAAGAGTTGTCACATACCCTTAGAGAAATTTTAAGTCTACCATTTTTTGTGAGAAAGATACCTTCAAGAAATTTTTTTCAGACAAAGTGTCCAAAAAAATTCCTTCAAAAAAGTTTCAAGTGATCTTTTAGCTTGAAAAAATCCTTCAAAAAAATGAAACATACCCTTCATAAAAATTATCTCAGACAATTTTCCTGAAAGAATCCTTTTGGATTTTCCACTAAGTGCCCTCTACAAAAATGAAAGTATCATTTGGATTCTTACAAGTGACCTTTCAAAAGGAAAGAATAACCTTCGGGAACTTTGAACTGAGTTAAAGTGCCCTTCAAAAAAAATGTAAGTGTCCTTTAGCTTGAAAAAGTCCTTTGGAAAAGTTACAACATACCCTTCAGAAAAGTTGTCTTGATAATTTCCTTGAAAGAATTAGACTTCATCTCCTAAAATCTCCCTCGAACAATTTTTCTGAAAGAATTCTACCGAATGAAAAGTCTAAAAGAAATATACTTAGGGAAAAAATCCTCAGACAAAAAGTCCAAAAGAATTTGGTAAAGGCTTAGAAATAAAACCTAAAAGAATTCATTATAAAGGACTTAGCCAAAATACTAAAGAACAAATCTTTCAAAAGGAAAACAATTGGGTTTTTTATATAAAAGACTTCAAGGATTGTATAAATACATTTATTTCAAATTAAACCTACATACTAGACTTGGACAAAGGTATAGACTCAGACATTTTTTTGTTGAAAGGGGTGCCCAATTTGAAGGGCCAAAATTTGGTCAACATTTGCATTCAACTTAGTATTAATTTTATTGATATATGGGTATATACCTTTCATCTCATTATATCTATTTAGAAATATGTCTTGGTATTCATGCAAAAATTAAATAATGTGGGATAATATTTTATCAAACCAGTATCCATCTATGGTGGCCATGTTTTTCTCCTCATTTGTATCGATGTTAACTTTGGTGGTCTTAAGTGGATCCTTGTAGTAATAGTGATTTTTATCACTCTCATCCACTACTTCATGTTATCCATAAGAGGTATTTTACCTCATGTGATATAGTTAGTCTTTAGCGGGTATCTCATTATCTTGGTATACCATTTTCTAATTATTAATATTATATCACCAATTTCATAACATCCATTTTTTTCATCATCTTCACTAGAATCACTATTCACACGGTGGTACCCAAAAACATTTAGAAAGGCTAGTCCTTTCTCACTATGTATCATTTAAATCAGATCTTCCATTATAACAGTATCACCTATAATTTCATGATGTACAAATTTCAAGGGATTAGTAAGTTATGGATTTGGTGAAAAAAATTATGGATAAAAACACCCTTCATACTTTTATTAGAGATCAAATAATGATATATTCATCTAAAGAAAAAATATTATAGAGGGATATTAAATAGCCATATTATAAGCATAGACAACTTCCTAGAAAATAAGAAGGAATACAAAAAAATAGACCTAGGATAGACTTTGGGTATAACACTATAACAAATTAACAATAAAATACTATGGTGAATTAATCACCTTATTAAAATCTAACATTCTCCCCCTTAATTCAACATAGCTTGAAGTGAATAAGAGAGAATTTATCTAAATGCCTCAAATTTATCATGTGAAAGTGACTTGGTGAAGACATTTGCATGTTTTTCTTCTATTGATCATAATTGGATCTGGATGTTGTGTTGATATACATTCTCATGAATGAAATGAACTTTCACCTCAATGTGTTTCATGCATTCATGAAAGACTAGATTGTGAACAAGTTTGAGAACACCCTCATTGTCACAATATAGGATGGTAGGTGTCTTTTGTGGTACTCCCAATACCTATATTTAACCATATTTATTTGTAGATATGATCCAGGCAAAAATTTAGGCGATAATTTGGGTGACAGTTCCACCCCAATTGATGATAGAACTTCCAAGAGCCATAACTTTTACACCGTAGCTCCAATTGACTCACCGTTTGAACCATTGAAAATATAAGAATGATGAAAATGAAATGAGATGACATGGAGATTTTATAAATTAATTTTAATCCCAAAAAACCTGATGGAAGTGCCCCAAATTTCAATTTTAGTAGTGCAGTCTAAAAATAGTAATTCCTCAAATTCTGTATTATTTTAAATCTTGGAAGTCGAACCACTTAATCTCCCTCAATATTGGTGACCTTACACATCCTCACCATGATTTAAATTTTTTTATAAATGAATAGGTAACATGAAATGTGAAGACATACATCTCTTCCCAGAGATAAGCATATAATTGTATTGCGATCTTGAGTAATACTACATCTCTTCTCAGAGAATTCATTGTTACTGTGTTATTTCTATGTTATTGAAATATTTATCAACCATAAATTTTGAGTTTTGGATCAAGATATCTCCTCTTGTATCATGATATTCTACTTTAGTGGAAGATCAAGAAATAATTTTCTATTTCTTGCTCCCCTAGGATATAGGACCAGATCCTAAAAAGAACATTTATCCAAAAGTGGATTTTTTGTCATAAATATTTATATCATGATCTAATTTAAAATATCCTATCAAGAATAAATTTTCATTATTATTATATTCTAGGTTGAAGTCAATTATACCCTTGATATATCTTAGTATTCACTTTGCTACTTTCTAGTGACACATCTTTGGCTCCTACATGAACCATGAAAGATAACTAACTACATAGTTGGATTTTGGCCTAGTATATGTTAAGTAAATAAGAATCCCAATAAAATGATGATAGAGACTTGTATTTACTTATGGTGATGGATCTATATAGGACAACTGAAGCCTTATCTCCATAGATGTAGCAATTGGATTACTATCCATCATCTTGAGTTTCTTGAGTATTGTCTTGACATATTTCATCTCGAACACAAAGATGTGGTGTTCCTTTTGCCATAATTATAATCCAAGACAATAGTGTATAAGCCTAAGATCTATCATGTTGAATGATTGGTTAAGATCTTTCTTGGTTATATTTATCATCTTTACTAAACTATCAGTGATGACTAGATCATCAATATATTCTACAATAATTACAATCTCTCCCATTGCTCTTTTAGGTAGAGATTTGGATTGTAGGGACACCTTTAGAATCCATTTTGGATGAGATGTTCACTGATCTTTATGTACCAGGCTCAATGATCCTATTTGAGACCATACAAATATTTTATGAGTTTACACACTTTTCCTTCATTACCAAGTAAGAAAAAACCTTTTGGTTGTGTCATGTAAACTTCTTATATATCTTTGTTGAGAAAGGCACTTTTTACATCCATTTGGTGGATCTTCCATCTAAATTATGAAACTAAAGCAAATATCATTTTGATTATTTTGATCTCAGTTGTAGGAGAAAATGTCTCCTCATAATTTATGCCTTCCTTATGTGCATATCCTTTAGCCATGAGTAGAGCCTTGTGCTTGTCTATACTACCATTTGCTTTATATTTTATTTTGAAAAACCATTTACAACTGATTGGCTTCTTCCCTGGTGGAATATCTTCAAGATGCCAAGTTTTATATTTCATCAATGATTGATATTTTGCATCCATGGCATCCTTCCAAGGTTTAGACTCTAGTGCTTCCTAAACTATTGAGGGCTCTACTAATTCTACAACTCTACTTTTTAGGGCCAAATTAACCTCATCTTGAGTCATGCTTCGAGTCCTTGGTCTAGTAGTTAATGTGTCTAGAGATCTATCCAGTTTAACATATCTTAATATAATTTGTATATCATTTAGGCATACATTACACTATTTTTATGGGTTGATGTATATTAACTGACTGATCATCCTCATCATCATGTCACCTTTAATGTGGTTATGACATTCTAAATTATCTAGAGGTCTGATTACTAAATCATGTGATTTTTTGGAAGGTAAACTGGTTCTAGTTTTCTCATCAAACTTTACATCCCTACTAGTGGAGATATTTATTTTAAGGTCCATCAGTTTGTAGGCTAATGACTCTTCATTGTACCCTAAAATATATATAAGGCATAAATCTAGTTTTTTAATTTCTTTTTCTTATTTTTAGGAACATGCATATAAGAAATGAAAGGTTTATGCCCTATCTAGGCTTCATGTGGATTCATATTATGAATAACTAAAATGGGTGACCTACTCAACAAATAAACTTTTATTTTCACTACTTCTACCTAATATGTGCATGCCAAACTTGAATCTTCAATCATGTTATGCACCAATTCCATGATAGTGAAATTTTTCCATGTTTTAACACCATTCTACTATGGAGTGTATGGTGGAGTCATTTTTTGATGAATTTCATGTTCTTTAAAATAACCAAAAAATATTTACTAGTGAATTCTCCCCCTTAATCTGAGTGGAGATCCTTGATTTTACAACTAGTTTTAGTTTCAACTGTTGCTTTGAACTCTTTGAAAGTAATGTAGGCTTGATCTTTGGTCTTTAGATAGTAGACCTAACTATTACATGAGTAATCATCAACAAAAAGTATGAAATACTAAAACCCATTGTGATTGGATCTCATGGGGCCACATAGATCAATATGCACCAGATCAAGCTTACGAGATGTTCTTGAGGAACTTTGACCAAAAGATGTCTGATGTTGTTTCCATGCTATAAAACTAGTGAAAAGATCTATATTTTTCTTCAACTAAAGAAGTCTATAGACCATGTTCTAATTAATAAGTGATTTGAGGTATCCAAAATTGACATGACCATATTTTGCAATGCCACAGATTGGCTAAGTCTGAATCCTAAGCTATAAGTGTATGATTGTTTGATTGAACAAAGTCAAGTTGGAACATTTTTTCAACTCATGAGGCTTATGTAACATTTTTTGAGAATTTTGACTTATCTTTGATCAAACACATATTTTTTCCACTTGTGCAATCAAAGTCAACCTTGAGGTTATGGTCAAGTAGTTGACTAACTGATATAAGATTATTTTTGAGTCCTAGGACATATAGGACATTTGAGATTTTACAATCATGTCATCTAAATGGTAAGGATATATTATCAATGCATTGAACTTAGTAGGATGAATCATCACCCAAGAAAACATGATTTTTTAGGGAAGTCTCATTCATGATATAGAACCAATCTTGTCTTCCAGTCATATGTCGAATTACACTTGAGTCGACATACCAAATAGAAATTTATGATGTGGATTCATCATGAGAATTTGTAGTATATAAGAAGTTGTCATTAGAGTGGGTGTCTTATTATTCAGTAATGTTGCCTTGTTGATTGAATTTATTCTCTTAATGCCCTTTTTTTTTTCCTTATCCTTTATGTGGATGAGATGATTGTTGGTGATTTGGATTCTTGTTACTTGAAGATCCCTGTGAAAAGGAGTTATACCAATAATTATTTAGCTCATGACCTATTTTTCCACATATAAGGAAAAATTTATATTGTTTATCCCTCTAAGAATGTGTTTTTGACCTTGATTTTGTTTAGAAGACTTGATCTGCTTCTTACCTTTCTACTGATTAGAGGCAAAAGCATGTTCTTTTAATTATTCTTCTTCTATATGCATAGACTCCTCTTATTGAAACATGTTTACCAACTTGTCAAAATATGGTTTTTGTTTAGTGACTATCAAAGTAATCATAAAATATCCTATAGGAGGATGGTAGTGCTCTTAGGACAATAGGTATAAAAGATGCATCTGACACTATTTCACCCAATGCTTAGAGTGAAGCCCTCAGGGTTGCAACATGACATAGAAAAGCTTCCACTTTTTCACTAGACTTCAATTTGAGATAATGAAGTTGACTCTATAAATGAATAATGATGCATTAATTTTTGGCCTCATAAACTATTTGGATCTTATCCCAAGTATATTTAGATGTTGTGGTCTCATGAATATGAGGTTGTACCTCATCCTATAATCTAAACATGATTATCAACTTTGCCTTTTGATTGGATTTGTCAAACTTATTTTGATGATCAATGTTAGTATCATGTTTGGTAAGAGTGCCATTTATAATAGGCCAAATGTCTTTAAATTCCAAATGTGTCTTGATTTTAGTTTTCCAAGTGGCATAGTTGTCACTGCGAAGAAGCTGTGAATTTGGCAAAAAGAATTTTAGCCCATTTCTGGCCATTGTGTAGAATCTAGCCAAAGGTGATGGATTGGTTCCTTATCACTCTAGGTATCAAGGTTTCCCTTTCATTATACCATAAATCCAAGATACCAATCCTTTATTTATATGTGCCCTTCTTATATACCTATTAATATGTGGAAGAAGCTCACCCTTTTTGTATACCTGGTAGTACATGAAAGAAGTGTAAACATACATGAAATAGATTGATATATGGTACTTAGATAGTATTTAAAAGGGTTCATCCATTCACTATCACCTAATTAGATGGATTTATTCATATGCATGCATAACTTTGCTATATACCTAAAAATACTACTAGTCAAGATTTATGCCCTTATATTGAAATGAAGTAGATGAAGGGAAGGCTATGAGTGAATGTACCTTATTTCTCCTTGATGATTTAAAAGGATGATGCCCAAACATTGTTGTTACAACTATGTTAGGCTACGTATGTAGTAACTCAAGCATGAAAATATTACCTATAAATGTGAATCAAAGGCATAGCTATGACCAAACACTGTGAATGTGCAAAAAACACTATTTTGTGTTTTTCCTTGAATTTAATTGCAAAAATAAAATACTACAATGAGTTTTGTAAAATATTAAAATATATGGAAAAAACATTAATTTCATTATTCAAAATGATATCCCCCCTTTTCAGAAAAAAACAAATTGGACTCTTTGGCCTCTTTTGAATTTTTTGAATTTTTTTATATGACTTTTGTAGCTAAATTTAGCTAGTTACAGTTAGAATTGGAAAAATTTACAAATTTAACAAAAATACTAAAGTTACTTTTTCTTCCAAAAAAAACCTTTTGGGAGATTTAAACCTCCCACCTCCACTTTGCTAAAAAGAACTCTTACCAACCCACCTATGCATCATATCAAGTCTAGAAAAGACAAAACTACTATTTAAAGGCTTTAAATAGCTGATTTGAAGGCAAAACCACTCCCCTATGGAATACCATAGGTTTGATTAAATGGTTGTTTTGGATAAAATTTGAAACAAATAAATTATTTCATGGGTGTTTTTGAGGTTGTAAAGGTAGTTTTGAGGTTAAAATATAGTTTTTGGCAACAAAGGATAATTTTAAAGCTCATAAACTATATATTTTTTAATTAATGAACTAAAATCAACAAATTAAAACCACCAACCTCTTGGTATGCCTTTAAAGAGATATATCTAATGGAAATTTATAATTGAAATGGATAGTGGGTTGTGTGCATTAAATATGGATTTTAAAATCCTCTAAGACTGCAACTATGTCTAATTGGTAGAAGATAAGAGATTGAATTTGGTCAATCTCTATCCCAACATGTAATTTAGTGTATATCCACCAATATGGAATGTAGGTTATATGGTCATAAAATTCTTATAAATTTTTAGCATGAATGCATGGAATAAATGTCTTAGTCATACGATTTAATTCTATGCATGTCTGAATTTGAGATCTGTGAAATCATGGTTTGAGATCAAATAAGGAATGAGCTTGAGAGGAGGCAGGAGGTTCCCAGACATTGGCACTACTCAAGCCTCTCTAATGGCTCCATGTTTTCGTCCTATTCCACACTAAAAATTTACTTCAATGCCTTGGCTCAATGTTCCAAATATGAAACACTTTGATAATGTAATAAGTAATTGTAATGCAAAGTTAGGGATAGTATGAGAGTGCACGAGCTTCACTCAGGTTTTGTATCAACCTACTCTAAAACCAAATATTAGAGATTGAATAATTATATATTCATTTAAATTAAAAATATTAGAGAGGGATACTAAATAGACATATTACAAGCATTAATAACTTCCTAGAAAATCGGAAGGAATATAAACAAATAGACCCAAGATAGACTTTGGGTATAACAATGCAACAAAATAACAACAAATTACTATGGTGAATTAATCACATTATTAAAATCTAACAACTTTCCTACTTATAAATTTCTTATCACATCTCATATATGATGTACCATGCATAATCCCAAGCCTTCAAATTTATATAAAATGCATGGACCCAAAGACCATCTAGAATCAAATGTATAACTTTCCCAAAATTCTTTGCAAACCCACACATGATTTTCAATTTTTGTATCTCCATTTTAAATGGGTAGTTCATGATAAATATTATTTCATTTAAACCTTATGAAAATATATTCCTTTACCTTAACCCATGTAGATAATTTTGTCTTGTGTCTCTGACCATTGTGTAACTATGTTCTTAAATATGTACATGAGAGGACTTAGCTACATTCTCTCCTTTGATATGAAATTATCTAGACTGTGCACAAGTGTGGTAAGATTTTATTATACCTCATATTGTGGTATCACATCAAGTTTGCCTTTGTTTAGCTATAATAATTTCTTCATAACTAACATAGCTTATGGGACTCAAACTTTTTCACCCATGGTTATAGCTCTAACTTTATGTCATAGGCTCTCTTGTGTGGTTTTTCATTTTGGTTTGATATTTTATTACACCACATTTTTGACCAGATATTTATTAATACTCTTACACACACTGATCATATGCAACACTATACATGTTTGAAATAGAGTGTTGATCACCCCAACAAAAGATACCATCACCATTTAACACTAAGTTCTCTATGCCTTATGTTTTAATGTTGTTGATGTTATTAATTTCCTCATCAAGATAAACATTTTAAACATAAATAGGACCATGGTAATCTACAATAGGTATGAAAATGTGTTATTATTCTCAAAACTCATGTAACACTTATCAAAGTACTTATATTCATTATTGAAATGTAATTTAATTTATGTCAATAAATTATGGATATTTATTAGCCTATATAAACTCAATTAATTAAAAATACACATGGAGTTTCACACCCATGATATAAATAGAGGCATCCTGTATAATTCATAATGGTTATGCACAAGTCTTGTTTTGAATGAACAAGACATGGGGTGAAGGCCTTAGTGCTAGACTAATCATCTTTCACCATGATTCATTAGTGATAATGTTGAACTCCATTCCTATATCAATAAGGATATTACATATTGACCATTCATCTATAATTACATTTATGAGAAACTCTTCATCATAGTCCATTTTTTGCATGGTACTAAACTCATTCCCTCTAGTTAAATGTGGCATGAGTACTTCCATTAGAGCCTTTATCATGTGCTACATAAAAAAATATTTGGTAGATGAATAACTTATTTTTCCCATAATAGACTTAGTATTTCAAACATATAACTCTCCTCCTTCCCTCATTTACCTTTCTCTAGAGAGCCTCATTCACTAAAATTTCCAAATTCTAGAAAATGTGCACTCACCTTGAAATTAATTATCATTTCCATGGTGTCTTACAATATTTATTTCTGGTGTGAGACATTTTGGTAGTTTCTAATAAATGGATCAACATAATGTGCATTTTCATCCATATTTTATTCAACACTTGGTCAAACATTTTCCATGGGAGCTTCTTGTGGTCAAATTATAGTGTCACTTCATGTCATGACATTTATCTTTGGACCTTTAGTTTTGGTGATTCCTTCCTCAAGAATATAGTAGTCCATTTGGCATAGAATGTGTATCATTCCTACCCCATTATTATACATTCAATTTTGTGTTATATTTGCATACACATCTAGGAATTATTCAATCCTATACTCACCATGACAATATTCACAAGTGAGAAAATTTGTAAAATCTCTTTGGTAATGTTTTAGGGAACCAAATCAATAACTTGCATAGATGGAGTATTTCACCACCTCTTCCTCCACATCAGACCTTGAAGGCATGGTAGGTTCCTTTATTAGAATAAAAATTACTAAGAGGGGGGTGAAATAGTCTTTAAAAACTTTTAAAACTTTAATTTATCATTCATTAATTGTCAAAACAATATAGTGAACTATCAACATATTAAGAGCCATAAGTATGAGACAAGAGCATAACACATAGACAACTTATTTGAGTGGGAAATACTTAAGGGGAGTAAAACAAACTGATTACAAAAATGGAATATATTCCTATAATATAAACATAAATATTTATTTAAGCTCCAAATTCACTTTGATCACCAACCCTAACTAGTCAAGTACCCACTTAACTATGCTTTAACAAGCACCTACTTGCAATGAGGCACCAACCCCCTAGATGATTCAAAACCAAATAAGACACCTTATTTAATTTATAGAATTTAGGAAATATTTTTTATCAACCAACTTATTATGACTTCCTCTTCATCTCTTCACACTCTTAGCCCCCTCAAATTGCCTTCTAGGCTTCTTCACTCAACTAGGTCTCTTCAAGACAGATTAGGTCATTTGACCTTGATAGTCATCTATAGTACCCATATTAGATATTAATGATAGTTTATTTTCACCTTTATAATGGTATTCAATACCTCCTTTATCTCTTCAAAGTTTTATATCTTCTATTTCAATACTCACATTCACTAACTTGCCAATTAGGCCTATTAAGCCTTGTTCTTATACTAGCTCTTTCTCATACAATTATTGGTCCAAAATACACACTTAACACTTATATTTAAATAAAATAATCCTTAAATAATTATAAAAAAATTAATAAAATATTAAAATATGTAGGTAATATCATATAGGACCAAAACCCCTTTTAGGCCTTAAGGAGACCTAATTCAATTAGGCCTTCATTAGCACACATTACCCTTTGAACACCTTATAACACTATAAAACTTAAAAAAATTTAGTAAAATATAATATTAAACTTAAATATACCCATACCAATCTCATATTAGGTCCATGACACCTTTTATCTCCAACCACCACTTGAAGCATGCCATTAGCATTGTTCACAATTAGGCTTGTGCATACCCATAATGTCTGTCTTGAACAACTGAAGGAAAAACAATTTTTTTTTAAATAAAAATGAAAAAAATAATATAAAAATAACCTTTAATACCTCAAAAACTTCACCAAGTTAATTATACTTCATTACATAGGGCAAAAGGACTCACACCCTTCTTTACAAGTAGCCCGCTCAGAATTTCCAACTAGCCTCAAAACATATTCAGGGAAACAAAGACTTAAAACACTTGTAAAAAAAATTTTAAAAAGTTAAAATTAATTTATATTATCCTATGAGGTTATTATACCATTATTAGATAGATATATAATATGGTCAAATGACAATATTGGTCTTGCAGACCAATCTCATAGTCTTGTACCTCACTGTCTCATCTGAACTAGACAGGTCAACTTATAAGAAACATTATCATCATATCCACTAAAAATAAAAAAAAATTATCCAAAATTAACATGTATTAAATTTATTTAAAAACTTATCGATGAAATTTTATTCATCCCTAATCCATGATAACACATCCCTAATCAACTTCTCAGCACTGCTTGGGTTTCTCATTATATGCACAATTAGGCCAGTTTGTGACTGGTCAACTTGTATAACCATTTTATAATCTATTAGGGATATAAATTGATCAAAAAAATCATATAAATCAAATATAAGTCTCAATATTTTTCCTCCGTCCATCTGGCAATTTTGGATCAGTCAACACTGACTGCTACATAAAATCTCTAAGAAATAAGGCCTTTCTTGGAGGTTTCACTCACTCACCTGTCAAACCAATCACACATATATATTCCTAAGAGAGTTTATTACAACATAAATTAGCTAAAATATCCATACCAATCCATTATAATCACTTTAGAATAGTTTTTTTTCATATCGGGTCACTATTGGGGTTCTTTGAGGGTTTAAACCATCTTTCAATCTTAATGATCATTCATAAAGCTTAGCCCCTCATTACAAAAACCAATCCTTATAATTTTTATCTATTAAAATTCCATATATACCATGAATATATTAGGTTATTATTCAAAGGTTACACATGCCAATGGACACTTGAAATTCCTTCTTAGGTTGAGAACCCTTCATTCTATGCACTCGAGAGACCTAAAAACCTTTTTTCATGATTTTTAATTTAAAATTTGACCTAAAACTTGTTAAAAATACTTTAAAAACATTAAATAACTTTTAAAATATGCTATCCATACTTTCCTTGGAAACTAATATTGATACCCCATCTGGCCACCATCTCTCTTTTTGCTCTCTGGGCCTTGACCTGCAAGTCATATTAGGCCTTGAAACTAACCTTCTAACCATTATCCAAGATATTAATACCTGATATACAAAATAAATCAACCTATCTCATTATAAAACACTAATTTACATCGTTCATAGGCCTTGACAACATATCATGATGCCTCATTGGGCCAAACAGGGTCTAGAGATGGTCTAGTTGCATACTAGGTCTATAAGTCCTACCCTTGTAGGCTCACTTTGAGACTATCATGAGTGTTATATTTCCTAATATTCATGCTCAAATAACATAAATCATCTTATTATGCCTCTGTGCATCCATCTCCATAGGACACCAAGCTTATACATTCTCACAAGGTCTCTTCATGCAATGACCGTTGTCATGACTAAGCTTCTCAAGCACTTGAGGCTTTATATTTTACCTTTAAACATTAATTGATGATTATACACCTTGATCACATGTATTTCATGCTCCTCAAACAATTTCATACATCTTAATGAAGCTATAGAATAAGAACAATATTTAATGACCTCGTGAACACCTATCTTAAGAACCTTTGACATCAATGACAATATCAATGTCAAACTTTCAACAACATAAACAATGATAAAAAATATCCCCATTTGTAATTGATGGAAAAACATACTATATACTGATCATTCTTATCTCCCCATTCTGGTCTTTCTCCCCCTTTGACATAAATGACAAAGTGATGTCTACAACTCCTTGGACCACACTCCTTACAACCAAAATACTCAACACAAAGGACTTATAAGTTTATGAGACATAATACAAACATGATCCCACTATCTTCATTCATACCTTATTGGAAAAACTCACCTATTATTGTATCTATTTATAATTATTATCCCCCTTAAGTATTTGACTTATTCAATGATTGCTAGGGGTAGGAATTATACCCAATTCCTATTTTAAGTGTTCAACGGTTACCTTTTGAAGTAGTTTTGTCAAAATGTCTGTAATATAATATTATGTAGAAACATATTCAAGTTTGAAATTTTGTTCAATTACCTACTCTCTTAGAAAATGATACCTGATGAGAACATGCTTGGTCCTTGAGTTCATGATAGGGTTCTTTGAGATGCTTATATCTCTTGTATTGTCATAATAGATAGGGTTAAGACCATCATACTCCACCTTGTAGTCTTTTAGGGTCTATATCATCCATAAGACCTAAGTAAAAAATTAATATATTGCAATGTAATTTGCTTCAAAAATGGACAAAGCTACTGATGGTTTCTTGTTACTTATCCATGAAACTAGGCACCCACCTATAAAGAAGGATCCTCCATTGGTACTCTTCCTATCATCTATACTTCCTAATTAATTTACATCTATGTAGTATATCAAATTGAATTAATTGCTTCTTGGATACCAAAATCCATACTAAATATTCCCCTTGATATACTTGAGTATCTTTTGACTACTTGTAAATGATTCTCCTTTAAATCTACTTAAAACCTTCTCACAAGACCTACTACTTATATGATGTCAGGTAACCTTTG
This sequence comes from Torreya grandis, assembly GCA_037957365.1. Classification (NCBI taxonomy): domain Eukaryota; kingdom Viridiplantae; phylum Streptophyta; class Pinopsida; order Cupressales; family Taxaceae; genus Torreya; species Torreya grandis. Next base: position 3,036,873 of record JARHVA010000864.1, read on the forward strand.
AAGACTCATCTTCCTTGATCAACTTACATCCTATGATCATGGGTGTAATAACTAACTTTAAATATTACATCTCAAACTTATTCAACTTGTCTCTTATGTACTTGGCTTGTGAGATGAATATACTTTTTTAGATTAAGTGAATTACAATCCAAGAAAAAATGATAGTTATCCTAGTATGGAAATCTCAAACTCTTTATTCATCACCTCTGAAAAGGACTTGGTCATGTTATCATTGTTTCCAAAAAATATGATGTCATCCACATAGATAACTAATATTACCTGATGGTCATATTCTATCTTGATGTATATATTACTATTTAAAACTCCTCTTTTGAATCCTTGATCTAATAAATACTTGTCCAACCTAGAATATCAAGCTATAGGAGCCTGATTTACACCATAAAGAGACTTTTTCAATCTAAAAAAATAGTCTTTGTCATATGATAGTGATAACCCTTTAGTTTTCTCAATTTACACTTCCTCTTCTAAATTTCCATTCAAAAAGGTAGATTTGACATTCATCTAGTATACCTTGAATCCTTTGAAAATTGTAGATGCTAGAAAGAATACGATGGACTCCAATATTTCTATAGGTGCAAAGGTCTCTTAAAAGTCTACCCATTTAATTTTTGAATATCCCTTTCATACTAATCTATCTTTTTTCCTATTGACTTCTCCATCTTTATTCAACTTATTTCTAAACACCCATTTTGTGCCAATGACATTCTTGTCTTTAGGCCTAGGAACCAGTTCCCAAGTCTCATTCTTCTCTATTTGGTCTAACTCCTCATTCATAAAACCTATCCAAAAAAATTCTTTGCTTTCCTCTATAATAACATTAGGTTGAATCTTGAATAATAGAGAAACATTCTCTTGATTTATATAATTTACCAGTCTTCTCCTTGTTTGCATACATGCATTCTTGTTGCCAATGATTTGAGATTTAGGGTAACCTCTTTGAATTTTTCTTAAGGGTCCTTTTGATTCATGTCTCTCTTCACCTTCTTCTTATTCCTCATCAACCTCTATAGTCTCCTCTTCATTCTTGAAGTCCAGGTTCTCTAAAGTTTTCTTTGATTGTGGGTGAGATTTCCTTATCTCATCAATCTTCACATTGGTACTTTCCACTATATTTTGTAGTCTCTTGTTATAAAATTTATATACTAAGCTCATTTATGAGTATCCTAATAATATACCTTCATTATATCTAGAATCAAACTTTCCCAAGTCTTCATCATATCATTTGATGAAATATTTGCTCCTAAACACTCTAAAGTGTTCCACATTGGTAGGTTTACCCTTCCATAATTCATAATGAGTCTTATTTCCATTAATCACTGTCTATCATCTATTAAAAATGTATACAATAGTGCTTACTACCTATCTCCAATAGACATCATATAATATAGATTCATTTAGCATAGGTCTAGCCATCTCTTGAACTATCCTATTCTTCCTTTCCACTAACCCATTATGCTAAGGTGTATTAGTTGTTGTGAATTGTCTCCTTATTCCATGCACATCATATAATTCATCAAAACCATTAGACAAAAACTTTCCTCCTCTATCAAATATTAGGCACTTGATCTTCCCCTTTTTCTCATTCTCAATAAGAGCCTTGAATGCCTTGAACTTGTCAAGAGCTTATGATTTATCTTTTAAGAATACAAAATAAGTCATTCTTGTGTAATCATCAATGAATAACATGAAGTAGATATCTCTTTGAATGCTTTAAATTATTATAGTTTGATAGAGATCAGTGTGTATTAACTCTATGGATCTTTTAATAGACTATTCCTTGGTCTTAAACTTTCTTTTAGTCTACTTACCATGTTGACATGCCTTACAAAGTATGTTTATAGGTTTGATGATCTTAGGAATGTTATTTAAATAATTATTAGTGCTAATCTTAACCAAGTTGTCAAATTTAAGGTGACATAACCTTACATTCCATATCCAACTTTCATCGATCTTGATCATGAAGCATCTCTCCTTCTTGATCTCATTCAATACATAAAGGTTGTTCTCAGTCCTCTTGGAATTGGAAATTAACCTTCCTAATTTAGCTCTCCTTATATCACATTATTTATCATGAAAGGTTAGTGTGTGTTCTTGATTGCACATTTTACTTACACTAGATAGATTATATTTCAAACCTTCCATATACAACACATTTTGTGTCTTTGTCTTTCCATTGTCCAAACTCAAGACACCCTTGCCAACTATATTAGTAGTTGTGTTGTCTCTAAACCTTAATGTTCCTGAATCATTATTATTTAATGAGATGAAATTATTTATATCTCCTATCATGTGGATTGAGAAACCAATATCTATATACCATTTCATGCCTTCATATTGAATGTGAAAGGTAGTTTGAGTTAGCATAGACTCCTCTTTGGTCTTGTGTTCCTCCTTAGTGAATAGTCCACCTTACCTCTTGAGCTCAATATGAACCATCATAACTCACTTTGGATTATATACCAATGTTTGATACTTATTATAAATTCTAGGAGATTCATACATCTTTTTGAATCTTTTGGGCCTTTTAACTCTATTAGAGCATAATATTGTAATGTGTTATATATTGTGATAGATGTAGCAAATAACATTCTTGTACTTACCATGGTTCCATGATGACTTGTCCTTTATTGCATTAGGTTGCTTGATTGGTATTTTCATGTTCTTAATCTTGACTTGTTTTGACTTTTCATTCTCTCTCTCAAACTTTCTCATTTTTTATATGAGCTTCTCTATCTTAAACTAGTCATACTCAACTTCCTTTGACTTAAATATTATGTTAACCCCTTCTAACTGACTCATAATATCCTTGATGGTATTATTTTTATGTTTCAAATCATTAAGGGAACTTACAATCTTAGCTTCAAGGTCTAACTTAGCTTTTTATTCTTCACTATCATAGGAGACTTCTTCATCATGCATGTTATCCTCATCCTATTGATCACAAGACATTCTTATGATTCTTAAGATAACCTTCAAGATGTTATAATTGCATCAAAATATTAGGCTATGATACCAATTATTGGAATAAAAATGACTAAGAGGATGAATAAGTCTTTAAAAATGTTTACAACTTTACTTTATCATTCATGAACTATAAAAACAATATAGTGAACTATCAACACATTAAGAGCCATAAGTATGAGATAAGATCATAACACATAGAACAATTATTTGAGTGAGAAACCCTCAAAGGGAAGAAAAAAAATTATGATGAAAATTTACTATAGTAGTATAATATAAACATCAAGATTTAGTGAAGCACTAACTTCACTTGGAGCACCAATCTCAACTAGCCAAACACCCACTTGACTAGGCTTTAGCAAGTGCCTACTTACAAAAAGGCACCAAACCCCTAGATGAATCATCACCAAATAATCCACTTGATTTATTTTATAACATTTAGGACATCTTGTTTCTCAAAAAACTAATTATAACCACCTCTTTGGCTCTTCACACTCTTAACCCCCTCAAACTTCCTTTTAGGCTTCTTCGCTCAATTAGGTCTCTTGAAGATAGATTAGGTCATTTGAAATTGATAATAATCTATAGTACCCATATTACATCTTAATTATAGTTTATTTTAACCATGATAATGGTATTAAATACCTCATTTATCTCTTCAAATTTATATATGTTCCATTTCAATACTACATTCACTAACTTGTCAATTAGGCCTATTAGGTCTTGTTCTTATACTAGGCTCTTGCTCATACACTTTTTGGTTGGACATAAACACTTTCCCACTTATATTTTCAATATAATAAGAATTAATAAATTCCAAAAACATTATTCAAACATTACCATATGTTGGTCATAAAAAATAGGACCAAAACCTCTTTTAGGCCTTAAGGAGACCTAATTCAATTAGGCCTTCATTGGCACATGTTACCATTTGAACACCTTAGAACACTCTAAAAATTATAACAAAATACAAAAATATCCTATGAAACTTAAATATACCCATACCAATATAATATAATTTCCATGACATCTTTTATCTCCAACCACCACTTGAAGAATGTCATTATCACTTTTCATAATTAGGCCTATGCATACCCATAAAGTTTGTCTTGAGAAACTGAAGGAAAAACACAATTTTGTAAAAAAACATGGAAAAAATCATATAAATATAACCTTAATTACCTCAAAAACTTCACTAAGTTAATTATAATTCATTACATAGGGAAAAATGACTCAAAACCTTCTCTACAAGTAGCCTACGTTGGCCTTAAAACATAGTCATGGAAACAAAGACATAAAAAACTTGTAGAACCACTTTAATAGACTTATAATGAATTTATATTATCCTATGATTCAATTATACCATTTTATATAGATATATAATATGGTCAAATGGAAATATTAGTCTTGTACCTCACTATCTCATCTGAACTAAACAAGTCAACTTATGAGTAACATTTTCATCATATCCAATGACCTCAAAAAATTATATCCAAAATTAAAATGTATTATAGTTCTTGAAAAACTTATCCATGAAATTTTATTCATCTTTAATCTATGATAACACATCCCTAATCAACTTTTCACTACTACCTGGGTTTCTCATTATTTTCACCATTAGGCCTATTAGTAATTGGTTAACTTATATGACCAGTTTAACACCCATAAGGGATATAAAATACTCACATACCATCATGGAAATAAAATATAAGCCTCAATATTTATCCTCCATCCATTTTGAAAAATTGAATTGGTCAACTCTGACTACTACAATAAATCTCTATGAAATAAGGCCTTTCCTTTAGGTTTCACTCACTCACCTATCAAACCAATCACACCTATAAATTATTGGGAGAGTTTAATATAGCCTAAAATGACTAAAATTGTCATACCAATCCATTATAATCACTTTATAACAATTTATTTCATATCAGGTCACTATTAAGGTTCTTTGAGGTTTTAAACCATCTTCTAGTCTTAATGATCATCCATAAATCTTAGCCACTCATTCTAGAAAAAAATGCTTATAACTTTGAGATAGGACCCTTCCACATCTACCATGAATATATTATTTTTCCATTCAAATGTTACACATGCTAATGAACACTTGAAAGTCCTTTTTGGTTTGAGAACCCTTCATTCTATACACTTGAGAGACCTCAAAACACTTTTTTATGACTTTTCCTTCAAATTTTGACTGAAAACTTGGTCAAAATACTCAAAAAAACATGAAATATCTCTAAAAACACTCACTTTTCCATAATTTCCTTAGAAACTAATCTTAATGCCTCATCTTGCCAGCATCTCTCTCTTTGCTCTCTAAGCCCTGACCTATAAGTCACATTAGGCCTTGAAATTGACCTTTTAACCACTATCCAAGATATAAATACCTCATATAAAAACTAAATAAACCTATATCATGATAAAAAAAAATTATTTACATCCTTCATAGGCCTTGATAATAGATCATGATGCCTCATTAGGCCAAGCAGGGTCTAAAGGTGGTTTAGTTGCATACTAGGTCTGTAGGTCCTACCCCTGTAGGCTCACTATGAGACTCTCATGAGTTTTTTATCACCTCATATTCATGATAAAACAATATAAATCATATTATTATGCCTCTCTACATACATCTCACCATGCCACCAAACTCATACATTCTCATAGGTCTCTTCATGCAATGATCAATGTTATGACTAGGCTTCTCAAATAGTTGAGGCTTGATATTTGACCTTGAAACATTACTTGATGCTTATACACCTTGATCACATTCCTTTAATTCTTCTCAAACAATGTCATACCTCTTAATGAAGCTATGAAACAATAACAATCTTTAATGACCTCATAAACACCTATCTTAAGAACCTTTGACATCAATGACAACATCAATGAAAAAATTTCAATAACAAAAATAATGCTTAGCATCCTTAGTTTTATTGATCTTAGTTAGAGGGTCCCATAGTAATTAATCTCACATCATATTCCCTTGCATCATGGATATCATTAATCACTCGATAGTATTTAGTGTTATGGGTAGAGGCATCATAAATATTATAGTATAAAGAGACTTTTTTTAATGTTTTGTGTTCTAGGAAAGGGAAATTTTTCATATCCTAATTTTCACGACAATTTTTTCATGATGCAAGGAGTGTTTTAATAATACATTGTAGATAATTGATTTTATTATGCCATTCACAACATGTACACCATAAGCTTTCATGGGTATCATGTGCACTATTTTTAGTTTGTTTTTGACACTATAAGGCCACTTAAGTGATATAAACTTCCCTAAAGGGGGTGATTCTAGTATCTACACTCCCTAAAAGTTTAAATCTTAGTACAACGTCTAATGGTTCTTTAGGATATGTAAATGTCTTCATAGAAAGAGTGTGCCTAAAAGGAGCCAATAAACCTCCAAAAAACCTCTACATATTTTTTTATCATGGTGAATCTCAAATAATATTTTTGAGATTAGGGTTTTCAATCTCAGATCATATGCATGGATGCTCTTAGTGAGATCATGTTTTATCTCCTTTAGCACAATAATGCTTTACTGCTCAAATTATATAATGTCAAACTCTCTTAAAAACTATTCCTTAAATTAGTTTTGATCCATAACTATCTAATTACTATCATATTTGTGATACCAAGTATTTTCAAGTTATAATAATGTGGTTACAGATTGATTAGCCTTCTAGTCAGGAATTTTTATGCTCTTAACGTCTCATATGAGTTCACACTTATAGATGTACTCAACCATGTTATCCACACCTTTATTATTGGGTAAAATCAATTACATTTCATTAAATAATGTTTGGGGAATAAATGTTGACATGTGTACAAGCATAATTGGTGTAGTTAATGTGGCTTGTATGCTCAAACTTTGGCTTCCAAAATGAGTTTTAGTTGTTTTAATTGAATTGCTTCCTAACTAGGACACAAATCCACCAATTTCCACACTTATTTTTTCCTTGGTAGGATTATCATTATGTGTCTTGATATAGGTTCCACTCCACCCATATCCTAGCACCTACTAAAATATTACTACTTGGTGGCACTGATGGATTTTCACTTCCCATCTATGGCATTCTGTACATTTTTACTCTTCTATTCACTAGTTATAAGATAGTCCAAATGGTTTATATGGAATTTTTTTTATTACACTTCCTTCTAACTATGTCAACATAAACTCTTTAAGTTTTGGTGAAGTAACACACTCTTTGCTATCTTCTGTTGGGTCAATAAGTGTGTGGTCTTGCACTTTAGGTATATTTTGGTTAGGTACCTCCTCATCATTGATTTTTAATATGCCTCTTGGGATCTTAAATTATTTATACTTATTTTACAAAACATATTTGTGATCAATTATACACACTTCACTTTTTAACATATTAAGTCTCCATAGAGCAAGGTTCATCCATAGGTCCTTGCAGCATCTCTTAAACCTAGATCTTCCCTTTCCCTCATATCCTTGGTGGAAATAACCTTTTGTCATACCTCATCATATTTGTGTTGCCTAATTTCATGGTCATATAGATTTTCCATGTTGAAATTTCTTATATCAATACATAAGATCTATGCCCACCCTTCATGTTCTTTTATCCACACAGCCCATGTGCAAAATAATCTTAGCCTTCTATGGGGAATCCCTCAATCCCATAGTCGATCACTAATTTCTAATGTAAATTGGGCTATATAGGAACCCATTGATTTTTGTATAAAGTGGTACTCAACCTTATTTGGGTAGGAATAGGTGTTTATGTGGGTTTCATGCATAAAAAATATATTTAATAGGTAATACCCTCTTGTTTTAGGATTGGTGATAATTCACTCCAAGGCACAAGTTATCTATATTTGATTTTTTAAATAACCACATGGTGAAACATCAATTGATTAAAGTGGTTGTTTACCTAATATGGTTTGGATATGGCTTATATTTAATGTCTAACCTATAATGGATGGATGGTCTAGACTAAGGTGGATTAGATCAAACTAGATAAAAAGGATGGAAATGTAGGGTAGAAAAGAAGGGGCTCTATGATTCAGATTAGAAAGTAAACCCTTCCAAGTTGAATTACTATATTGGGTTGAGTATGTGTGACTAACTAATACATGTTGTAATTATCCACCAACACAAAAAACATCA